>JAOXXN010000001.1:116378063-116402095 GCA_026770055.1 Myrmophylax atrothorax | reverse complement strand
GAGCTTGGCCGTGGCACTGAGTGCCATGATCTGGTAAAGGGACTGGAGTTGGCCCAAGGGTTGGACTTGATGACCTCAGAGGTCTTTTCCAACCCAATCCATTCTAGGATTCTGTGATTCTGTGATTTAGGGGCATAGGATTTTATTTCATGGAGGAACTAGTGAAATTTGGTGGTCCTGTTTGAAAATGTCGAGCCAAAGTTTGCAGCTGTCACATGTGGGTTTTTCCAGCTGTCCCTTGTGCTGGTGCAGCAGTGGGGTTGGTGGTGCAGCCTCTGTGCAGTGAGGAACTGGAGTCTTCCCGTTCTCCTGGTTTTCACCCAGGCAGCCTTTCCAGTGGCACAGGTGCCAAACGCAAGTGATTCCCTCTGTTGTGTTTAACCACGTTAAATCATGTACTAAATCACTGACACGTCTTTACCAGTCAGAAGATATTCACTAATTTCTCATCTAAGGGACACAAAAGCTGCTTTTGTTTTCGTTTCAGCCTGGGTTGGGGTTTCACTGTTGGAGCTTACACAGACACACAGGAAAGGACCTGAGAAAATGAAGCTGTGCAGTCCCCTCTGGGTATCAGAGACACACCATCCTTGGGAAGGTGTATCTCAGCTAAAGACACGCAACACTGCAGAAAGTTGCAATATAACAACCTTTTCTGAAAGAATAACTTTGACTCATCAGTGCAGTTCATAAAACATGTTTAAGGGCTATTCTAAAAGGTTGCAGACCCTCTGTACAGCCCTGCAGCCTGTGTTGTGAACAGCTTTATTTTTAATGGTATGGTCTTCATCTGTACCTTCAGTGCTTGATATTCCCAATCAAATGGAACTCTTTGCAGCTGCTTTTAATTTTGCTAATTTTGTATTCAAAATACACCTGTTGCAGTAGTAAATTTTATTCACTGTGTTAGTTTCAGAACAAAGTAATTCAGCTAGTTCTAAGAATTAAATGAAAACAATTTTATCAGTATTGAAAATATTTTCCATCTGTTTCTTTGAGCACTACCTATGCATTTAGAGTTATATTTTTAAATTTTAGTTAATATATGGAAATATTTAGGGTGGGGGCGTGTGGGGGGATGAGTTTTGAGTCCTCAGTCAAGATATTTTTAAAAAGAAGTTACCAATATAAAACATGCACCTCCAGGGAAAAATCCATAAATAAGGTGACACATACAATGGGTAGGGAAGGTGTGAAAGTGATTCACCAAAGCAGGGAGCACGAGTTACATGAATTATTGCTCCATTGTCACTTGGCTCTGTCTTGCTTGTAGATGGAGGGGAAGGCAGAATACAGATGAACACCCTTCCTCTGAGATCCTTGAGAATCCTTCCCTTCCTGGGCAGGGACAGTCTGCAGCAGCAGCGTGAGAAGCAGCTGAAGGCAGTGAGTGATTATTGCTCTGTGTGGGGCAGGGAAAGTGGAATCATGTGGGATATTTTCACACCACAAAAGCTATTTGGGTCACCGCAGCCGCAAACAAGGGGTCTCACTTTGTTGTTCTCAGAAGCTTTAGTTGCCAACTTAAAGGTGGTTGGGGAGAAGCTGACAAAGCTCCTTCAGAAGGGCAGAATAGGAGCACTATTAGCAGCACTAATAGTACAGACCCAGCTCTGCACTGCACTCTTGAATCGTATCTGGTATGACAGACAGTGATAAATTTATATCATTGGCTGTCTTGTCTGTGTGTATTTTTTGGATAAACCTCATCTTCTTTAAAAACATGCTGTGTGACCTGAATAATTGCTCCATAATTGCATTGAAACTAGTGCTTTATACGGGGAAAAACTGCACTGATGTGAGCTGAAAATACTGCTTATGTCCTTTGTCATTTCTTCTAATCATTTTCATAAACAGCCTTAATAGAGGATTGAAAATGGGAACAACAGAAAATATGTCACTAGAGGAAAAAAAGGAATGAACACAAAGAGGAAGAACATTTAATTTCATTTACCTGTCTTTGTTGTGTAGTTATGTTTGAAAAAGCAGCCTTATACCTGCCCCTTTTTGTCTCTTCCCCCAAAGTCAAGGGTGTGAGGAATCTGTTCTCCAAATCAAAGAACAGGAACACTGGAGAGCAGAGACACTGGCAAGACAAGAGATTCACTGGAGCTTCTAAACAAACACAGGTGCATTTAAGTGCATCTCAGAACATCCACAAATTAAATCCATCAAATTTATCACAAACAGAAAAGGAAAATCGGTCTGTTGTCCCCCCAAAGTGGGGTTGTGCTGTCACTAAGTTTCCTAGGGGTGCCACTTGTCCCCTCCTTAGCATCTGTAGGATTTAATCTAGCCAGAGCCTTAATTTCTTAAATACAGGATGTCTTTTATTTTTGTGGTTTCAACTAACCAGTGTGTTCTATTATTTCCAATCTATATGGCTGACCTTTCTCCAGTGGGTTCTTCAGGATGCCCCATGTTTGTGGCAGTTTGTCCTGAAGTCTCACTATCAGTTTGAACATGACCCAGAAGTGAATCCCCTCTCATGTTCCATTCATGACCTGAATAAAACAAGAGTCATGTGAGAAAGAAGAGACTTGAGATCATTCATCCAGATAGTGCTTTGTGTTCCTACTTCTGTGATATCCTAATCTTGACTTTGGGATTGTATTCTGCCTTTTGTGATAAACATTGTGCATATTTTGTTACATTCTTTTCCCTTCATTTTTTCTATATACTACTTTGTTCTTTCCCAGACACTTACTAAAGTATAAATTGGTTAAACTAATATCATAGTTCCTTGTTTCTGCACATGGGTAGAAGAGAATGGTCCTTATTAGATTGCCCTTTTCATATTCTGATCAGATATCAGAGGGGTAAGAGGACTTTGAAATTGAAATCATTGTGTATTAACAGAACATAACAAATATGAAAGCTATCAGTCTCATAGTGCATTAGTGGGATTCAGTAAGCAATTTAAAAAAATACATGAGGTGGAAAGGCATAACAAATGATGTGATTCAGAGAGATTAAAACACCTCTTCCACAGCTCCTGATGGTTGCCATTCATTGTAACTGACAACAGAGCTTCTCTCTTTTAATTTGATTGATGACAAGCTATAAAAAATCCATTTTCATGAGCAATGCCTTCCCACACACAGACCAGCAGAGTCAGAAACACCTCAGAGCTGCTCCTCAGGTTTCCTTTGGGCTCCCCTCACCTCAGGTAACTCTGTAGAGAAAAGCCAGGTGGGAACCTGGAACAGCTGAAACCTGCAATCAGCTCCTTTCTCTCACAGTGAAGGGAAAATGCCACTTTTTTTACAAAAAATAAAAAAGCAGCAAGCTTTATGGCCACTAAGATGACCACCATGTTTGCATTTTCTGGGGTTTGTGTCTATACATCCATTGTCCACCCCAAGGTTGAGGAAGAACTTCATGACTGTAACATTACATAAGGACAATTATATTAATTATAAAACTTCAGTCATTTGAAAGTCTCATAGTCACACCCTAAAAAAAGCTGCAGCAAAGCACATTCATAGATGTGTTATCTTTCATGAAGCCAATTAAATTATCAGAGCTTCTCTGCGTGATCTCTTGCACGTCACTGGAGAAAACCTTAGTGTCTTCCAATTGTTCATTCAGGTACCCTGCTAATTACTCAGCCATTAAGACAATATATTATCTTCCCCCAGGCTTTACAAAAGTCAAATTTCATACAGATCCCATAATTAGTAACTCACAAAGTCACTTCTGTTAGATAACATTAGGGGAAAGAAGAAGCTTCGCAGTGATTTGGAAGGTGGGAAAAAATACTCTGTGGCAACACAGATACAAACAGACTTTAGGGGTTTTTTCAGCAGTCATCATTAGAAACTTTTTCAAATGACAGCTTTTCATAGTTTAAATTTTAGTTTACGCTCACATATGCATAAATAATTTGTGCAAATGACATGCAAAACTGTTAGCTGAGTGAAGAAAATGGTAGGAGAAACACTTTGAAATTACTGATTTATCAACCCATACAACAACATGTGGAACAAACTTTTCACTTGCTTGTACCACATTTGTGCAGGACACAATTTTACAAGTCAGATTTTGTTTTTCCTTCTCCCGATACAAAAATGCAGTCCATTTATAATTAAACTTTGGGGTTTCTGATTTGCCCATCAGGCTGTTTGTGCACCAAGTAATTTTGTGTTGCTGAAGCTGCCACAGGAGAATAAAGAAATAATAAGAAGCTGGGCAAAGTCAGAGGAACTTGTTTAACATCAGGCATGTAAGAAAACCTTGGAGATTTTCTATGGAAAATGGTAAAATTAGCAATTATTGTGGTTAATTGTGCCACTGAATCAGAATAATTGCTGTCAGAGTCCAAGCTTGGCCGTGCCCAGCAGCTGAAGTGCTGTATTTCAGACTTGGGCTGCATATTCATTGATTCTGATAGTTTATTTTCTTTCACCTTGAATGTTGGCAATCGGCACTGAGTTACCCAGAGAGGTGAGTTATCCCAAGGTTGGGATCATTTGAGGGCCTTCAGCTTGTGTTCTTTTATCTTGCTTTTGAAAGGCTGCTTTTTATTTACAAGTACCCAATAATCAGGATTGTGGGATTCTACATTTGAGTGGGGAGTGGGTTGTCAAGAGCTTTGTAAAGCTCTCTGTTGAAAAGCTTCCCTGAAATCTTCCTCTGCCACAGAATTTCTAGTACATACTTGGCTTAAAGGATAAATGTGCTTGAGTTGACTTCAAAAGAAGTAAAATGATCTACTTATTAATCCATTATTTTTCCCCACCTTCTCCTCGAGTATATATGTGGTTTTTTCTAAGACACTTTCCATGTCAAAAACATAATTGCTTTAAATACAATAGGAAATGCAATTTCAGAATAAAACATCTATTTTTTTAAATTGTAAATGAGTCTCATCCTTGAGTTTTATTCTGGAATAGTGAACTGCTTGAAGTTTATGTAAAATATTGCACTTGAACAAGAATGCTGTTTCTTTTGATCCAAAGTGACATGTCATTTGGGGGGACAAAAGAGAAGAAGGATTTCAGAATGGACAGAGGTGAATTTTAGAAATAACAAGGATTTTAAAGAGCACTCATTTTGTTTTGACAGAAACTGTAGCCTGGAACTACCAACTCCCTTCCTCCCTCCCTTCCTCCCTCCCTTCCTTCCTCCCTCCTTCCTCCCTCCCTTCCTCCCTCCTTCCTCCCTTCCTTCCTCCCTCCCTTCCTCCCTTCCTTCCTCCTTCCCTCCCTTCTCTCACTTCCCCTCCATTCCCTCCTCCCTTCCCTTCTTCCAACAAAACTCAGAGGAATCAGTGCCTTCCCCCATGCCCCAAACCTGCTGTCTTTCCAATCAGTGGAAAATCACCTCTCCCTATAATCACAATTGTGTCAGACCTGTAACCTGCTTTCAAGGAGAAAATCCCTGCTGTTCCCACCCCTCTCATCTTTAACACCAGAAATACTTCTTTTACTATTTTTTCCCCTAAGTCAGTGCCAGCAGGGCGGGATCCCTCCCCAGTGTCTATTCAGCAAAGTCAGAGCAACACCCTGGGAGAACTGCTGAAATTGTTGGGTCCAAATTAAGCTCTTAAAATTACATTTCAACAATTGGCTCTCAGGATTCTGAGAGGCAGTCAAGTGCTATCATCTGCAGTGTCACCTCACTTCGTTCAGCCACTACTGAAACTGCTTCTGTAGCAAGAGAGGCCTTTGGAATCAGAAGAAAAAATGAACAGTGTCTGTGTTATCTCTGAGTTAATGCTTTTTAATGACTCCATTAATATGAAATGACACTGCATCCATCAAATGCATATTTTGGGGTACTTTTTAAAAACACCTAAATTTAATTGCAAGAGATGGAAAAACTGCCTTGTTCCTCTATCAATGTAAAGATAACAGTCCTGAATATGTTAAAGGAGAAGGAGCCAAGTGGATCTTAGAAACTGGATTTACAGCAGTGGTTCCCTTTGTACTGGAGGAGTCAGAAGGGATAGGAGTCTGTGCCATCTGTGCGTGTTGGAGTTGCTCTTTCATCTGTTCTGTTCTCACGTAGGGAAGGCAGCAGACAAGTGCAAGCCTTGCTGGCATGGGTACATGTGGGAGCTGGCAGGAGAGAGAAAGAATCTCTGTCTAAGTGTGTGATGCAGTCTGAGGATGGCTTTAAAACAATATTTCAGAAGGCACACCCGGCAGGTTTGGGATAAGATTGATTTGAATGACTTGTTTCTGCTTTCAAGGCCAGTAAAAAGGGGAATGGGAGGCTGTGCTGTTCCTGTGTAGGGATGTCATCCTTCTCTCCTCAAGGCATTGTGAGGGTAAATATATAAACTAGTAAATAAAGAAGCCATGTAATAGCCCTGTCAGATAAGGAGTTATCTCACTCTTTCTTGTTAACATATGGACCCTACATAAAACATGATGAGCTTTAGTTCAGTGATATTAGTGAAGTTCTCTGGGTACCATTCCAGGCAACAGTGAGGACTGCCTGTAAATTGGGAATTAATGCCTCCTCAGTACACACCAAGATTTATATTCGTTAAGTCCATATACAAAAAAAACCCAACTATGAGCAAAACAGCACATTTATATAGATTGGCAAGGAAGGAAGGAAGGAGCACTATAACTGCATGGAACACATTTTACTTGCAACCCAAACTTGCTTCTGTTAATGAAACCTCTTTTCTCCTTTTGCAGCTTGCAGGCCTGGATTCTACAAAGCCTTTGCTGGAAATGTGAAGTGCTCCAAATGTCCCCCCCACAGTCTGACTCACGTAGAAGCCACCTCTGTGTGCCAGTGTGAGAAAGGTTACTTCAGGGCTGAGAAGGACCCACCAACCATGGCATGTACCCGTAAGTCTGGGCAGTGCCTGTGCCTGCAGCTCTCCTCTTGCCTCCTTGGTTTGATTTTGCATCTTCAAAAATGACAACTTGGTACATTTGGTGAAGAATTCCACTCAAGTGAACCAAAAAGGATTTTTTTTTAATTCAAAATTCAAGTAGCATATTTTTGCTTAGTCTGGATAACCTTAAAAATACCCCTGTTTCTTAGTTTGATGATTTTTTTAGCTTATAGTTCTGAGATACAATATAAGAAGGGTAATCACTGTCATATAAATAACAACATGGTGTTTTAACTACCAATATGTATCTTAAGTACTTGAAAATGTGGCAGTACAAAAACCTACAAAAAACTGGAGTCATGCAAAGGAAAACACTGCTCTGACATGCTCTGCTGTCTCCTCAGATTTAAATGAAAAGTACAAGACAAATACAATCCCAACACAATTGAATTAAAATTAAAAGCTCTAAAAAAGACAAGAAAATCAGTTTTTAAAAAGTGGGGAAATATTTCTCTAATCAGAAGGAGCTATAATTAAAAACTCTTGCATATCACCTTCTTTTACCCTCATGCAACTGTGATAATGAAAATTCATTAGATTTTTTTGATAAATTTCAGAACACATGATTAACCTTAATACATGCCTAACCTAAATTTGTCATTAAAATAAAACTGATGTCCTGCAATCTAGGGCCAGAAATTCTGAGATATTTGTTGCTTTGATCACTGTGCTTATGTCTAGGAACATAAAACATAAGTTTTCTTTTTACTTAATAAAATATTTCTCATAGATCCCCATTCATGGTTCATTGCTCACTGGCATTCTCTTACTGATTGTAACACAACTGTATCTGTTTAATCTCAAAACTGGGAACAAACAACAGCATTTAAAAATCTGTGGGTGAAATACTATATTTACACATAATAGGCAATCAAAATTAAAATTGCCTGTTTAGCAAAGGTGTTTAAAGACTGCAAAATCCTCCAATATATGTAAAATACATCCTCTGATATATATAAAATACTCAGTTTTCTGTATAGCACTTTGTTAGCCTTTTTGTCGGAGGATTTGATCTCAGTGCATTTTGTGCACTAAAAAATGAACATGTTAAATGCATGAAGTATTTTAATAAACATAAAAAATGTAAGAGAGAAAACCACAAACCCAAAGTGCTGTTGCAATCACCATCAGTGCCCAGCCAAGATTTTGATGTGTTTGTGCTGGGTAAGGTGGCACCGTTAAAAACAGCTGAGCTGACAGAACTGAACCCCTTCCTGTGCTCAGGCTGGTCTTTCCCAATGGGCAAATTGGGAATGCAGCAGGTAATTTGGAGCTGATTTACAAAGGCATTCTGTAATCCTGAGGTTGTTCCATAGACCAAGGCATTGTCCAGCCACTAATGGGGGTGAGGGCACTAAAACTGCCATTCCTCAGGTTGAAGGCACTAAGCAGAAATTTTTCTAGTCCAACCCCAAGGTTTTCAGTGGGGAAAAGGTAATTCCACCCTCCAGCTGCCTGAGAGTCCAGGGATAAATCTGTGCATAAAATATGTGAGGAAATAAACAGTGTTTTCTGGACTTCCCACAGGAAAATGGTGATTACCAATAATTCCACTCCAATCAGCGCCCCAAGCACAGCCCATTAAAAACTTACTGACAGAACTAACACATCCCAGGCATTCTTGGCAGTTCCATGCTCAGAAAGACAGTTTCGCTCATACATTATGCAGATGCAGCTCCATATTATTTATAAGTCATTGATTTTTCATCTCTGAAAGACAGTTCTTTGAAAAAATTACTCCTCCAGGGCATTATGTTTCCATAATTATCTTTCAGAGGACGGTTTTAAGCCTTGATACCCACTGGTATTGATAAGGTAGGAGAGCCCTGTGGCATCAGGGAGCAGCTGCTGGTGCTTTCTCTACTAACATGAGTGCAGGGAGTTGCTGTGGCTGAAAACTCCATGGGAAGACTTGCCAGACCTCTGCAGGTGGCAGAAAAAAACAACTGAGAGTATGCAGGGGAGGAAGAAATCACCCACAACAGGGGAATCAGTGCCCCATCTCACCTCAGCCCGGGAGAAAGAAGAAATAAAGGAGAGAGTGAACCACATTCTCAGTTCCGCCCTGCTCCTGCTTCAGTGGCACCAGGCATTGTGTCCCATTGAGCCCAGACTCCAGGTACCAGCTCTGCAGGGACTGTCACAGCACGTGTGTTTGCCTTACACCTGCACTCATGGTTCTGTCACTAATTGGCAGCTCTGCAAATGCCACTGAACCTCCTTGACAGGCAGCCTGTGTTCTTTGGGTTCTTACCTTCTTGAACATCATCAGTAACGAAGAGTCTGCAGGCCAAATTAATCCCTGAGTGGTACCTTTAGCCCCACTGCTTGCAAATTATGCTCTCAATTATTAAAATTATGTTTCTGTCATAAATACAACCTCGCTGCCTTTGGTGGATCTGTGCAGATGTGGCTAATTTAAATTTAATAAACAAAGGTACAGATATGAGTGGAGTTTGGAGTGTGCCTTCCAAACTGCCACGCTTTGCTGTAACAAAAGAAGTTGAAAAGCTGGGGGGGGGAAAAGGAAATTTGACTTAAGAGATAAATGGAGAGAAAAGGCTGTACAGGAAGAAAATGCCCTTTCTACAATAGCACTTTTGGGGCAAATCTGTATTTTTCATGTTCCTTTTAAATTTATATCTTGACATACAAGACATGACATAAGAAATAGCATTTTTTCTTTTAAAATGAGAATTATTCTTAAATTAAACCTAGAATGAATAGTGGATTCCACTGACAAGTTTCTTCATATTCAAACCTTGTGACAGCCTGTATTGATGCCTTCCCCATGTCCTGCAAAGCAATATGCCTAAGATTCTCTCTCTCTTTTCATTCCTGTAGAGGGTTAGGCAGTATTCCTTACTCCAGAACTTTTCCTCAGTTCTGGGAAACCTGCATATGCAGCATTATAGGGGGAAAAAGCCCATCTTGATTCAAGGGACTATGAAATCAAGAGTTTTCCTTCCAGCATCCACTTTTTTAAGGACGAGCTTCAAACCCACTTTGATCAATTCTGTGAAAGTGCACACTGTATGCTTTTCCAAAATTGTTCCCATTTTTACTTCATGTAGCTGCATTTTGGGAAAGAAGAGTGTGCACTTTGCAGAAAACCATAATACAAATCCATTTTCAATAAGAGGAATGAAAAATACATTACAATATATTGTTAATCTTTTTCTCCCAGGCTCTTTTCATTTGATTGGCACTTCTTTTCAATCTCTTTCTTCTCATTGTGTTTCTTTGCCATATGCAGGTGCTCTATCAGTGATCTCTCTGCATACACAGTGAGCAACAAATAGCATCATATCTAATCCCCTGTCTGATTACTCTGTACATAAAGTCTAACATTCCACACTATAAAGTAATTGGATGAATTGATCCATCTTTTCAAGGTCAGGCAGGCTTATATTGGTTGTCTGAGTCTGAAAGCATCTCTTTTCCTGTTATGCTTAAACAACTTGAACCCAACAAACTTATGCTCTGTTCAGTAACCTCTGCCACAAACTTTATCATGTTTTTAAGAGTCAGTGAGGTATTTCAGCAGCAAAATTAAGCAACACACTTGAAGTCTTGGACTCTACTGCTTCTGCTGGGTTTATATATATATATATATATATATTTTATGTGTTTATACACTTGTTTGCAGTCTGTCCTTATTCTCACACTTGGGGTACTAATTTGCAGTCAGTGGCTTCCATTCTTCTTGCTGGTCTCACAGGAAAGGAATAAGTGATTCTGGAAAGGGAAAAATACAGTTCTGCATCAAGTGACCCTTCTTACCTATACCACACGTACACATGTATATCAGACAGCAATAATGAACACAAGGGGCACAGCCACATGCTGGGGCTCAGCATTCTAAGGGAATGGTTCATTTCTGCCCTTCTGCTGTAAATTCAGTAGTCAAATAACACCAAATTCTAAAAGCCAAATAAACACACATTTCCAAGAGTCCAAGAGTGTATAATGGGAAGTTTTCACTTAAAAAGCAACAGTTTTTTTCCCTCTCATGTATAAAATAGATGTTGGACTCCTCCACAGAGAGAGCAGCAACACTTCTTACGGTGTAATTTGTCAATGAAGCAAAGGCTGTTGCTCCCACTCTGGCTGAGTTCCCTCCAAGCAGAAGAGCTGCCTGTTTTTTTCAGTGCTCATCCATCTGAACTGTGTTTCTTTCTTTTGCATAAAATCCAAAGTCACGAGTTTTGCTGCCTTATTTCCAGCAATAGACTTGTTTTCCTTAGAAACCAATGTAAGGAAATCCCTGAGAGCTTTGCACACAGATGTCTGCAGGAGGGTTATTGCTGCCAGGTTTTTCCAATGTGTCAAATAATCTTTGTATAATTTATAAATGCTAACAAAGCAATCAGGCCACATTCATAAAAGCCCAGTGACACATAATTTAGCTGAATCTGAGGATTAGAATTAATTGTCTCTCTTTGTTCCAAGTTCTAAATCTTAGTAAATGATTCACTGCATGTCATTACAGCTTAATATTTGCATGAAATCACAGTTTAACTGGCATAATTTAACAGCAATTAAAAAGCTATTTAATTGTCATGCAAATTGGCATGAGGGGCCTTGAGTGTGGAGTGTGTTTGAGGGTTTTTCTGCATTTGCAAGCGGGCAGTCATATACTTGCAGACACCTCTCACATAATTGATGGTGTTTTTCCTCTTCACTGAAATGGGAATGAACAATAATATATGTTTTCTCTTGCAATTGAGGATAAAGTCCCAAGTCATGGCTATAACAACCATCACACTCTAGTACAAATGAAAAATATTTTTTTAAGTGTATTTTAATGCTTCTTTTACAGATGTCATCTGAGAGAAAATTAGAATTCAAAAAGCCAGACAAAACTCACCTATAGCCCAGACTCACAATAACTCCTGTTTGGGCATGCCAAAATTGATGAAATACCACTAAAAAAATCCCACTGAGCTTTGATGCCCCATTGTCACAACATCCACAGTTATGTAAGATACAAGTAAGTTGTGTATCCATAGTATGTAAGATTAAATCTAAGCCAGTTGTAAAACATTGACTCCAATCCTTCAAGCAATTACACACATGCTTAGTTTTAAGTACTTGAGTATTACCAATTATTTCAAGGGGATTACTGATCCACTTTAAGTTATGCACATATGGAAGTGTGATTAAGGCTCATCCTCCATATTCCTAAAACTCCTCAATGGTTTTAACAGTGGGAGTTTGTTAAGACCAGTCATTACTTAATTCTCACAGCATGGCTTTAGAGGAAACATAATTATTCCTGTCTTCTGAACATGAATAATAAGAACTGAAGCTGGAATAGTTTGTGCTGGGTTTAGCTCGTTCTTGTCTCAGGAGTTTTCCAGAGTGGCCAGAACCATCAGCCTCGTGATGGTTTAGTGGGAAATTTGGTGAGTTGTGTCTCTGAGGCTCCCTGAGGTTGGAGGGGTTTTGGAGCACAGCAACCCCTTCAAGGCTGTGCCTTGTCTCTGCTTCCACACCACTGGATAATGGAGTATCAATATAATCAGCCTTTGTTAACAAGCTGCATTTCTAAATGCTCACATATTGAAGTAATTCAAATGCTTTGGTTTACACTCAGCACGAGGCCACAAAGACCAGGAGGGAAAAACTCACGATACTCCCTGGCACCATAAAGATTGCAATCTTTCAACCTATAGGTCCCAGAAATAACAATCTTCAGTACCAATGAGCCACATCCTTCAGCTGAATGTTCCTTGAGATGCTGAAAAACCACAGGTGTTACTGTCAGGGACTTTTCTGGCTATTGAACTCTGGACAGATACATAAATTAATAAATACTCATACATTCAAAAAACTTAAAATTTTCTTATCCAATAAAAAAAAAGCAAAGCAGTGTAACACCTCCAGATATTTTAATTACCAAGTGCTTGAAATCCAGCAGCTAACTCATCCTTTAATTTAGAGCAAAAATAATTATAATGAAGACATAACCTCAGTTATTAAAAGTTACAAATAAATACCAGAAAGAAAAAAGCAACTGAACTGCAGTTCACAGAAAAGCTTCCTGTTTTTTCAGTTCACATTATCCTTCCCACACCATGCAAATTTTTTTCTTTACAAGCATTTCAGCTTTTATGCCCACATTTATGCCACATAAGTAACTAAATAACTTCACTTAAAATTATGACTTTTTCTCTGCAACTATTATTGGCTCTTCCCTTCATCAAAGTTAGTATTCATTCTTGTTGATGTGCAGGTAGGACTGTATAGATCTTTAATGCTATATGGTTTATTAGTAAAATGTAAGATACAGTAGTATTTTTGTTATAGTCCACTTTAGTATTCAGGATCATCTTTCATAATTAAAAACTTTAATATATGGATTTCATTCAGTTGTAGGTGCATATTTCAGAACCACTCATGGACTTGGTTGTCAAATAAATAGCTAAAAGTTTGATGATCAAATCAGTGAATCAGTGCTGTAGCAATCTCAGATCTTAAGGGAAAAAAAGGATTGAATTATTACAAAAAATTGTAGTATGTTCTAAATTATTTTTTTTTCAGAGATTTGAGATCCTGATTTGTGTGTGAAATGTTAGGAGGAGCTTTGATATTTTTGGTTTCCTTCCTAAAGCAAAGGTCTGACCATTTATCTGACCATATTTTAGACCCAAGGTCTTGTCCTCATGCTCCAAGTTGTAAAACTGGAATTTACAATTGCATTGATCAGTATTTTTCATTTGTTTATTTAGTTTTATCTCATTGTCTTAAAGTTTTATAAAGCATATTATATTTTAGTCCTCTGACTCTCTCATCTTTACTGTGCCACTCAGTTAGTTGAGTGAAATACACTCTGTGGAAGAAGCAGCTGATGTCACGTACAATGTTTCTTTAGCCTTTCCCTCTGCTGAAGAGAACCTGCAGAAATGAAAACCTCACTCAAAGCTTGACCAGTGTCTCAATCAAAACTTTATGCTTTAGTCCTGTTGGCAGGTTGCATAAATCATCCACAACTGAAAGTTTTCAAAGCTCTGGCAAGCACTGCCCAAGCAATGCAAGTGCACTGTGATTTTGTTGAGGGTTGGGAATATAGTGCTTGTTGAACTCGTTCAGCTCAGAAAACCCAGAGGTTGGCAGTTGAGTTTACCACAGTCCTTTCACATAGATCAAAATCTAGAGTATAAGGCCTTGCATTTTTCCAAATCTGTATTTCTTACATAATTTTTATTGGCACATTTTGGGATTATCTACAAATTGTTTTTGAAGTGCTTGGTTGGAACATGTTAAGTGGAAGAAGAACAATACAGTAAGAACTGGAGATAAGATTATTCAGACATCCTTTAACAATTTCTGCCTTTCCTTCATCCCTTCATTAACCATTGGCTGGTGAAGTTCTTCCATCAGACTGTGGAAGCTGATAGAGAATCAGAGCATTATAGAATCATTAAGGCTGGAAAGACCTCCTAGATCCTGGAGTCCAACCTTTGAGCAAACATCACCTTGTCAACTAATCCACAGCACTCAGTGCCACATCCAGTCATTTCTTGAACACTCCCTGCGGATTTGCTTGCACCACCTCCCTGGGCAGTCTGTTCCAATGCCTCACCACCCTTTCCATGAAGAGATTCTTGCTGATGTCCAACCTGAGCCTGCCCTGGTGCAGCTTCAGGCTGGTTCCTCTTGTCCTGTCCCTTGTTACTTGGGAGTAGAGACCGACCCCCACCTTGCCACAACCTCCTTTCAGGGAGTTGTGGAGAGCAATAAATTCTTCCCTGAGCCTCCTTTTCTCCGGGTTATACACCCCCAGCTCCCTCAGCTGCTCCTTATAACTCTTGTGCTCCAGACCCTTCCCCAGCTCCTTTCCCTTCTCTGGACATGTTCCAGCACCTCAGTGTCTTTCTTGGAGTGAAGGGCCCAGACCTGCACACAGGATTTGAGGGGTGGCCTCACCGTGTACAGGGGGACAATCTATATCAGTCTATATAAAGCCCCAGATGATTTTCACGAGCTCCTCCACAGCAAGTCAGCAAACAACCTAAGACTCGTTGGACACACTCTGACTGCTGTGGGATCCATGGGAAATGGGTCCCCTGTGGTTCAGCTGCCAGTCCACGGGCAGCTTTGCCACCTGCCTGTCAAGGAGAGATTCCCTGCCCTCTGCCTGCTGCAACCATCTTTGCATTGCTTCCCAAAGTCTGAAAAAATTACTTTTTCTTCTGCTTTGAGGTCATCCTTTTAGACCTTTAACTTGCAAGCTTGATGTCTTCACTGTTATACTGATGCTGAAGAGGTGCCAGGTGGGAAAATAAAAAAAACTTGTAAAGTGTCTCTTGTGCCTGATAGTCTTGGCCTGTTGCCACCTTGCTCTGTTAATGAACATCAGCAAGAAAATCCCTGGGGATAAGCAGCGAAGGATAGGAAAAAACATCTGGCACTGCAGAACTAATACAAACAACTTTGCCTCTTGTAGTTATGCCAAAGCTGGTATTTATTTATTGCACAATTTGTATCTTACAAACCATCACAGATTTTAAGTCTCAGAAAAGCCTACATTTCTAGATATAAAATAAGGATATAAATTTTGTGGTTAAAGCTCTACCCCATTACACCACAGTATCCAGAGATATTTAATACAAACCTGTGTTATCAAGTCTAGCTTTGACATTCCCAAGTCATTTTTGCTTTGCCTTAAATTATTTCTGAATTAATTCTAATTTATTTAGATTATTCAGCGTTTTATGTTCTCACCCCTTTATTATTCCTGCTTAATTTTCAGGGATTGTATTTAGATAATTCTTAATTTTTACTTTGAATTTGTTATCAAAACTGTGAGAAGTATGAGTGTGATTCCTGCCGGTAAAAACGAATGGGTTATTGGGGCTCCTATAGTGACATGAGAAAAAACACATGGCCAGCCAACTAAACAAAAAATCCAACTTACACCTGCATGGAGAGATAAACAGGATAGTGTTGTTAAATCACTTTACCTCCTATAACTTTGTCAAGGACCACATGAATTGTAACAAGAAGGTTGAAGAGTTAAACTTTCCCATGTCTAAGGGGGAGCAGAATTTATGGTGGGGTGATCACTAGGGTTGTAAAAGTAACTCAGCTGTAGTGGTATGTGTTAAACTGCTTAACAATGTCCTTAGAATGTTTATGCATGAGTCGAATGAATATGTATGTAGAGACTAAATAAATGTTAGTTACTCTGTGTTCAGTGTGCGATGGCGAGCAATGCTGGCTTCCATCGTGCCCAGCACGCTGAAATTGCATTTATCATATAATAAACTTTAATTGAAACCCTACAAAGTTGAGACTTTGTTTCTCACAAAAACGTAACTCTTGTGTCTTTTATCTGCAAGTAATTGCCTTAAAACTCATACATTTTATTTTCATTTTGCTTTTTCCCTCCCTCCTCTGCAGGGCCACCTTCTGCCCCGAGGAACGTGGTTTTTAACATCAACGACACGGCTCTGATGCTGGAGTGGAGCCCCCCGAGCGACACGGGCGGCAGGAAGGACCTCACCTACAGTGTGATCTGCAAGAAGTGCGGCTCGGACGCCAAGCAGTGCGAGCTGTGCGGGGGCAGCCTGCGCTTCGTGCCGCGGCACACGGGGCTCGTCAACTCCTCCGTCACCGTGCTCGACTTCGTGGCACACGTCAACTACACCTTCGAAATCGAAGCCACCAACGGCGTGTCGGAGCTGAGCTTCTCCCCCAAGCAGTTCACGGCCATCACAGTCACCACAGACCAAGATGGTAAGTGCCCTGTTGGCCGCCCCTCTCGCCTGGGCGCTTATTCGGGAAATTCTTTTTGTTTCTTGGAGCTAGGATGTTTTGCAGATCGCTAAATGTTTTTAAGTGCTTTCCATGAGGAGTTTCAGCTTCTGCTGATGAGGGCAATAAGTGCTTTTGGCAGCTGGCCCTTGACCCCATTATACAGGACACAAACCCATCCCTTTCTGTTTAAGTGCAAGCTTTAACTACCTGAGACTGGCTCTCTGTTAATGGTTCATCACAGCTGGAGTCAGTCTGGTGCTTTTGCAGTTTCAGTTTTGCAAGACTAAAACACCAGAGGTTATCCATTACAATTTCACAACTCCAAGGAAAAGGGAAAGTGAACTCACTTCCTTTGGTGTCCGTATTTCCACGCCTCTCTGTAAAGTGTTTCAACATCAGTTGGTTTAAACTCTGTTGTAATAATGCCAGGCTCAGGGGTTCAATCCCCTGTGTGGGCCCTTGACTTCAGAGTTGGTCTCGATGATCCTTGTGGGCCCCTTCCAACTCAGAATAGTCTGTAAGTCTGTATTCTAATCTATATGAGCCAGGTGAGGTCTCCTAATAGATTGGGTTTGTTCCTTTAATTGTAAACTTTGCACTATTGCTTTGAGCTTTTTCTTCCCCCTGTTTCAGTTTGAATTCATGTCCAAGGTGAATCTTCACAAGAAACATGGGAAACTAAAAGAGCACTCTATTTTTGTTTATTTCTGCAACTTTTTCTTCTTCCATCTTTAGAAGTGCTTGCTGTGCCAGGAAACAGCATCACAGGTTACCAACAATGCACACTATACAGCAGTGTTCCCTTCTGCCTCGTGTCACAGTAGACAAGAAGGTTATTTCAGAATTATCCCTTGCTGACATTTGTTCCAGAAATGTTTTTCACCTGCTGTGCAGTGACATTGCAACTGTAGCTGGCGTGTTTCATGTAGAACAGGAACTGAACTGGCAAAACTACTGTTGTGAGCAGAACACATTGGATAATATGATTCTTTTAGTGAAGGTGCTAATGTTCAGGAGGATCCTGTTGTGTCCCACTTCTGGAAAGGCTCTGGGTTCTCTCACTGATCAGCCCAGCAAAAACCTGCTTGCCTGTGTATCTGGGACGAGTAGTTTTGTTGATGAGTAAGTAATGACTTGTTTGCCTTTGGGCATAGAAAAAATTAACAGCTTGCTGTGATCATGATGATGATAATGACAGTGATGGTAATACTAATAATGCTCATGGAAATGGCTTAGAAAAGGCACAAAACCCACTCAGTGTTCATGGGATGGGGGTAACAGAAAGGCTAATTATTTAAGATGCCTAATGATGTGTAGGCCTTGCAGTGAGAGTTGCCTTGAGCACTGAAGCTGTGGCCGACCTGCAGAGCCCTTGTCCCCTCTCAGTGCAGGAACAAAGCAAGGTGCTGGGAACAGCCCCTGTGTGCACTGGCTTTTCGGTGTGTTGTTAAGTGGAAGTCACCAAGAATGCACAGGTGGGGGTCACCACAGTTACTCTTTATTGTTGACCTGCCTCAGAGTTGTGTGAGCACAGCTTGGGATGTGTGTTTAACTGGTGGGCTTTTCAAAAATACTGCTGTCTTTTGCTGTTGGCTGTCCCTGCTTTAAGGATATAGATTTTCACTCAAAATGGGAATTTTTCTGATAATTTGTGACACATTGGCAATAAACTTTAGAGTGCAGAGTGCTTGCATTCCCTATAATAATTCTCACATTACTAAAAATGCTGTTGGAAGGGCTTCAGAGAATTTCAGATCAGATTTTCAGAATTGTCTGTTTATTTGGATATAAAAAGACAGTTTAGCAGGAGAAAACATTGTAATAAATGAAATGGAGTCATCTATAAAATGCAGTCGTACAGGTAAAAGCATTTTTGTAGATTACAGACTGTTCAGTCGTATAAAATGATAAGCATGGTAACGATATATTTAGAAGTAAAAGAAAAAATTATAATGTTATATGAAATGTGGAAGAAAGTTAATGGAGTTTTTGTTGAGGAAAATTAATGAGAGGACAATAACCAGTTTTTGTGAGTTACTTTTAGTCATAAATAAGTGCTGTGGAGAAAGCTGTGGTATCTAACCTCAGGAGGGTGAGCTGTGGAATTGAAACTTCAGAACACTGCACTGGTGCAATCTTTCCTTATAACCTTAATTATACTGAAAGGGCCAGTACTTATTGCAGGTGTGTGAACTACTCATAGACAACAGAGATCCAAGGTTAAACATATGACATGACAACAAATCAAAAGGATATTAATTTATACAAGGACTGTATTACTAAAAGCAGTTGGTTTAAAACAATTTTTTGCTTTTGATGTGTGTCTAGTATGAAAGATCTAGATGTATAATTCATTATTCCTATACAACATATTTATCCCATGTTCATGCTACCTTTTCATATGTAATCTTTTCATATGTACACTTTTAATGTTTCTGGTGTGCACATTGCATGGAGTGCTAGACCTCTTTATTAACTTGTAAATTGTTTCTTTCAACTGTCATATCTTTGTTAAGAACACAGAACAATGTCTTCAGCTGCTGTAAATCCAGAGCACTGTGTTAGCTACAATAATTTCCAGTGGCTGAAGACCTAGCAATTTATTTTCTTGGACCATATTGGATTTACTTCCCTCTAGTGGCCTTTTCTTTTCACTGGTTTATGTGAAATTAGCAGATTCTTCTTTAAGCACACAAAAGTCTTAGCTTGTTCTTCAGGGGGGTTTCTCTCTATTCCAAGAACAATATTGTTGTTAGCACTTTGCTGAATGAAGTAATTCAGGGAGGAGCTGTGGACAGCCCCAGAGAGTGAGGAATTGTGTTGTGCCACATTAGTGAGTGGAGCACTGAGAGCATCAGAGAGGGAGAGTAAATGCTGGCAGGAGCAGTGCACTAACTCCAGAGTGATTAAAGCTCGTCTTTATGCACAGAGTTCAACCACAACTAATATTAAAATCTTAACTGCCTCCTCATGCAATCACAAGTATCAGCAAGATTAAGTGCACTGCTCAGATTTAACAGTGACAGAAAGCAGACTAAAGGAAAGTCACACTTTAGACAGGCTTTGCAAGCTGCACCTCAAGCCTCCCTGCATTACCAGACCTGATGAAATACTGAAAAAATTACTAATATTAATACGATTAAGTCATGTAAAAAGAACTTGGCAATATTCATGACCTTTTTCTTTCATTTTATACAAGCACTCTTAAATTGGCTATCCATGTTTTTTGTTTCCTTCCCCTTGACTTTGTAAGGAAACAAGATGTCTGTGGTCACAGTGTCAGGCACATTAAAGAACTGTGAACCCATTAGCCAATATGAGTTTGATAATAGTGAAAAAGAGTCAAGAGGATTGTGCAAAATGGTCACCTAGGGTTACCAAGCTGTTGGGAAGGTCTGCAGGAGATTCTGCTCAGAAAAGAACTTAAGCAAAGTTCTTTTCAAGGAGGAACATTAGCACAACCCTGAGATTAGCTCAGATGGTTAAAACCTGGTTGTAATAATGCCAAGGCCATGGGTTCAATCCCCTGTGTGGGCCATTGACTTAAGGGTTGGACTCGGTGATCCTTGGGGGTCCCTTCCAACTCAGAATAGTCTGTTTACACTCTGTCTGTTTACACTCTGTTTACATCTTAAAGCGCTTTCCCAAATCACTGCTGAAGTAATTTGTAAACAACTGAAAGATAAAACATGTTTCCACGAAAAATGTTTCACAACACTATTGTTCAGAAAAACGCCTGGATGCCTTTTCTTTATGGGAGAGAGAAAGTTTTATGCAGCAGTAAATATGCTGAGTACAAAGTAATTGTACTCAATCGACTTTAAATCATTGTGTGAAGAAGCAGAGAATTATATGCTGAATTGTAATTTATGTTTCTCTTATGACTAATGGAAGGAAGAGACAGCTCACTGTGGAACTTTCTGAGCATGCCACAGAGTCTGCCTTGCCTAAAGAAAATTCACAAGTACTTGAGTTTTTTCATGCATAATTGAAGCAGTAAAAAATGAATAATTAAGCAAAACAGAACTTAAAACAGTAGTTCTTCTTTCCAAATAACAGTCCATATATGCAGTCACTCAGATGTTCTGCTTGGGAACAGAAGGGGTTTTGTCATTACACTCTGAACAGGGGGAGTAGATCCTGAGACACATCCCAAGTGTGTGTTTGTACAGACAGTGCCTGCTCCATTTCAGGCCACCAGTCTAGCTGTGTCCCTGAGGAGCAGGGCTCCAGAGCTGGGGGGTTTCTCTGACTGAACAGTTTCCTCCTTGTCCATCTGCATCTTCTCTGCAGGCCCAGCTTCCCCTTGACCTGCAGGTCCCACAGCAGTGACCTCCCCTGAAATCACAGCCCAGCCATCAGACTCTTCACTGTCATTGTTCTCTTCTTGGGCCCCTTCCCTGTGCCTTTCCTGCCTCGGTGGAAAGTTCTACACTGTGGAACTGCTCCTTCTGCCATTGCATGCTGGAAAGCTCTTCTCTTTCCTTAGTTCTGCAGTCTGTGGGTGACTCTGATCTCTGTGACATCAAAGACCTGGTACCACTCAGCAAAGTCTGAGGCACAAGAGACTGCACTCTGTGGGCACACACCCTGTCACTGCATTAAAGCCCCGTCTCGTTTTTCTGTCTGTCCAGTGTTGGCAGCTGAGATTTTCAGGCAGACTCAAACTACAAATCTGTCAGGATTCCTCTGTCTAATAAATCTTATTTTACGTGAGCCATTGGCAGATACAGCCAAGGTGATGTTTCCTCATCTGATGGTAAAATCTTGCCAGTGTTTGAAGGGGATTGCCTTTCATCTAATTCCTTTTTCCAAATAAGTTATGGGCTGTTCCTAGTTCAGACATATTTGTACTCCAGTGCAGATGGTCTCTAGAAAGAGCCACCTTTTATCACTCTCCTAGAGCTGTGGGAAGTGAGGAATGCCTGGAAGGATTCCTTACTGATGTTTCTTTAACAAATGCCTGATTACTACAGAGTAATCTTAGGTGAAAAATTACTTTTACATCAATCTTGATTTGTATTTTATTTCATTATTTAGTTTTCTAATGCTTGCATATTTTTTTAGCAAATACATTCTTTTTTTTCTGCTGGAAAATATTGTGGGTCAACCATTTGTTTAATGCAGCAAATGTCAACCTGGTTCCTTCTCCCTTCATCTCTCACGCACCAGTACAAACCATGAGTGAGTGAGCCAATGCATAGCTTTTAAGATATGTTTCTCTAAGTTACAAAAGATGGGGAGAACAAAACTAAATTCGAGTCTGAAGGAGGAGGGGAAAGAGGTCAATCAATACTGTATTTTTCCCACAATTTCCTTCCCAGTGTGGTCTTTCAGTTTTCAAAATAGTTTCTTTCATTGTAGAGCACACTATTAATTAGAGCAATTGGCAATTTGTCTGTGCCAGGCGTTTTCAGCGAGTTTCTGATTTAAGTTGTAGCCACTAAATTACAACGTCCAAGTGCTGCGACAATATTATATTTAATAATAATAGTTCATTTGAATTTAGAGAGAAACTCAGGAAATAATCATTACAGAGAAATCGATGGGCATACAGAACATGCCTTTATTTTGTTTGTTCCTTTGGTGGTCAGTAGCTGTGAAGTAGCTGTGATTAAGCCCCCTAAAAATGAGATGTGTATTCTTTGGTGATTTTAAACTAGAATGTCAAGTAACCTTAATGGTGCTGTCTCGATATCACTCTGCAAAGATAATTAGGATAATTAAGCACATCTCAGTTATCTGGGACTTCCTACAATGAATAATATATAGTGAGAAGAATCACTGTTGAATATTCTAGTCAGGGTAGAGCACAAGATGTTTCAGATATAACCTGGTGAATTAGAAACTTCTGCCACAAATGTTACTCCACCAGCTTGGGAAAATCTTCAGAGTTGTATTAAGGGCCTTCTGTTTTCAAAGTCTGCCTAAACATTTCTGAAAGATATTTCATTTAAAAAAAAAAAACAACAAGGAAAACCATCATCAACAACAAACCAAATGCAGCTCTGGTGTTCCCATGATGTGACAGGGGAGATGAAGACTTGTGTTGCATTCTTGAAAAAGGAGCGATTTTGGTCAAGGGCAGTAAAGAAAAACATTGATCACAACCAGTCAGCCTGAAACAAATCATGGGTTTAGGTGTCATGACATTCAAGCAAATCTTGTGGGAGTGTGTTCAAAATGAAGGACATGAGGAATTACAAACAGTTCTGATATGTTTGCTGTGGGGTCTTTAAAGCAATTATGTTGGTAGTAGTTGCTCTGATTCATTTGCTTCTTAAAAGTGGTTTCTTCATTACATTCACAACTTCTCCTTCCACTTCTGTGACTCTTCCACACCCATCTGCCTTAAGCTCACAGTTTGGAAATAGTCTGGAATGGTTCTGTGAATACAGTGATTTCTAATATAAAAAAAATAAACTAAAAAAAAATTTTTGATAAATTTTTAAAACATATTTCCTGAACATTCCTGTGGTCTCCTTTACTCTTGCCTGGTTCTTTTGCCCTCATCCACAGCATTAGGATAACAAGTCACAACTTCTCTGCTGAGTTAATGGCAAACCTACAAATTGCTGCAGTGTTAATCCACTTACATTTGCAAGAATTTTATTTTTGCTTAGTCTGTCTGAATATAAAGTTATATTTTAAAAAGTTTATTTTCCAGGTTATTTTAAACAATACATGCAACAGCTTCTAAATCACGTACTTGATCTATAATTGTAGTGATTGCAGACTAATGAGCATTACCTAAGTGACTTCTAAATTCTGGCTGGTTATACCCAGCAACCAGCTGATGTATGTCCCTGTAAAATACTGACAAGTTGTTCATCCCCTTTCCAATACTGCATTTTACAGTTTGGAGATAAATTATCATTACATTATATTAACTCAAACTTGGCTGGAAAACAAATTGTCTGATTCCAGTGGCTGGTTCATGTATACATAATATTAAACTCCAGGTTCCATTTTTCTCTGAAATTAGATTGTTCTCCTAAAATTATCCAACAATGCTTAGTTTTATCCTGTAATTCAAGATCAATGAGGATTGAAAAAAAAAAAAATACAGGGTAGGGTAAGTGGAGTAATGGGATTCAGGAAATCCAGTCTGCAGTTCAAGGATGAAGGGCCATGGTCTATCAAAAACAGAGAAATTGTGAGTTTGTCTTTTCCCTCAGCTCATACTTTTTTCTGTCAAGCTAGAAATGTCATTTACTAATTAGACAGGAGGTGAATTTTTTGTATTTCATTGCCATATATTCATGGACATGATTTATTCTATAGGGAAAAATACTTTAACTGATATATCTATATATATACAGATATATAACCATAGAATCATAGAATGGATTGGGTTGGAAAAGACCTCCGAGATCATCAAGTCCAACCCTTGGTCCAACTCCAGTCC
>JAOXXN010000001.1:116352379-116362866 GCA_026770055.1 Myrmophylax atrothorax | reverse complement strand
AAGTCCAACCCTTGGGCCAACTCCAGTCCCTTTACCAGATCATGGCACTCAGTGCCACGGCCAAGCTCAGGTTAAAATCAGACTCAAGTTAAGTCAGGAAATTGTTCAATGGAGGCTCTTTCCCAGGAGCAAAGAGAAAACAATATTAGGTCTGAAAGGAGTTGGAAAATCTCCTCCAGAGTGTATCTCCTGTTTTTGTAGGTTCAGGTGTCTGAACAGGGCAAACTGTACCATGTAGATAAAAAAAACATATTTACAACAGGGGAAAAAGTAGGTTTTTTGTTTTCATCCTTGCCATGTCAATTGTTGATATCTATCTGCTTTGAGGGTGTAAAGGAGCATAAATTTTGGTATGATTTACTCTGGTTTGAGATTCTACCTTTCCTATTTCATTTTTGCTTCATATGTAATCAGGTTTGTTTCCTGTAAAACTTTACAAGGAAGAATCCAAGTTGAATTAAGATTAAATTCCCCCTAAAAGAGCCCTGTCCTTGCAGTAAGAGCCAGTAACTTTGACAGAGAATCTTTTAGGCAATGAAAAAGTGATACCTCTCATTAAAATAAAAAAAAAAAGGAAAAAGAAAAAGATGAATTAGCATTTCATGTTTCTTCAGCATAGTAACTGAATAATTGCTGATATTTCTATCCAGATTAAAACTGGGTTAGCTACTGATGTCAGGGGAAAAAAGAAAAAGAAGTCATTTAATTCATACTTGACTGTTTGACCCAACTCAGTGTGCCTGTATCTGCCATCAAAGATATCTGCCATAAAAGCAAGCTAATGATCTTTGGAAATTTGGACATATTTGGAAGTATTCACAGTGCTTCAGCATCTAAACTAAGAAGTGTATCTACTCTGCACTCCAGCAGGAATGCAGTGGCACAGCAAGCAAGGGCCATTGCACTGAGAAAGGTGTGTCTGATACCATTTAAAGTCATTATTTTGGGTGAGGTTATTCATGCCATTTTAAAAGGTGCTGTGGGTTATGGGCCAGACTGTGCAGAGATAAAAATTCTCTGCCTTGGAAAAGAGGAAGATTGTGGACTGCAGCTTTAGTCTGTCACAAGCAGCTGAGCAATTCGGTGATACTTGACCTCAAATAATATGGTTTTCTAGGCAAGAGGCAGACCTGGGGCTGACAGGAGCTCCTGCTTTTGCAGACTGCATGGAAATCTGCCCATATTTAACCTGCATAAATGTACAGGTACCTGTGAGTGCCCCAGCACTTTGGAAAGAGCTGTTTGTTCAGAGAACAGCATGAGCTCTTAAGGCAAAACAAGTTTCAAAAAAGCCTGTAAATGACATTTGGAGGCACAAACTTCTATTATTGGGGTTTAAAATTGTCGGTTTCCAAAGGTGTGGATCCCAGAGAAGGGTCTGCAGTGCCCTGTCTCTGTGGCCACCCCGCTGAGGATGCTCACACGGGGAGTGCCCCGTGGTTGGCACAGCCCCTTGTTGTGCACCGATTGGTCTCCATTCCCTTTGTGTTGCAAACTGGGCTTGTCTCGGGTTTACAGATCGATAGCAAAGCTGAGGCACAGAGGTGAGGGGAGGGTGACACCACAGACCTCAAGGAACCTGTTTAGAATCCGAGCCTCCAACAGGCTCCTTTCCCCCTCTGGCAACTAAGGCTGTTTCTGAAAGCTTTTAGTGTAGCAGCGAACATTAAAGACTAGCAAAGTACATGTTAAGAAGTATTTAAAACAGTTAACAACTGATCAGTCTGAATGCTTTCTGTTATATAGATGCATTTTAGGACTTTGGTAATAAAAAATACCCCCACTATGCATTAACATAGAAACAGAATAGAAAATAGTCACATATCTGTGCGTGACATAGATTGAACTGCTTCTCTGGCATTGAACTGCTTCTTTGGCATTGCCTAAAGAAATAAAACCTGATGAAGAATACTGCAGTAACATCATATTTCCTTTTACTTCAGCAATAAAGTGGATGCAGATACCATATTAGCTGCAGGAAGGAATTTCAGGCACCTGTCATCTGCTAAAGGTGTGTCCAAATATTGTGTGAAGCACTCTGGCCAAAGCCACTGGTCCTGGCTAACAAATGAATTCCTGCCCAGCTCCACCGCTGCTGTCAGTGGGAGGCCTGACAAGGCAAAAGCTTTGGTGTGCTTTGAAACCCTCGTGTGAGAAGAGTTATGGCAGTCATTATAATGGGGCTTGTTTATTTTCTTCTCATGTCACCTACAATACAAATAAGGTAAAAAGGCAGATTTTGCTGGTGATGAATGGCCTTTACTTTTATAAACATTTCAGTGGTGTTTTTAGTAATCAGTAGCAGAAGCAAGTTATTGTTTTATATATTGCTTCACTGCTAAAGCTGTTCCCAAGACAATTTCTCAAGTAGTCCTGATTAAGTAAAAGTCGAAGTACTCTTTGCTGCCATGCCCACGGAATGCCACTCACTGAAGGCAGAGAGCAAAAATAATGAGAAAAATAAGAGCTGAATTGCCTAAGACAGAGTTTTTATGTTATGCCTCAACCACTTGAACAGAAGTTCTAGTTTATATCTTCAGGAGGTAGATATGGGGGTGCTTTTTATGTTATTGAAGTGCAGAGCTGGTGGTTTGGGATGATTGTCCTCAAGCATTACCTCGACTTGCAGATGTTTATTTTGATATGCTGTTAGTCAATACTGCAATCATGACATTTTATGCAGGAAGCTGCTATGTCAATAAGCCCCTTATTCTCTGCAGGCAGTGCAGTGGCATTTGCTAACATTTTGTGTAAGATTTTCATTGAGCTGTTACTGTGTGAATGTCACTAACTGAAGCAAATTTTAAATTAAAGAAAGCAAGCGAAATACCCATGTTTTTACTCCCATGATGTATGATTTGAGATATCTCTGATTTCTGCAGACTGTTTCTTGATGCAATCTTCTTGTTCCAAAGGTGCTCTTAATTAAATGCACACCAAATGCCATGCAAAGGTGAGCTCCATGTAGGGCCACATTCTGCTTAACTTGCAAACCATTTTCTTCTATCTCTGGGACCTGTAATATCTGAAGAATATGTTTTGCTATCTTGAATTATACAGTCTTAATCTCTGCTTAATACTTGAAGCCAAAGAAATGTTTAAGTGCTTTTTAAACCTACGTCCTATTCTGACATGTCATCAAAAGAGTGGGTTCAATGCTTTCCATCCTGTGGCTTTCAGTTGATAAAACCCTCCCATCTTCAGGTGCTTGGAGCCTCCTTTTTCAAACCAGCCAGTGCACCAAACTCCACATCCTCCCCCTCAGCTGGATCTGATGCTTTCCCTGCTTGTTGTCTTCTGCTAATTGTCTCTGTCTGGATTTCCCTGCTCTTCCTCTTTCATCTCAGCATGTGGTGCATCAGCATTTCATGCTTTTCAGCCCCAAAGCCCCTTCACACACAGGAGTTAAATCAGCAGAGAATATCTGAGGTGTGGCTGAATCGCTGTTTGGGCATCTTGGATTCCATCAGTGCTTCTGAATTCTGTGTCTGATTGTGTTTTAACGAAGGAAGGGGGTTATTAAAGCATGCAAGTGAGCATGTAAGAGCAGGAATTTCTGGTGTAATTCCCACTATCAAATGTTCCTAGATCAAGTCCACCACCTTCATCAAGATGAATTAAGACATGAAATAAGGCTCTGGTGTTGAACTGGTGTTTTCAGAACCTCGGAAGATGGTGGTACTGGTTTATTATGCCATAAACTCCTGGGTTGTGGTATTTTTCTGCTATATTGTGTCATGGAAACTCACAATGCACCCCACCAGAATCCAGATTTTACACCACCAAAGGCAGCATGCACATGTTCCAAGAAACAGGACTTTTAAATCATTACCTTTTCTTTTTATGGGTTGATTAACAGTGACAAACATGTGGTACCTGCTGCTACGTACAGACATAAGCAAAAAAAAGGGACAAATAGTTTTTGTAACAGGAATCCTAAAGATTTTCTGCTTTCATGTGTGAGTTTAAAGTGGGAAATTAAGATTTCTAAATGGGTCAAATATAAACCTAAGAACAGTATTATAAGTTACAGTGAGCTCCATAGCTGAAAAATGTTCATGCTGTAAATACAAGAGCTCTGTGTCCCTTATGTAGGAAGGAGCAGACTTTGTAGGAGGGGAACTTGTAACTGTGGTTGTTGAAAACATCACTTTTCCAGAACTGCTTGTGAGTTTGTCATAGGACCATGCAATTGAGTTGACATTTTGATTTTTCATGCACTCTCTCTCATGTCTTGCCCCCAGGTGGAATTAAATTACCAAACTAGTTCTTATTTGGTAAGAAAGTAAATAAATGCTAGCAGATAAATTAAATAAGTGCTGTCTCATTCTAATGACTTGAGGGTTTTTCCCTATAAACATCAGAAAAATAAACACTGGTAGAAATTTACCCACATTTCTGTTGGGCAATACATTGGTTATTTTTTCCGAGGGAACTCTGCTCCATGGAGCAGGAATATTAAGGACAAGGCTGAGACTCCTTTCCTTGACTTTCTTTAACGCAGCTTGGAGAAAATATACCATGTTCTTTACTGCATTCGAACCAGAATTTGGTAGATAAAGAGGATTTCCTGTCTTTGACAGGGAAAAAAAAATCATGCAAGAATTAGATGATTTTAAGGTATTCTTTTGAGCTCTCTGGAAAAAAGCAGCATTCCCTCTCCTTGGTCACTTGGTGATTTCTAGGCATCAATGTTTGTGTGAGCACAGACTAAAATTATGCACCCTCTTCATAGATTTTCACTGTATGGATGTCCCAGATCAGTGACATCACTAAATTTGAGCTGCTTTGAATAAAGCAGTTCGTATTTCCTGTTCTGTGTGTGCACTAATGGCAGAAAGAGGAGCTGGGGTCTTTCTCCAGCTTCTCCAAAAGCTTGTTTTTGAAGGCATTGCCTTGGCAAAAGATGAGATTTTTGAAGCTGTTTAACCACCAGTTCATGAAAACCAATAAATATTATCCTATTTGCCTTTGTTGCCCACATCCAGTAGCATAGGATTGCTACCAGATTTGGAGAAACAACAAATCCTTAGTTCTGCTCTGAGATGCCCTTGTCTGCTTAGCAACAGCAGAGAGAGAACTGGCACAGGCTGGTGGAGTTCAGCACCACAGTCACATCACTTCTGCAGTGGGTGGCTGAGTGAAAAATCTCATTTCAAAGGTTACCTGATTTTTTTCCTAGCTGTAAAAAAGTCTTAAAATGAAAAACTGGGTTTTCTATGATGTACTCATATCCTTCAAAGTAAGGCTTTCTCCTCACTTTCTCTTTAAACAGCATCAAAAGGTAATAAATATTGTAGGAAATATTATAGGCAAACTTTAAAAAAATCTTCACAGACAGCTTTCTTTTACTAGCACTAACTGTATTTTATAGATTGTCTCTGCTTTTTTCTACATCTTAAAGCTCTAAACCAGCTCAGGCTGTAAAAATTTATGATTTTATATAGTCCTGGATGGACTAGAAAGGTTTGGGCACGGTATTATTAATTAATGCCATTAATCTTGAGAGACTAGTCTCTAGCATCAGTCATTGTAAGTCTGGTTTCTTACATCAGCTCAAACCTCCTCTTTGCCCTGGAATGCCATTTTTTTCACTCTCTCTGCAAATAAACACTGATGAGATTAAAACAAACAAGGAAGCAAAAGCTTATCTCTTCTCAGTCCCCTCTCAAAGAATTACTCAGGAGTACTCCAGTTTCACTAACTTTTGTTTTGCCTTGATATGTAAGACTGCATTAAAAACAATTCTGCTAATATTCTGTATCTAGGTTATATTTTAATGGAGAAGCCTTTTAAATCTAAATAAAAGCAGTGATTACAGCTAATAGGAAAATCATTATATTCTCTAGGAGAGCAAGGGGGTTCCCACTTGATGATTATCCCTCCTTACTGACCTACACTGTGTTTGGGCTTATAAACTCACACTAGGATGGAGTGAAAAGCAGCTGGTCCAGGACACATTTCCAAAGCAGTGATGATTTCTAAGCCTTTTCCCCCTCCTCTGATTAAAGCTTTCAATTGCCTGGCAGGAAAAATATATCAAAATTCAAAGGAAAATTCATGTAACATGAAAGGCTGAGGATAACGTTGGTGAACTAACCTTGAGAATGCAGTAGAAACTGGTTTTGGAAATGTGCCATTTTATGATGCCTCTATCCCAGTCTCTAAAAACAAGATGTGTAATAATTTTATTGTGCAGAGGGAATTCAGTCTTGGAAATTAATGTCTTTCAGGTATTGTATACTTTGAAAACACTGCTGTTACAAAGACAGGGGTGGCCCGGCCCTGGCAGTGCAGTGTGATTGACCTCACATTGCTTCATCTGCACAGCTATTGATTTTTCCTTTTCTCTTCATTTTGACATTTCACATGATTCAATCCAAGATTCATCATTTTGGAAATGTCAAGTTTTAAGGTAGTTTGGGGTTTTTTTATTGTTTGAAAAGAGTAATCTTTGAAATGGTTTGCTGCTGATGGTTTTTCAGTCAGCTGAGCACATCGGCACTGAATCAACTCAGAACTGAGTGTATTTTTTCCCTTTCATGGTGTATTCCAACGTGCCTTTTTACTGAGTGGCTAATTGTATCAAAGTCAAGGGTAGCAGCAGTGTTTGGGATGGATTTCCAGCATCTCAGCACATTTCATGAGGAAAAGCTCTCTGGGGATAAAAGCCTGTATGCAACATCACACTCTGTGATGGGAAAGCAATGGAAAGCAGGCAGGGAACACACTAATGCAGTGTATATTACAGGAGTAACAGAGAGCATTGCTTGGCATTTGTTCAGCACCTGATAATTAGAGTTCCAGTCAACAGTTGCACGGGGCACAGGAGCAGCAGGAGCCTGAATGGAAAGGGACTGTCTGAGCTGAACAGGAAAGTGTGAGCAGCACATGGACTTGAACCTGATGATAAGGAGCTGGTGCCAGTGCCTGGTTCCACTTCATTCCTCTTTGCTCCCCAGATACAACACTTGACTGAAAGCCAAAGAGTTGCCAAAACACAGTGCAAGTGCAACCTGGGATGTCCTTCCAGTGGGTGCTGCAACAGCACTGGAAGTGCTGAATGGCTGCTGAAATAAAAATTGGGATGTTTGTTCACTGCCTCAGAGTCCCACCAAACCCTCAGAGCCACCCCTCAAACTGCGTGACCCCCCAGGTCAGCAGAGAGGAGCCGCCCACCAGGAAACCACAGAGAGCCTCTCCAGGTTTAGGGTTTCATTTGGACACAGGACTGGAAGCAGAAGGCATCTGGTTCCCAGGACAGCCCAAGGGAATTGCCTGTTGCTGTCTGGCTCTGTCCCATCGCTGTGGGTCCGTGTCATGTGGCAGCCCTGGTGCTGCTCCACTGCCAGCAGGACCCACAGCTGCCCATGTACATGTGGAAGCTGCTTTCTTGCAGCCCAGGAGCTCAGAGGTGACCACTTCTCAGGAAAGCCACCTGTGCCTTGTGCTGCTCCAGCTGCAGCAGGCTGAGGTCCATCTCTGGCCCATGGAAATTTTCTGTATGGATCTCATCCAAAAGGTGCTTTTCATTTCCAGGCCATTCCACTCAGTTTCTGAGCTGAGTTTTGAGTGTCCTGGTGGAGTGGATGTCTTGGTGGCATGGATGTCTTGGCAGAGTGGATGTCTTGGCAGAGTGGATGTAGGCAATGTGATGAGCAGGGCATGGCAAATGTCTGCTGGAACAGTGAACTGCACGTGGTTTCCTTATGCTGTGGGATAGGGGAAATTAAGGTGATGGTTTGTGCAAGCAGAAGCTGTCAAAGGAACCAAGATAAAACATTTGAAAGAAGGTAATATCTCAGTGGTATGGAGGTTGATTAATTAATTTCTGAAAAGCTTCTCTGTTCTTTGTCTCTTCTGTATTTAGCATTACCCAGGCATGGCAGGAGCTGCATAAGGCTTTGTCCTATTCCTGTGTCCTCGTCATCTTATTATTCAATACACTTGCTGGGATCCAATTTTCTTCAGTGCTGGTGATTCAGAATTCCTTCTATTAACTCCTGCTAACATTCTTACGACATTATAGAGATGCCCCTAAGCAAATAATAATTCAATATTCTGTAAAAGAAGTTCATCTAAATTTGAAATAGGAGATTTTATGAACTGCTGGCTCCAGTACTCCTAACATTCAGCCTTTGCTGAGATTATTCACTTTCTTACCTTGAGGTTTCACAGGTGTAGAGAGTGAGCTGTTTCTCTAATTTTTGTTAAAAAAAATCTTTCTTTGTACTCAGAGTTGCATCCATTTTTGTTAAGCTGTATAGATTTATTTAATGATTTTCCATATACAAATACCCATGTCAATGTGCCATTAATATTGATGGTCCCCTCTAACCTCAAAGTGCTCTGTGGGTTAAAGCAGAAACAACGTTATGGCTCATTAAATAAGCTGCTCACACTTTCAAAGCAAACAAATATATTTATTGCAGAACCATTCAGTAGCCATTGCACTGGTAAAGGTTTCTTTCTAAAATCCCAGGAAAACCTTTCCCACCCCTGTAAGCAGATGACAGGCTGGATAGCAAGTCCTTTCAAGTCAGACTTGGAACGTCATTTATTGTTTCATAAACTGTTGATGTATTCATGGTTGGAATTGACACAGCAAAGTGGAAATTCGAGAACATTATGAAAACTCATTGGTAGCCAGTAAAAATAATATCTCATTTATTCACTTGCTAATGTGGTGGAGTTTTCCCTGTATAAAAATGTAGTGACTCTATTTTTATTGAGGGATTACAGGTAACAGAATTTGAGGCTGAACTCAGAGTAAGGTGGAAAGCAGGGGCAGGACAAGGGCCAGGGCTTGGAGGTCTGATGGATCAATCAGCACAGTTTGACTCCAGTGCCAGTGGAGCATTTCAAAAAGTGTTTTGTCTTCATCCATAGCATTGCACCTGATCTGGTGGAACACGTCCCTGGGGAGGAGAGAGATGACCTTTAAAGGTCCCTCAGCCCAAACCCTTCCGTGGTTCTGTGATTTATGGCAGAACTGCCACTTCACTGGGAGCACTGAGATCAGAGTGTCTGTCTGTTAAAATTAAATTAAATTACAGTACTGACCTCTAACACTTTTGTTAGTTTTATATTTGCAATAACTTCATTACTTTCTTATTAAATGTTTAGTCTTTTTGTGGAGTCTGTGGGGAGCACTCTCTGAAAAACAAAGCAAAAGAAAGCAGAAGTTTTTGTGTCTTACTAAATGAGTTTAAATCTTGCTTGTACAGGAACCCTGTCAATGCTCAGATATTCCAAATATTTGTCATTCAAATGTTTTTTCTTGTAGTTATTTACTTCTGCCACTACTGTTTCTAGCCATTTCTTGAGCAGAGTGCTCCTTACAAACCAAGAGACACAGGAATGGATGTCTTTGAGACAACACACAGGTTGTGGACGGGGAAAGCAAACAATTTGGCACTCTGAAATTAATATTTATTCAGAAAAAACATTAATAGTAGAAATTGTGCTTGGCAACTACAAAAAAACTAGGTGTTGCAAGGCAGAGAGAAACAGTGACAAAGAAAGTGGGTAGGAAAGAGAAATCGGGAGGTTTATAGGGGCCACTCATAAATAAATGTATTTTATTCCACATCTTGTAGAAACAGGAAAAAGAGCAAGAGACATTTACTCTGCTCTTCATAATTACTGGGTGTCTGCAGCCATTCAGTGTAAGTGTTATCAGTTATATTGTTAAGTGTACCCAGTAAATCATTTTCTTGCACGTTCTCTTTTGCATTTTGAAGTGAAAAAACCTTGTATTTTTTCCAATTCTGCGGGACAATTAAGGAGGATGTTTGTAAGCTGTTGGACCATATATCAAAATAAAACTACTTGAATCAGTTACCTTGAATTATCCCTGACAAAATGGTTGATACTTTTTGCTGATACTTTGGAAATAACAGCACTGCTGATCTCCAGCTCAACTTTATCTTCTTCATTCCATGGCATTTATTAGAGTAGCAGTTTTGAGATTGTAGATTGAAGGTGATATGAATAGGAATGGTAGTTTTTCTATATGTAAATATGGTATTTATTCTATTCCTTTATCAGCATCTCTCCACCAAATTCCAGCCCAAAAATACAAGGTGAAGGGCTGTAATATACCCATTTTCTGAGATTTTTCTTGACCAATGCAGTTAAATATAACTAATCCTTTTTAAAAATATATTTGTGTTTACAGGTCATTAAATAAGAATAATAATTTAAAACTATTGGAATTAATATTTAGTGGAAATAAGTTTGATATATTTATTAATTATATTCAATATAAATCTTGACTTGAGTCCTGGGATTTCACATTTGTATTTTTTTTTCCCTTTCACTTTTCCTGGGATTTCATATTTGTCTTTTCCCTTTCACTTTTCCTGGGATTTTGTATTTGTCTTTTTTTTTTCCCTTTCACTTTTCCTGGGATTTTGTATTTGTCTTTTTTTCCCTTTCATATTTACTGTTCAACATGATTGTTCCCTCTTCTTCAGAGCAATGGG
>JAOXXN010000001.1:116335410-116352279 GCA_026770055.1 Myrmophylax atrothorax | reverse complement strand
GGACTTGCTCCTGTGGCTGAGCCACATCTTGGTGTTGTGATGTGCCCCATCACAGCATACACTTGTTAAACCAAAGAGTCTTTCTGTGCAGGGGAGAATTGTCTGAAAAGCCAATGATGGCAGGTCGAATGGAGGCTTTGCTTTAAAAGTTCTGCCCAGAAAGACCCTTGGGATTTGGAAAGGGAGCCTGAAGGTGTGAGAGAAACATCCACTGAAGGGATGGCCAGGACATGGAAGCCCTTCCTCGCTGTAAGGAATTCGATGGGCAGAGGCCTGAGCTTGTTGCTGTCACTTCCTTCTGCTCAAGGCAGATATTTCTTTGAGGAGAAGTCTGACTTTGTATTAAATTGGAAGAAGGCTTGGAGTGAGCATCTCTTAATTGTTGGCTCCATCTCACCCAAACGTCCATCTCTCCTGTACAGGAAGGGCAGTGCTTCCCTTCTCGCTGGGAAATCGCGTGAGGGGTGTAAGGGTGTGATGGTGGCTCTCTGGGAGGCAGCAGGCAATAAAAAAATACCACCAACTGTCTCCATTCAAATAATGCTGATCCAAGAAGAATTAACAAAGTTGTGCTCCAGGTAACTCTCTCCATCTAATACTTTGTGAACGCCAGGGCAGACAAAAAATAAGCAAATTCCAGTGCTGCCAAACCCTATAAACTGCTGAGCATGTTAGGGGGGTTTTGACAAATTTTGTCAGACTGCAGTTCAACGAGGAGTAATGAAAGACAAATGAAAATTGAATGCGAATGTGATTTAGAACTAAACAAGGCATCTGTCTTTCATCACTCTGTCAAATGGGGCAGAAACCCAGAGCTGTGAGCACACAAACACACTGTATGCAATTCCAAACAATCACCTTTCTGGAAATGAAAGCAGCAATATCTCAGTCCCCACATCACATCAGACCTGGCAATTGAGTCAGTGGAACTTCAGGCAGCAGGTTCTAATTGGGAAATGTTATCAGTAAAGCAAACAAAGATGGCCTTTGGGAGGAAACTGAAAGATGAGGTGTCAGAGACAGAGCTCCATCCTGGCATATCCTGGAGTTTCTCCTCAAGGGTGGTAATTGGAAGTAATGAGGAGTCCTTGTGGAATGCCCTTGTGCATCTGCTGTGCAGCCTATTCAGGCTGGAACTCGCTTCCCGTCAATGGCACTTTTAGTAAAATTAAATGTGCCATCATAAAGCCCTAAAAATGAACCCCACAGTCTCTGCATGTGTTCACAGCTGTTTAGCTTGGGACTGGGGGGGTGGCAGAATCCATCTGAAACCTTTTGTTCGTGCCAAAGGGCAATTTGTTGATTGAAAGGTGCTCAGGTGACAGAGCAGGGAGAGGGTGGCAGGAGTTGTTGAGCATGCACAGAAGCACCCACGGAATTGAGGTTGGAATCCCTGCTGGAGCCAACCTGATGCCAAGAGGCCACCTGGATGGTGGCACGGAGAACAAGCTGTCCTTTCCCTCCCCACCCCTCATCCCAGGCAATTTAAACTCAGTCACAAAACATGAACAAAAATGACTGCCATTTTCACAGCAAAATTGACAACAAACTTCTATTTTGTCAGAATAATGATAGCAAAGTAAGAGTATTGTCAACACTTTTTGTTTTCACATGTAACTGAGTAAAATATTTCTGCTATTGCAGTGCACAGTGAAGAGCTGTATTTAAAAAGTCCTTTACATTATTTGCTGTGTTTTAATGTAGTTTGATAAACTTGAAACTGTAAATTTACAGGGTGGATTTTTTTGGTTTTTTTCTTGATATTTGGTCAAAACATAAACCCAACATTTTTGTATGTGTCCTTTTCTCCATTATGGTGGGAGAACATAAAGATTTTAAGCACTAATAAAGGGATCTGTTTCAAACCATCTTTCAGAAGAGTGGCTGTTAGGGTAAGTTGTCTGCTTTTGAAACAGAAATCTTAGGATCTTAATATAATTGTGTGAGCATGTAATCTTTAATTGTGACAGGCCATGCCTTCAGTTGGAAGCTCCACAGCTTGGGGTGTAATGAGGGGATCCCAGTCCAGGCCATTCCACTGACAGGCAGTGTCCCAGAGTGTGCACAGGGCCAATACTCAGTTAACTGTTTCCAAAAGGATTCCAACAGTAACCAGCACTGCTTATGCATTATTTAGGATACAGATGGTCTCAGATAATTTCAGGTAATTTTATTAATTATGTTGCATATTCCAAATGTTGGGCTTGCCTGCTGGAAGCGACAGGAAAACACAATTTATGCCCTCACTTAGGAAATCACCTCCTACTTTCCCTTCTGTTTTTAATCCTCCATCTCTCACATTGAAGCCTCTGAGAAAGGGACCTTTTCCTGCTGCCCAGACTCTCCTTGCTAGATCATCAATAATGCATCATAATGGAGCACTTTGAAGTACTTTTCTTGGCTGCTGGTGTCATCTGCAGTATTTATCTTGTCTACACTCCACTTCAGTGTTTCCAAATGCAGTAAATCTCAAGACTTGGGCCTGATAACTGTTTAATCTTTATGATTTCATTGGCTAAGAATTCAGATGTACAATCCCACTCGTTCCTTCTGTTGTATCTTAAGAGCTTTTACCGTGTTGGAAATTGTGCAAGACTAGATTTGCTGTGTCTTGGGGATGAGATCTTTATTTTAGTCTCATATTGAAAATTCCCCTCCCTCCTGCAATGTCTCATTTGCAAAGCCCGTGGGGAAGCCAACCCATGGGATTCATTTCCAGTCAGGGTTATAAATCCTGTACCATTTGAGTGCATCATTTTGATTGGAGGGGGTTTAATTCTTAGGAAAATGTACTTTGTCTCAAATACACATTCCCAAAAAAGCCTGTGTGCTCCAGGATGAACCTGTGTGTCCACTGGTATCCAAACCTTTTGTCATTTTGGCAGGTAAATATGTAGGTATATCATGCAGGGAGAAAGCAGAAACCTTACAGATGTAAATATGGTTCAACTGGTTGAAGTTTTTCCTTTAAAGTTATCATTTTAGTTGTACAAAGTGTGTTTTTATTGGAAAGTTGATGTTTTCAGAAACAAAAGTTTGGGGGGTTTTGAATCTTGGGGATTTTTAAAAATTCTTCATTTATTCAGGAAAAATTGTTTCTAGGGATAACTAATATGAATTTCCAAAGTGTTAGGGATAGATATGCTTGCAATAAAAAATTACTTATGAAAATGAAAGAAAAAGCTGAAAAAGGAAGTACTGTGGTGCTGCCAACAGAAGTAAAAATACATCCTTAACACAAACCATAAAAATGCTCTCTCTAAAAACCTGTATGAGTGCATTATATTTTTGTGGGAAGGCTGTTTTCCATGCTGTGTCATTTTCTTCTCTCACTGTGGTTGCTTCACCCCTCCCAAGCAATGCACTCAGACTTTCACCAGGATGCAGTTTGGTCAAGTTCAAGATATTCATGTTCTCTGCCTGAAAACTTGTCAGTAAATCAGAAAACTTGACTGAAGCCATCTGGCATCTCTGTGCTCACACTGTTGTTTCTCACCACTGGCTGAGGAAAGGCAGTTTCAACTTCCACAGAGGTTTGTGTCTTTATTTTTCCTTGCATGACAACAGTGTAATTGTGAGTAGGAAATGTGGGAGCAGAAGGGGTGTTTTTTTCAGGTTTTTTACATGCTGAGGCATCTCCTCTTTGTAAAACATGATGATTAAAAAGGTAAAGCCCAAATATGCTTATTATTTCTTGACCCGTGGAAGGGGACTAAATATTCCTTGGTTTATGTCCTGCAGGATGTAGGCAGTGATTATCCAAGGTTTTATGATTTATATCCAGAATAAATGTGCTATGCCAAGTTTATTAAGTAATAAATCTTTTCACATGAGTTTTTCCATCCAGTCCCATCTTCACTGAATTAAATGGTTGCTGTTTAGATAGTGATGATACTTAAGACAATGCTGAATTCTGAAACCAAGAGATTCATGTTAAGGAGTATAGCTCATACTTTAAAGAAATGAATGCCTCAGCCATTCTGAGGCTTATGAAAGCAGATCAGTCCAGTGGTGTATGAATTTCAGCACCTACTTTGCATGATTATAGAACTCCACAGGCAATGCAAATGTGCCTTGGGAAATCCACTCACAGGTGGGCTGGTATTTCAGTTACCCCTTTTGTGGTACAACTAACTCTTACATTCATTTTCTGGTCTTGTGGATGATCCAAGAGAGCAGCTGTGTTGGATCACCCCCTTGATTCCCTGGCTCTATGCTCTGTGTCAGTGCCAAAACCAGATTAGAGCTGAGTAAGAGAATAGAAGTTTATAGATGCATTTCCCGAGTACTCACCTGGTTTCTGACAGGTTGTGCTTTGGGGACATCCTTGCCTGGTGGCAGTTTAACAATTTATTATTACATATGTGTTAAAAAAGGAATCTGTGGCATCCCTTGGCAAGGAATTCAGCAGCTTAATTTCACATTTGGTTCAGAATCCCATCCTTTTGGCTTCATTCAGCATGTGCAGTTTGTGTGCTGCAAGAAGCAGTGATCACTCCTTGTGTTCCTCATGTCATTCCTGCTCCAACCTTCCTTTGCATCCTCCTTTCCAGCTTGGAAAGGCCACATTTCTTCCTGAGTTCCCTGTGTGTGAGCCATTCCACAGCTGTACTGACTCCTGTAGCTGTTTCCTGTCCTGACATACCATTTGTGAAACGAGAAGGCTGAAATCACACACAGTATTCAAAGTGTGGACACACTGCCATGGCATTATGAAGATCTGTTTGGTTCTCTTTTCCTTTGTAATCCCTAACATTTCATCTAATCTTTTTTTTATTACAGTTGAGCACAGAGCTGGCATTTTTATAGATCTGTTTATTAGAGCTCACAACTCTTGCTCCTGGGTGGGAATGGTCAGCTCAGAGCTCATTTTGCTCATGAACTCAGGGTTGCTTTTTCCACGTGCATCACTCTCTTCTGAATTTTACCTGCCATTCTGTTATCCAGTCTGTCCATCTCATTAAGTCCTCCCACAGTTCCTCACAGTTAGTTCTCCCTGTTTACTACCCTGGTAAGTTTGGATTTATCATCCAGTCAGTGCTAACTGTGACTAAAGCACTGCAGGAGGAGGTGGCATGGGAGGCTGCAGGGCTTGGGCAGGTCTTTATATGTAAATATGTGTCATTCAGAGAGAAAAAAATATTGCATTCACTTCTTAATGAATGAGAGAACAAGTTTGTATAGCTTGGTAAAAATGTTCTTTAAATTTGTGAATGATTATTTGCAGTATGGATGTTCCAGACACTGAGAATAGTCTATATGTGGCCCTTGAAACAGAGCTATGACAGCTGTATATTTCAGTTATGTATTTATCATAACAATGTTTGTATTTTACAATTCATTATTCTGAATTATAAACTGTCTAGAAATCATTCTTAGAGGTAAAATTTCCTTAATTATTTCATCAACATGGTTAAACATTGACATATGTCAGCTCTTGTCTTCCTTGCTAGTTCCGGTTACCTGAGAGCGCTTATAAATGTCTCATGTCGGCTGGTTTTTGCAACACTTTTGCATTCAGGATTGTGAGCTTAGAAAAACATCCTGTAATAGTGATTATTGTTGTCTTGGAATCTGGAGCAGCACACTTGTATTCCTTCTTGTTTGAAAAGGAAGCAAGCAACACCTTTGAACTCGGGCTGTAATGGCAGGATTATCCCTGAATCCCTGCTGGGAGGTTCTGATGCAGATTGCATTAGGAAGTGTCCAATAAATGGTTTTAAATATATTACATTATGGTATCAAAGCTATAGAATAGAGCAGGCTTAGAGTTAGTGCTAAAAAAACCCCAGTAAGGTGTTCTGTGAGTGTAGATTAAAGGTGAGACACTTTCACAGGTTGAGGAAAGAGAGCTCAGCATTTTATGGGCTTTTCCATCTTTGTATAATTTTATAAGCAGAATTCATTAGCTTTTATGGCAGTGCAGTTATTTGTGTGTAGATACACTTGTGTGGGGCACACAGCTCAGAGATAAAATGCCTGCATGAGTACAGAGACAGAAGGTTTAAAACACACAATTGCACACATCAGAACTCCTTTCAGTGCTCTGCTGTGCAGCTCCCCCAAGCACAGCCCTGGAGGGACCATCCAGAGCACACAGGACCCTTCCAGGGGCACACAGGACCCTTCCAGGAGCACACAGGACCCTTCCAGGAGCACACAGGACACTTCAGGGGCACGCAGGACACTCCCAGGGGCACACAGGACCCTTCCAGGAGCACACAGGACACTCCCAGGGGCACACAGGACACTTCCATCTGAGGAGGTGCATCAGCAGAGCTGCAGGCTGTGTTTGAGAGAGCACTCAGCAATTAGGCCTGAGCTGGGGGCACAGCAACGTTTGTCTTGCTCATTCCTATCTCTGAAAAAACCCCTCTTGGCTGAACTTTGTGTCTCAGCTCCATCTTTCCAGTCTGGGCACTGAGATGCAAGCATGGACCAGACAGGCTGAGGTCATAACACTTCTTAGATGTGCCATTTTATAAACTTCTAGAAGAAACATAATTGCCACATTTCCTTTTGTAAAATGAGCTTTTGTTGTCTTGTTTCACTGCTTGAAGACTTAATGTTGCAGGATTGTTTTGGAGGACCGGAAGGTCATCTGTCTCTGGGCAAGCAGACAAATCCCACACAGCCTCTTGGGGTGTGTTTGTGGAGCACCAAAGAAAAGGTATGGGGTGTTCAGTAACATTAAACATCTCAGCTGTGTGCTCTGCATCTCCATCTGGAGCTCCTGTCTGGTCACACTCTCTGCACACAGTCCTAGTGCTCCTAACTTTAGCTTTTCCCATGGAATTAGGTGACTAAAGTGGCTGAGAGCAGATGAACACCTGGTGTAAATACGGACCAGCAAGTGTGGATTGGTGATAACCACTGACAAACTCAAAGCTGGGCCAGTTAGAGGAGGTCATTCTCAGAGCAGCTGAATGCTCTCTGCCAGCCAGAGCTAATGAATTAATTATCAGAATTGCCTTTCTTCCTCAAGAATTTGTGCAGTCAAAGTGGAATTTTTTGGAAGGACATTTCAGGGGAAGATGAACTCGAATAGTATAAGCAGTTGCAAACTTGATCACACTGTTTCTTACCAACCATGTCGTGACTAGTCAAGTCAATAATAATAATTTGTGATTGTGGGCATTAATGAAACATGGAAAATTCAGATTTATTGCAGAGTTAGCATGATGGATCAGCAAATTAATCCAATGGATTTGGGATCCTCAAAATGTTAACAAGTATATTTTAGGATGAAAAATTGCAATAAACAAGGAGTTCATTTATTTCCATTAATTATTTTCCATAAGTTTATTAGCACAATTATTCTGTGCAAGCACAATATTTTTTAGAAAACTATTATAAAGTTATTCTGTATTATGTATTTTGCTGATATTTTTAAACTTTGTTTTTGATCACATTTTACTAACCATTATTTTCTGAACTATATATATGCATATTTGTCTCTGAATAGCACATATTTACATAAAAAGAACTAGAAGATCTGGATTTTAGTTTGTCAGGACCCTTTCATAGCCACTCTATGTTGGTATCTCTAGGTGGCATTCAGGGAATTGCTGTATGTGGGGAGGATATTTTTTTTCCTTAGTAGTTGCTGTGTTTTGGTGGGGGTTTGGCCCAGGTTTCACCATATTTTGTACTGTTTGAGTACAGAGAGACTTGAGATGGTTGCCTGATGTAGAAATTGTAAGATGAAGGTGACAGAAACCAAGATCATTGCCAGTTACTGAGCCATGGTCTGAATTAGGAGGTGCTGCTGTTTGGTTTATTTGTATGCCAAAGGATTTTAAATATCCTGTGTGCACACACTGATTGGCTTTTCAAACTCCCAACTGAATCACAAAGCAAAGTGTGATATTGGGCAAGGAGAGTTATTTTAAATACTTCAGAAGGATTCAAAAAGGGAGGGTTTTCTTACTGTCAAAAGAAGCCGAACAATATTGTGCCCATGAGATCATTATTCCATGAGTTACTGCAGTATAACACTATTACTTGTAATAATAAGTGCAATCCCAATGCCTGTCGCTGGTGCTGAACATGAGCTGCCAAACTGAAAGTTGTCTCCACTCCCAAGTTCTCCTTTGGTGCGTGCTCTGGATTCCCTCTGGATTTTTGGCAGTGTGAGGAGCTTGGGCACAGAGCACAGTTTAATTCTCATGCTGAGGATCAGGCCCTTTAAAAGTCAGACCCTGAAGGGCTCAGCTCCACAGCACTCATGTTCTTACCAACAGCTCCTGAAGCTGCATCACTGGGGGTTTCTCTCTGGCAAATCTCTGCAGTGCAAGAGACTCTTTAGGGACAGATAAAAGCTCCTTCCAGAGTCAGGCTGTGTGTACCCAACTTGGACTGAGTTAAACAGAAGGCTCTCTAATCAGATGGTATTTCTGAATTTCAAAAGGCTAATCTAGCCCATTTCTTTCCTCTGACAATAAGCTATGAAGGACACTGATAGAAGAAATCAGGAAAGTTATCAAATAATACTTTTCCATGTGAGCTCTTCCAGCTCCCAGCAGTGTTCAGTAGCATGTTAGTGAATAAGGAAGGTTTTCTCTGTTTCTTGACTCAACTTCCTAACTTTTTGCAGACTTGTTACAGTCCTCTTTAGAAAGTGACTGGTGCAAAGCCTGCATGTGTCAGTAGGTCACCCAGACTTTGTTCCTGGGCCAAGAAGAGGTTGTGCAGGACAGCACTGCTCAGCTTCCCTCCTCAAACCTTCCTGCTTTCTTTTTCCTGTAGGAAACACCTTTCTTGTGTTGCTTGGCATAGAGATGGGAGATGAAGAATAAACTTGGAAAAAAACTACAAGGGCAAATTTAGCACACAGAATGTTGAAGAACACAAAACTGGCTAAGGCAGTGCCAAGAAAAAGAACTGAAATACCAAAGTGGCATAATGCAAGAGCCCTGAGAACTCAGGGGCTCTTGCAAAGAGGGCAGTCATTGGATAATTAATTTATTGGGAATAAAAACAGGCTCCTTAAGCTAAGAGATGCATCAGCCTGCAAGTGTGAATGCTCAGGTTTCTCTCTCACATAAATCTCTGTCAGGAGATGGCCTCCCCACGGGCGTGGAGATGTGCATGAAGTATTAATCCACAAGCTCCAGGGCATGAGCTAACCAGGAGCAAAGAGTTGAAGGAGCTTCCCTTTTGAAAGGTTATTCCATAATTGCCCAGGCTTCCACAAACCTTCCTGTGAAACCTATTTTACTGCCTATAATCCAATCTGATTTCTAGGCAGCTCTTCCTTCTTGGTGTTTAATTTTTATACAAGTCAGAAAGATGAAAACTCTTTAGATCCTGATGGTTTTTAAACTCTGGGGAGTTTTGTCTTTGTGAATGAAATCAACTCAATCTTCTTGAAGGAGGAAGACACCAAAAGGACATTTATTTTTCAAAGACATCTAATATTAGTGTGACTTGCTTTCAGAATATGAGTACAGTAGTCCAGAAAGAGCCACTGACCTTTCTGCATCACAGGTCCTGGACATAACAGAAGTTTGAGGCTGGTGGCTCTTTGTTCTTAGGGTTGATTTACCCTGATGCCTCCAAGTGTTGTTGCTTCTCTCAGTCACCTTGAGAGCCTGCCCTCAGCCTCAGAGGGGCTCAAACATCCCCATGATCTAACTAAAAGAAGACATAAATGATCATTCACTACACAGCATATACCTCTGTGTTTTGTCTATGGGTTCCTGATAACCTGGATACATTTGATCTTCCAGCACCCAGCACAAGTTCAGCAGCAAATCTTCCAACTGCAGAGGGATTTAAGACCACTTGCCAAAACTAATCCCCAGGTTTTTGATTCTTTGATTCAAGTCAAATCCTGCCCTACTTGCCTGGAAGTTGAACACCTGATACACATCTCACAGCAGCAGAGCTTTTCAGTGATTCCTGTGAATCAAACACAAACCATTGACTTCCTGGCCTTCTAGAAGTGTTTCATGTCTGAATTCCAGAGTTTGAAAGTGTGTGCTTTTCTGTGCATAGATGTACACATTAAAGATTTAAAAGATACTTGACCCTATGTAAAACAGAGAAACACTAAACCTTTTGAGTCTTTTTAGCATTTATGGAGCAGATGTTACATAATTTTGTTTGTAACATCACTGGAGGAATTAATTTAAGGAGGCATATTTATTAAGCGTCACCATGATTCATAAAATGCTCTGTCAAAATCAACATTTGTGTGGAAATGGTTTGAGGATGTGCATTTTGAGTCAGTATCTGATGTGTCTCTGTGCACTTAGACACCTTCACTCAGAATGCTGAGGTACAGCAGCTCTGACATTCTCTGCCATGCCAACAAACACAGCTTTTGCAGCAGGTTCACAGAGGATGTTCAAATAAAATATCCATGATTTTCTTGCTAAAAAAAACCCCTCTTTCAGACCTGTAAAGTACTGTTTGACAGAAAATGACTTACAATCTGATCTGGTCTCATATTTTGATATCAACAAGAGCAGGAAAGATTTGCTGAAGGGAATGTACATTTTATGTTTGCCTTTGTTGCATCGCAGGATGAGTGGCAATTAATGGAGTGAAAAGATTGCAGATTTCCCAGTGCTTTTTAACCTGCTTATTTCATTTTCAAGCTTCTGAGCTCAATTTAGCAGCAGGAAGTTCTGCAGAGCAATTTGGTTCCAGTTGACCCTGGAAGGGTTGTTGCTGAATGAGACTTAGTTACAGCTCTGTGTCCTTAATGCCACCTTGCTGCACTAAGTGACACCTTCTTAACCTCAAGTTGAATTCCCAATAAATTCATAGCAATTCCCAAGTTACATCAGGAGGCTGAAAACGAAGTTCTCTGGAGAAATGTATCCCCACAGGTTGTCTCCACATCACAGGGCACTGGCAGTGCTGGATATCTTGAACTTCTATAACACACTGGCTGGAACACATCCTTCTTCACGCTGACTAACATCATCAGAGGAGCAATCTGAATCTGCTGATAAACCAGTTTCTCCCTCCTCCTTCTCTTCTAGCACAGGTTTCCTATGAAAGGAAAGCCTGGAAGCCACTCTGCCTTCTTTATTAGGAGAATCCTGCCTGCCAGGAATAGTCCCCAGCAATTTCAGTGGGGTGTGCCACCGTCTGACTGGGATTTTGCATGTCTGAGTCAGGAGGAACAGTGACCAGTCCAACACAGAACATCCGAGCTTGTGAAAGCAGCAAACCTGATGGTTAAGGACACAGAGTTCTGTCACTCCTGCTGTAGGTCCCACAGCAGGGTTTACCAGTGTCCTAAGAGGTGTTGGGAAGGGCAGTGACTTGTCTGGGGTGGCCTCTTGCCCCTTCCCTGTGCCATCCAAGGGCCTGCTCCTTGATCCAGAGCAAAATGCCTGAAAGCAGCAAATGAAGTGAAGGGCTCTTTTCCCCAGCTACCATGTCATTGCTGTGCCATTCAGCCCCACAGGCTGGTGCTGCCTGAGGTGAGATGGTAACACCAACACCTTAGTGTTGCCTTCTGCCAGGCAAGGAGAGGGAAGCTCTGGCTTTGGGAGAACTGTTCCCTCAGGAATCCCAGGGACCTGTTAGATCTTTAAGCCTCTTACTGTGTCCTGCTGCTTCAGCCACAAAAAGCTATGGAAGGGAGCCAAGAATCTGCTTATTCTGATCAAAGTCCCTCTGGCTGTCAGAGGCTGTTGATTTGACATTATTTGCATTTATATGACAGGAAACCCATTTTAATTTTGCCCACTGTGCTTTTCTGAACCGAATTTACTCCACTTGCTTCAGAGCATAGAAAGTAACTCCATAAAACATATGTTTATGTAAAGCTTTTATTTGATTTTTTTACAGTGCTGTTATTAGAAAAACCCCTTTTAATTAAAATATTCTAAGTTTTTCACTATGTTACAAATTATGCCAAATATCTCAAAATACTTTTCATCTTTGAGGGTCTTGCACATCCACCTCCTCAGAGAGCAGAACATCCACACAGTCTGACTGACAGCTGGTAAGGCATTATTTTATATAAATGTTTTAAATATCTTCTACTAAAATCCACCTTGAAGGATCAGAAACTGAGTAAGTCCTGTAAGAAGTAAAGATCTGGCAGTGCTTCTGTCTCAAGCTTGAGAAATGAAGAATGGCAGCACATTCTGTAAGGAAAAGGAAATCTGTAGCGTTGCAGAATGGTGTGGGTGAATAATTATTGTCTTCTTGCAGAAGCTCAGCAGTAGATGAAAGAGAAATTAAGCAGCAAGGAAGAAAGAATTGCATTGTGGAACACAGTAAGAAAAAGGTTTTGCTGAATCTACATTTACCCTGGAGGAAATTTGGGGGTTGCATCTCTCATGACCTTTAGCCCACAACTCTGGAGCAGAATGCAGTTTTTGACAAGGTTATTGGGTTCAGTTGGCTGATCTCTGGGCAAGCAAGGGAAGTCTGCAGGGGGAAGGAGTTTAGGATGGAGGCAGAGATGGTAATTATAACTCGCTGGAGGCCTGTTTGCAGTAAATGAAGTGCTTCAAAAGAACCACACTGCCAGGCTGTCTTTGGAATGCAAACCTTTAGGGAACTAGTGTAAGAAAATGAAGTAAAAACCTTTTTGTTCACCCCAAACCTGTTAATTTGCTGGCTCTAATGCCCTGTCAGGAAAACACCGTGGTCAGCTTTGAACTCCAAGGGTAGTGCCATGACCAGTGTCCCCCCAAAGCATCCTAACTGTGAATTACCACTGACATGATTAGACAGATAAGAGGGTCTATTATGTGAAGAATCAAATATCTTATCTAGTCACTGTACTAATTGAAAGCTAATTTTCTTTCTGGTAAGAAAACAAATTCTTACTGAATTCCCCATAAACCCAGAAATGTTTCATCCATCTTTAATATACAGAAAGATGGGTTATGAAATGGGGTTTTTTCATAAAAATTTAATTGCTGTTCATATTTCCACGATTTTTCCATGTAAACTTGGGCTTAGTTTTCAGTCTTTGATATTCACAAACACACATTTCTAACAGGAGAGGGCTCATGTATTGCAAATAGTGGAAGTTATTGACATTCACATTGTATGTTAGCATAGCTCAGCCAAAAGATTAAAGAAAGTCTCCAGAGCACAGCCAGAAAAGAATATAAACATGGGTCTCCTGGATCCCTGTCACATTCCTGGATCCTAAAATAGTGTGCCTCCCCTTATCCTACAAGGATAGCAACAGAAAGGTGAACAAATGAGCACCAAGGAAAGAAAGGATGAACTGATCTCTGCTGGTGGACCAATAATCACCTTGCAGGCACCAAACCTGCTATAGATGATGGACAGAACAGTTTTATCTGTTGACCCATCATATTATGCCATGGGTGGCATCAGCAGTGGAGGATAAAGGCTTTGGCAGCTGCCAAATCCTTCCTTGGTGAATAGCTCAGATGGCAACAACACTGGAGGCACTATCATTGATCAGGAAATGTTTCATTACTTCCAGTTCTGTTACTGGAGTAAAATCTCTCCTCTAAGGAAGCATCTTTTTACTGCTTATTACCTTCCTAATAGACTCTCTAGAGTCAGAAGTAAAATCAGTATTTTTCTTACTGTGCCCTGAAATAATACTTTTTTCCAAATATGGGATCATTAATAAAATCTCAGTCTTCTTTTTTTATTGCTATGTATAATTATAAAATCCTACTCAGAGTCCAGTAGTATAAAAATTCTAATATAGTTCCAGAACCTTGGCTGGTGAGACACTGTATAGATATAATAGCATTTTCTGGTATAGAAAAAATGCAAAGAGTGTTTGTACCATCAAGAAAAACACTTGACAACTGGACCTTGGGACATCTCTATTCTGTTTCATTTATTTCCTAACATTTTTGTTTAATGGGTTTGGGACTATTAGACAACCATAACTTCCACATAGTTTACTGTGTGGTTTAATTTGTGCCATTAACCCGTGATATAAACTTCAAAAAGTCATTTCCTCCTAATGAACAAGAAAACAGTTTTATTTTCTGGCTAACACAGGGATGAAACTCAAGTCAACATCAATTAGTCCTCACAGCATTAATATCTCTTCCACCCTCAGCTGTCCTTCCCTTAATGAAAGAAGCTGTTCCCCAACAGGAGCAGTGCAGGCTCCCTGCAGGAGGTTAAAGCAGGTTTACTCCTCTGTTTGATGAAACTGGGAGGGATTCATGATTTTTCAAGTGGGCCTGAGCCAGAACTGTCCCCTCAGTGCAGTGGCTGAGACAGGAGAGAAAGAAGAGGCAGGGGAGGGATGGATTCCCTCTGGATAGGAACCCTCCACTCAGAAAACACGTCACAGAGCCCTAAATGTGGTGAGTGTGGTCTTTGCTGCCCCCTGAAGCAGGCAGAGGTCTCAAGGAAAGAATAGCTTGTAATATTGCAATTCCCATTATTATTGGAATGGCAGAGGTATAGAAACATCAAACCAATTAAAGCACGTTGTCCCAAATGGCAATATTTTACATATTGTTCAGTCCTGTAAACGGGGGACAAATGCTGGCTGTTCTTTGCCTGCTTTAAACAGTGTGAAATAAAAAATGGGAAAATTAGAAAGTGCTCTGAAGGACAAAAGCTTCAGAAATCCTACAGATGGCCTGTTCTGAAATCAGGCAGATGTAATGGAAGTCAACTTCAGAAAACGAGACAGTTTCTAGAGAAAACACACTGAAATCCTTATCATCCTCTAAAATACACATTTTTTGTCCTTTGTGTAGCATACGAGAGAAAAAGGATTCTGAAAAAGAGAAAAAGAGAAAGCAAAGACGTTTAGAATAAAATCAGCTCGCTCTGAATTAAGGAATGAACTTTCATTATTCAATAAAACTTTGAAAATCCTAAGAAACTTACCAGACTAAATTAAATGAGGAGCTCACCTCACTGGAGATGACTCAGTGTGATTCCAGAAGTTTATAAGAGTGTAGGAGAAAACAGAGAGCAGATGGTGCAAAGACTCCTCAGCACAAAGCACAGCTCAGCGCTGAGCTCCAGAGCCAGGAACCATCCCTTAGCCCAGGAAGGAGAGACCAACAGCAAGGAAACGCTGCCGTTAGAGTGATTAAAAGCCATGCTGAGCTTCTAAGCACCTTTTTTGTTACAAAATAGTTTCATTGGGTAACCAAATTGAGAGTTCTCCTGCAGCTACTGGGTTTGGAACGACTAATTAAAAGAACTTCCCATTGATTCATCATAGGGACATTAGAGCAGGCTTTAGAAGTGGGAAAACAGATTTACCTGTCTTACGATTTTCTGGTTAAAAGGAGCTTTAACAACAAATGGAGGGGATCTTTAAGGTCTAATTGACTTCTGCTCTAGTGAGCAACAGTTATAAGAAGCTGCAATTTCTCCCAAGTAGTGCTTTTAGGAGCACTTCACAACAAAAGGAACAGAAACTGAGCTAGCTGCAGCTTTTGATGGCTTGGGTTTATTTGTCTTTTTCTTCCTGTGATAAATCCCTGACTGGAATCCTGTATGACAAACACAGCAGCAGCATTCTGCACATAGAAGAAATGGCCAGTGGTGGCTTTTAGGTGGCTTTTTGGTGTCTTTTTACTTCCAGTTGTTTGCTGCTGAGTTGTTTCCCAGGATGAAGACTTCTCACACTGAACTTTTGAGAGGACCATCCCATGTGCAGGACGGTGCTTTGCCATGCACTTCTTTACATGGAGGAGTTCCTGTGCTGAGCTCTGCCCCAAAACATGCATGAACTGCTGAACGCCTTTAGAAGTCAGAACACGAAGAAAAATCCCCATCATGAGGACATTTGAAAAGCTTACCAAGTTTAGGTCATAATTTGGAGACATGTTATATCAGCAATCTGTACTTTAAAACCTCAGGAGGGCCAAGAATATCATTTTATCTACATCTTGACACAGTGTTTTCTGTAATTGATCTTAATCATGTCGCAAGGCTTGGATTGTCTGAGCAGGGACCCAAATGCAGTGAGATGAAGCCCCAGTGTGGTGGGAAGGTGTTGCTGCTGAGCTCTCTGACCCACAGGGTGCACCAGATGCACCTCAAGGGTTGCTGCAGCTCCCTGAGCCCCACCTGCAAATCCCAGCTCAATACAATAACAAATAGCGAACAAATCTAAGTGAGCAGTGCCCTCCTAGGCCTTGACAGTGTTTGGCAAGCACAAATCCATGTTTGCTGGCTCCTGTTTTCCTTTAAACAGACCTTTCTTTGTACCTTGCTTGGAGTAGCTGCTTTTACCCCAAAGAAATCCTATGAGAGCTTAGCTTCACCCTCAGGTTCAGAGCAAAAATTTCACATTAACTGAGGGAGTAGTTACACATACCCAGGGCTAACATTTTGCTCCAAATCCTATGAATGCTTTTCATTTATTTGTTTGTATTTTATTCTGTTCAGTTACTTACATTATGCTTTTTAAGGACTTCCTGAAAACTGGGTTAATCCTTTTTTTCAGCATGGCAGGAAATCTTTTTTTTACCTCTGATAGCTTTGCATCAAACCTGTAGTTAAAATGGCATTAAGTACAAGGGTAGAACAATTTCCTCTGTAAGCTCTGTGTTGTCCACAGTTTTGTTTTTAATTTGGTATTTATTGCATGTTGAGCTGGGGGTTTTTCCACATCAGAGGGGACTGCACTATTATACCACAGAATAGTTATCCACAGGGAGGATTGACAGTGGATGGAAGTTTATTTTCTCTCTCGGATAGTTCATTATAACAGAGAAAGATGTGCATGTCTGTGGGAAGACTTTTCCTTTTTTTTCCAAAGGCAAACCACGAGTTTTGTTTTCTTTAGTGTTTGCATTCTAGAATTTATTTATTTATTCTTTTCGTTTCTTAAACTTCCTGAAATACTTACAGGAAAGGAAACTGAGGTGTTAAATTTTGTGACTAGAAGCAGATTCTTATTTCTAGGGAGACTCT
>JAOXXN010000001.1:116308492-116324243 GCA_026770055.1 Myrmophylax atrothorax | reverse complement strand
CGGGGGGGCCCGGGGGGGGCCGGGGGGGGTGTTTGTTAGGTTTGGGGTTTTTGTTGGGTTTTTTTTGAGGGGTAGGGATGTGTTCTGTTTTATTTTTGTCAAAACAGAGTTCTGTAGCAAGTCCCCCTCACTTCCAAAGTCTTCCAAAGAATTGGATGGTTTCTCTTTCATTCAAATTCCACTCCTTAACATTAAAAAAGGTATACACAGAAATTGACTGAACATATCACCAATATTCATGATTATTCACTATTTCTTACAGACAAGAAACCAGAGTGTATTCAATAAAATAATCAGGAAGCAAATTTTAAAAAAAATCCCCACAGTATTTTTAAACACAATTTGTAATTAAACTTGTTGCCTGGGGATGTTTTGTAAGCCACAAGCAAAATGGGTTCAAAGAATAACTAAGTAAATCCATGGAAGAAAAGTCCATGAGCTGTAAAACATAATGAAGCAAATTCAGTTAATTTAGAAACCCACTAATCTGCTGGACTCTGGGGCAGAGTTAAAGGTGGGCATGGGGAGAAGGAATTGTCCTGCCTGTGCTGAGTCTCCAGCCTGCAGTGGCACCAGGACCTCTCTCAGGAATTTGAATAATGAATCTCATACCAAGTGAATGCCTTGGGAATCAGCTCCCTGGCTGTGTGGACACAGTTCCCTTCCCACAGCAAAGGAAGTCACGGAAGGCTTCCAGTCTGCCCATCCTGTTTCCTGTGGTGCTCTGGTTTTTATTCTGTCACTATGAGGCAAACCTTCGTGTTGGGTGTCTCAGAGGAAACTGTGCTTTACTGTCCAGAGGTGACAGCAGAACTCCTGAATGCAGCTTGAGTTGATCTTTACCATCAATAAATCTAGTTCGTGCCTGCAGTAGCTTCCTGCTCCTTTCCAATTGGAAAAGAAAATTAAAAGGAGAGAAAAGAATAATCTTGGAGGCATCTGGAGAGGTGGCATATATGTTTGAGTTAGAGAGACTCCTGGAGATCCTGGTGCAGAGGCTCACACTGGTAAATGTTTGTAATTAGCAAACAAATGTCAGAGTAGCTCATAACTGAAAGAAAAATGCAATGTAGTATCTGTGCTTAGCAGACAGCTGCAGCCACGTTTGCCAGCTCCCTTTATTCCATGCTGAATGTAATGAATAAATGCTCCCTGTTCCATCACCAGCTGAAGGCACAGAGCTGGTTTTATGCCTCTCAGTTTAATCTCTTTGCCCCTGCAGTGAGTCCTGTCTGGTGCCCTCACACCGGGCAGTCCCTCTCAGCTCCCACTTTACCCACAGCTCTCGCTCTGCCCTCCCCTCCCTGTGCTGGCAGCACTTCCAGCATTGCTTTGGAGTCTCCCTGTCCTCAGCTCTCCTCATTTCCCTCTGCTTTTCATGGTTCACCTCCCATCAACCCATTTAAAATGGTATATCACCCAATTAAAATGAACTTTGTCTGGGCTTTGACCCCTCTGTGTTTCCTCGATGATTGGTTGTCTGTTCTTCCCCCTTTCCTGCTGACAGCTCCACTTTGTGTAGGCAGAGAGTGATGAGCTGACTGACAGGCAATCAAAATACCAAATACTGAGTGGCCAAGCAGGTAAAGCACATTTTGGTGTTTCAGCTTCCCAAACTGGTACAGCTCAGATTAATCACAAAGGGAGGGCAGGAAGGGAAGGGAAGAAATTACAGCCTGAAGTGGCTGATACCTTTAAGTGCTGCAAGTTTCTTCTCTGAAGCAAATATTGGAGCCATTGGCAATTTTCTCTATGGCCCTACTCTTTTTTGACAGTTTTCAACTTAGTTCAGACTGGTCCTCAGATCTTTGTACTCACATTTCTAAATTTAAGTTCATTGCTTAGCTGGAAACCAAAGGTAGAAGGTTTTTAGGGTTTATTTTAAGAATACAGATGTTACCTTTTACTATTAGTTCTATTCTTGTAATTTTTCTTACCACTCTGTGTTACAGTAAGAATTTACCTCATCCTGCTAATCAGATTGTAATCAGACAGTAATTAATGTTAAAACCACCTGTGATTCTTTTCTCCAATACCTGTCAAATCTTATCACTGGGCATTCCTATTAATTGAGATACTGTAAGTCAAAATACTCTTCTAAGAGAAAAACCAAGCACAAAATTAGTAAATATAAAGAAGGACTTTGAGTTTCACAGGTGCAGTTAATGTTCTTGATTTCAGTGTAATTACTCCTCATCTACCACAACCTGTGTAGGATGAGGAACAAGCTCTGCCTGGAGGCAGCAGACGCTCTGGAGTGGGATTATGCAAATATTTTATTGCAAAGAAAGAAAAGGCTTTTTTGAGAATTATTTGGGAGAAATTAGCTGTGACAGCAATATAGGCTGTATGAATCAGAGGCAATATCCATAAATTACAGCTGTGGGGGCTCTGTTTGTGTTGGAGATCATAGACAGTAAGTACAAACTCCACAGTTAGATGTTGTTTTTCTTGAATAGATTTTATTTGAACTGATTAATCACATATTTGCTCTACCTAGTAAATAACTGCTGTTTTATTCTAATTACCATTAAAGTTCAAGTGACTGTGGAGTGCCATCATAGCTGATTCCTTGGGAAAATTAAGGAAAAATTTGGAGATTTCATTTCACAATGATTAATAAAAATTGCTCCCTTCACAATTGTGGTCATCCCTTTAAAATAATGGTGCTTCCTCTGTGGGTCCCACTGTGTGTATTCTTCAAACTGCTGCATCTGGGAAAGAGGGAAGATGTGACCACACAGTCTTGTAAAAAATTTTTTTTTATTATTGTGCTTTTATTTAAACATTTATAGTGTGTGAATCCTGAAACTCCAAATCTTTACTTGAGTGTGGTGCTTACTCAGCTTCGCCATTGTGCTGTAGTGCAGGGCAGAGACCTGGTCCCTGTGCTGGATAGATTGAATCTCTATTAATATTTCTTTCTTTGAAATAATAGTGCTCTGAAAAGGCCAGGCAGGATTGTTTTCATGTTGGAGGACAATAGATATAAACTAGAAAACGTATTTGCAGGTGCTTGTTAGCAAGTTGAATATATTTTGATCAGAGCCGTGTTTCTCTTTCCCACCCAAATATTAATGATGACTAATCTTACATGCCTGAGAGTACCTGCTTTTCTATCAGTGCTTTGCTTTAAGGGTTATTTAAGCACTATAAGCAAAATTCTGCATTTCAGCTTTTATTTCTATTAATTTTTTTTGCACTAAAGACTTTAGTTATATGTACTTCCTCTCACAACATCAGTATAAACTCTTTGATTGCAATATGGGTCTGAACTGAAAAAAGGTCATCACAGTTTGATTAGTCTTTATTAATATTTTACTTCCTATCTGTGCAGAAAGTCTTTATTTCTGTTCTGTTTCCCATAGTAAAGTGGGGAAAAGGTTAGAAAGCAACATGTTCACATACCTGGGGGGTGTGAAAATATATCTATTTGTTTGCAAGTGTAAAGGTTATCAGAGAAAATCCCCTTTCTTTTCAGTACATGAGAAAAATGGTGATAATGATCACAACAGAACACCTGGATAGTGAACTAACATGACGTTCATTAATGAAGTAGCTGCTTTCAGTGAGTGAAGAACATCATTTACTCTGCTGATGGGGCACAGTGGAAATGTTTCATCCCAGCCTGTGTTGGTGGGACAGATCCAGCTGCTCTGGTGCTTTGCTAAAGCACAAAGCTTTCCATTGGCTTTTCTCCTCTGATGCTGCTGCTCCATTAAATCAGGTCGTGTAGTCTCAGAGCATTGGCACCATTGTAGCTTCCATTCAGTCACTCTGTTTCCTTAGAGATGGAAAAACGTCTTGACTATAAAGCCAAGTAAAAAACTGGGATAGATACAGATCCAGATACTCACACAGAGGTGGTGCAGAAAGAGGCCCTTTCTGAAAGCTCTTCCTGTTCATGCACTGACCAAACTGATTTGTGAACAGCCTCTTATAATCCAAACTGAAGCCATTGGCAAGAAGAATCACCCAAACAATAAGAAAAATACAATTTCCTTAGAAATAGAGATAGCATTTTCAGAGTTCATAATGCAGTTCTGGTTACCTTGGATAGCTAGTCACAGGCTCAGTGTTACACTGTGTAATAACACTGGCATCACTTGCATTTGGATCATATTTATGTTTTAATTGCAGATTTTCACCAAGATAAGTTTGCAGTAGGCTATGGAAGAGTCTTATGAGTTTCCCCCTATCAGATTCTGCCTAGGAGTTCTATGAGTATATTTAACTTCAACTTCTGTTTAACCCCTCAGCCCCTGTGTTCTCAGAACTGCTTTTTGTGAGTCCTCTGCAATCTTGAGATCGCAGATGCTGCTCTGATATTAAAGTAAAGGGTCAGAGCTTTTCTGGTACCTTATTTTTTATGTGGACACTGGACTGTATATAGTGGTCAATAGTTCTCTTACTCCTTGTGTCAAGGGAAATGCAGCCAGATCAGTGAAACTTTACTTTATTTGGCAGATTTTGAAATAGTCCTCTGTAGTTATCAAGAAATACAGAGTAAATTTAGTCCTTGCCATTTCCCACTGATCCTGATCCTCTGTTCAGGTCAGAGCTCCTTCTGGCACTCAAACCCAAGCTTCCTTTGGATGGAAAATAGGGTGCAGTGAGTGGGTTGGTACATACCTACATTGTGCTCTGGCTTTCCAGGTAGGCTGCAGGTCTTGTCATTGTCAAGAGAATGGAATAATGGCAAAGCATGCACTCTTTGGAGAATTGCCTTATGTATGAATCCAGTCCAAAAAAGCTGAAACCCTTGTGCACTGTTGATTAAATGTTACCATCACTTGCTTTTCACACTCATTGTCTTTGGCCAACCACAAATAATGAATTATGTTTGATACCTTTCTGTCCACGCCCTTATTATAGAGCCCCTGCACCCAAATGTTGTACACAAACAGCAGTTAGCCGGGAATAACACAGAACAGAACTCAGATTGTTCTTTTCAGAAATCATTCCCAGTTCTTTGCTGCCACTGGCTTTGTGCTAGAGATTTGTCCTTGGGGACTCTCCACCCATTTGTTGACAGAATTTCCATTTTCATCCTCTTCTGAAGGACCCTCTGTCTTTTTACAGTTCCACAAAAGTTTTTTCTGCAATCTCTCCAGCAGATCAGAAAAAAAAGTACATTGTTAAGTGCTTAGGACTGGATTTCAAGCAGTGAACTATTCTATTGTGCAGTGAAATCCCTAAGCCATTGGTCTCCTCCAGATCTTACAGGTCACAGAGTTTAAATAAAAATTTCCAGAGTGTAAAGTCTCTGCCCATCTCTGGGCCATGGCAGGCCATTTTTTGGGTCTAATTCTTAGCTGGGCTTCTTGATAACTTGTGTTAAAAGCCTTAGTGTCTTTGGGCAGGAGTGTACACACTATGGCAGCAGCTTCATTGCTAAATAAACCCAAGCCTCATGTTCTCCAAGTTTGTTTCACATTCAATTTTTCCTCACATATGTAATATTTTTTCAAGTTTAAGTGAACTTGATCACAAAAAAAAAAAAAAAATTAAAATCTGTTACTCCAACAAGCAGGCTTTCTGTCAGAAGACAACAGATATTTTCTGAAATGCCTAAAAAGTCTATGTCTTAAATCCACTAAGTTGTTCAAAGTGAAGTTCTAACATTTCACATAATTGGGAGAAATCTGATGCTTAAAGAAGTAGTTAGTATATTAATTGTAGCATCTATCCATAAGATTCCATGTGCATTTTATCTTGCTGCTTCAATTTAAATAACATGCTTCTCAGGACTTCAAAATTTGGTAACAGACTGCAGAACAAATCAACACTTGCTCTCATGTAGTTTCTCCAATTATTTCCACTGCTTGAAGCGAGGATCAAATGCAGTTATTTTATATATTGGTCACTGTTGCCTTCCTTCTGCTCCTTCCCTTGACAGAATCATGAGGTTGTTTTTGTGTGTTGGTTTTTCATCTGGTTTTCTCAGCCATCTCCTTGTGGGCCTGTAGGGAATAGTGAGACACCTGCTGCCTTGTGCTGCTGGGACTTTGTTCCATTAACTCAGCCTGTTTTATATAAAACTGTGTGTTTTATATAAAAAGTATGTATGTGTATGTTGCTCAGAAGGGGTTAAGAGTCCAACAGAACCTAACTGGGACCTGTTCTTCTCCTGGTTGTATCCCTTCTGTGAAGCAAATTGTTTCCTTCCCAACAGGTTGGAAGCTCCCTCTGAATAACTCACACATACTGCAATATCACTGCATGGTGTAATAAATGTATGTGGTGCCCTGTGGGTGTCACACTCGGATAGTTAAGCATATGCCAAGGACATTCCTGCTCCTTTGCCAGTCTGGAGACAAGTCCTGCTCTGTTGAGGTAAAGCCAGCCTTAAGGCACCTCATAAAATATTACAGATTCCTGATTTATCAAGTGACAGGAACCAATGACAGGGAATAAACGTTCTCCTTCTAAGTCATCCCCTCATGTAAAGGCACTATCAGTAACCTGTCAGCCAAGCAGCTCTCAGTTCTTGCCCTGCAGTCCATGTGGTGGGCTCTGGGCTGCAGCAGCTGGCCTGCAGTGGGAATTCCCAAGGATCTCTCCACACCCTGATTCCAGGGATCTCAGGAATTCTCAGCAGCTGCCCAGGATCAGCTGCTAGGAGAGGAACAGGGAACTCTGGAGAGAGTTTGAAAGTGAGTTTCATGTACAGCTACATCACAGCTACCTGCAAAGAGAAACACAGTTCAGCAGCAGTGAAGCAGTTGAGCTGTGCTAGAACTTCACAGGCTTTAAAGGAAAAGTTAATTTTTATTTTCTTTTACACACAGGTCTACCCCTGGATAGTGCCAGCATTTTGGCACTTCCTGTGGGTAGAAGTGAGGAGCAGGGCTTGGAACCCTCCCACATCTTTCCTTTACAGCTTCCCAGGATTTGCTGACCTCCCAGTTTGTCCATTGGGCAGAAATAATTAGCCACCATTGTAGCTGTCATGTTTCTGCCAGTGTAGTCTTGTAATAATTCCATACTGGTTTGATGATGGTGTAATTACTAACCCAAGTGGCAAAGATGTGTCAATGTGCAAGATTAAAGACAAAGAACTGGAATCTGAAAGGCAAGGCCATATCATGCAGTATGAATCAAAGCACAGGAATCCATACCTGCACCTCCTTTTGTAAACACATTTTACACTCATGAGAAGAATGTGGAGCTTCAGTTCTGTTATATCATTTATGCAAAGTCTGTTCAACTCAACTTGCTATCGTTTCTTCCCTCTTTTGTCCCTCAGGAGCATGAGCAGCTCAGCTATTCCTCCACAAGGTCCAAGGCTGCAAGTGTTATCATCACAGGTCTCAAGCCAGCCACCAAGTACATATTTCATATCAGAGTCAGGACGGCAGCAGGATACAGCGGCTATAGCCAGAAGTTTGAATTTGAAACTGGAGATGAAAGTAAGTTTCACTGAAGGGAAATACAAAAAAAGTACATAAAATAGAAGTAGCATCTGACTCTTAAACAGTGAGGCACTGGGAGTTTGAATGGCTGAATTCACACCATTTGTTTACCTCAAAGTGACCACTGCTGTGTGATAAAAAACAACTAAGCCTCAAGCTTTGGATTTATAACAAAACCAGATATTTTAGCCCAATGCTGTGGCTGAAGGAGTGCTCTCTTCCATAGAATTTCCTTATGGGTCCTTTCCAACCTGAGATATTGTAGGAGTTCATGGTCCTTTCTTTCCTTATAGAAGGCCTTCCTTTTGGCATGTAGTGAGGCTTCAGGTAAAGCCACAGCTTCCTGCAAGCTCCCAAAACACAGGGGTGGACTCTTCCCTCTGCACTTGGTAGTGCTCCCAGGCTCTACAAATAAAAAAAAAAAGAAAACTTTTATAAGCATTTCCATCAACCAGTAAACCTACTGAATTTGCCAGTAAGAAGCAGAAAGCCTGCACACTCCTTCAGAATATGAAAAAAGGCTTCACTGTGTGATGTTCATGCTCTGGACAGTTTTATATTTAAGTCATGTATTACCCTGCCCTCCATATGAAAGAAACATAAAACAAGGTACTTGTGTGTATTTGAGATAAATACAACACTAGATACCACACTAAAACGCTCATTAATTAAATTACTTTAATTAACTAATTATGTATACAACGTTTTTCATTAGTATTCTGGAATTCAAGTTGCTTAAGCCAACGTACAGACTCAAAACTGTGTAAGTGTTTCCAAGAGCACCCAGGGATTTGTGTTTTCACTTTCATTGCTTCTTAACTTCCCTTTCAAAAATCACTCAGGGATAGATTTCCAAGTGCTTAATTGGCCTTCTTAAAATTTCCAGCATACTTAAGCCAATTGGTTTGAACAGGACTTAGGTGCTTTCAAGAATTTCAGTATAATAAATACCTGCCATTGGGCACCCAAGGACATAATCCATATGAAAATAAATACTATTTAAACCTCTGTGAGTCCAGTTGTGTTGGTGAAAATGCCACTTGCCCATCTCCATCAGGAAGACTGTGGTTCCAGTGGCGTTTCTCTCCCTGGTACTGCTGGTAGAAAGATCTCCTGGGAGTGAAATTGCACTCACTCCATCCAGGCCCCATCTCTCCCTCAGTTCACTAATGCAAGTGGCTCTTGGGCTGCATGGGAGCTTCATGTTAACATCCTTTTCAAAGCAGAACATCAGAGCTGAACCTGATCCTGAATTAAACTGGAGAAATAGATCTGTTTCCAATGCCAGAAGCAGACCTAGCACAGCTCACCTCCCAGTAATTCAGGGTTTTTTACTTACAGACCTAAGGACTTGCTGCCTGAATTGTCTTACACAGCTGAGTAAACAGACACAGCAACGTTTTTGTCAGTACTGTTGTACTCCAAGGTACTGCCCTATGTTTTTATGGGCATTTTGGAGGGAATTGTGTTGAGGCTGCTTAGTTATCAATACACAGAATGTTAACTTGCCCTTGCTGGCACACACCTGGCTCACAAGCCAGTCCTGTCAAGCTGTGTAGGAATCTCTCTTCATTTACTGTCCTGGCACTGCTCACCTGAAAACTTTCTGACTTTTTAATGTACATTCTTCTCAATTATTCTTCAAGTAATAGTTGATCAATAGTAGATTGCAGTTCCCTCCATCCCTTCCAATTAGGAACAAGTTACTTGGTGAAAATTAGAAACAACTTCCTTTTGCAATTAGTTTTTGTGGGTTTTCAGTTAGCCAGATTTAACTTAATTTAAAGCTAACATTTTCATGAAAAGACTGGGAAGAACAGAATGTTTTAAAAAGTCTGTGTTGTCAACAGAAAATTTGTCAACCAACAATCTCATCAAAATTTAAAAAAAAATATTTCCAGTCAGGAGTTTGATAAAAATCATTCTCCATTGGCATCAGCTTGTGACGTCCTTCAGCTCTCTGCCAATTGTAAGTGTTACAGAAGGGAAGAACTCCAGGACCAGTTGTAGGTAAATCTCTAAGGTTATTCCATTTACCTTTTTGACTATTGGCATAACTTGTTAACAGGTAGTGGGGGAAAGCAGGGAATCCAAAAGGAGGATTTTTCTTAGACTGGTAATAAAAAATGGATGGTTCATCAGTGTGTGTCAAACGTGCTGAAGCCTCCTGTGCTTGGCAGGGTTCCTGCACTCAGCACACCCTCAGGCCCCACTGCTGTGGCTCTGAGTTCAGCCATAACCTCACTTGCAGCTCCTGCTTTGATCTATCAGGAGTACCAACTGTCTGAGTCGCCACAAAACCCCCTCTGGTCCTTCCTAAAAGAGAGGAAAATGTATTCTGAGAATAAAACCCCATTTGTCCTAGGGCAAGTACGTTTTAATCTGTAACTGTAAGCCTCTCTATTTTTTTTTTCCTCTCTTCTATCAAGCTCTTTATGGAAGATTTTTTTTTGGTTGCTTGGTTTTGTTGGGTTTTTTGGTAAATTAATGATTCAAAGCATATTTTTTTCTAGACAGGTGTTTTTGCTGTGTTACCTCAGAGGCCCTCGTGCCTGGAGGAATGTGTAAAATATTGAACAATTTACAGCTCTCAGGCAGGGCAGAGTTTTCATGCTGCAGCTCTCTTGTTCTAAAACTGAGGGTATTTTCCATGTCAGCCTTTTCATCATTAGGAGAAAATAATCTGGAAGTGAAATGGTTGGGCTCTTTCAGGGGGCCTGAGGGACAATCAGCATTTCTGCAGTGTGGACTATCACAGTGCTTGGGCTGAACAGAGTGAGAGTATTTAACATGATATTTAATCCAAAAGCAACATAGACTTTAAATAAGTCATATTGACAATAGAAAAATATACATTTCAGAAATGTTAATAGAATATCTGATTAAGTTGAAGACTCTGAAAAAATCATTGGCCTGAAACCCTGATCTTGATGAATCAATGACTTTAATTTCTTTACCCTAAGCACAGATGGTGGCACTCATGTATCACCAGATTCTCACATTATTCCCCTTCTTCCCACATCCAAAAAATGTACATTTAACTTTTGAGGCTCAAACCATTTTATTTGGATTTGAGCTCCATATTTTCCAGAACCCCAAAGATCACGAGAAGGCTCCTGAATCATTGTTTCCAGCAGAGCTCCAGCACTGCTTTAAGCACATGCTCTGATTCCTGCCACAGCAGAGGAGCCATCCCTATGTATTTTTAGAAATACACTGAATTACAAGTGCAAAATAGTCCTTTTTTACTTTTTTTTTCGCTTTGAGAATGTTTGATGTTTTGACAGTAGTAAATTGAATTTGTTGCTGAAACAAACAAATCAGATGGCACGTATCTCACATTTAGAAACTGTCCTGTTGGATCTCTCCCCATGTCTTAGTCCTACTGTTCAGTATTAGCACTGGATGCCAAAGGGTGTCTCATTTTACTCCTGAAGCATTTCCTGACTGTGTTTTATATTTCCAGCCAGTTTTGCCACATTTGATTTTGGCCACTCTGATTGCCCTGCTGGATGTGTCCAGAAGCCCCAGAGACCTCCCTTTTCCTCTGCATTTCCTAAACAAGAGCCACATCCTTGTTCAGGTCTCAAACAAGCTCTCCCTTCATCCACTGCTCAGGAAGGGAATGGTGGGGAACACACTTGGAAGAAAACTCTTCAAGTGAACATATAGCAAAGTTTTACATTCTCATGCTGGTGAGGGCATTGTCTTTTTCTGTTAAATGCCCTTTCCAAGATCCCCCTCTCCCTTCCCCACGTTCCCCCTTTGACTGGAGCCCTTCCGTTTGTTGCAGCACAGGAACTGCAGCACTTGAGAAAATGTGAATATTACCTTACTGAGACTGTATTTTCTTTACCTGTTGTTTCCAATGCCTGGTAAAGCCACTGACAGCCAGTTCCTGGCTATTAGAGCCCCACTTCCCACTGTCCATACTTATCCATCCTCCAGCTGCTCACTCTTATCTGTCTGGCTGTCATGCTTGTCACATTTTATCTTTAACTGCTGGAAGGTCCTCTGCCTGATAGATGTCAAGTTGAAATGAGTAAAGGATGTGGCTGGGAGGCAGGAGAGAGCTGTCATTGGGCCTTCCAGCTCTTTGATACCAAATACACAAACTTTTAAAACACTATGGAGAAATTTGCTCAAAGGAAAGAAAGAGAAGAGCCGAGAGATTCTCTCTGTCTTTCATCCTCTTTGTGAAGAGCAGACTGTGGGTAGGACTGAGCCCAGGCTGGGTGCAGAAGGGGTATCTGGGCACTGTGGCAAGCAAGGAAGCTGGAGCAGTGCAATTATACCCTTTAAATGGCATTTCAGGTGTATAACCCCAGCTGAGCATGAGGAGTCAGGGGAGGGAGGAGCTTACCTGGGTAATGAACCCCTGGGTGCATAAATGAAGTCACCCCTTTGACTGATCCCATCAGCTGCAGGTCCAGTGTGGTTGAAGAGTTTGGACACCCAAACATTACAGAATACTGTTGAATCATCTGCAGGGATAAGTCACAAATTCTCCTTTTTCTTTGTCTTATGCTACTCATTTTTTAAAAACTCTGTTTTCTGTCAAAATGAACTTATTCAGCAGCCAGGTAGAGAGAATGAAACACAGTGCCAGACTGAGAGTCAGCTCAGTTACCAATCATCCTGCCTAGATGGATTTGGGTGGTGCACAGCTGGCAGGTATTACACTGTGCACTGGACAGTGTGGAGACAACAAAATATTGATTTTAGCTGGCTGTGTTGTCTAAAAAATGAGATTCTGGAAGAAAAAAAATGCTGTGTGCTGCTGTGATTAAATGCAGCAGGCAAAGAGATGAAATAAGTTTGCAGGAACTTGCTTGGCTTTGCAACCTTTCATAATTGTTTTTTAAACCGAGTTTTGCTGTCTTGCATAATCAAGAATAGTTCTGAGGGGAAACACGGGGTCATAGACCAGTATGCACAGGAAAAAATAAAGGAAGAAAAACCAGGAAATTACAAAAGAGATTCAAGAACATGCACAACAAAAGCAACTAAAGCTCTTGGTATTTACAACTTGAGCTTTGTCTTAAGAGAAAGCTGGAGAAATGAGCAAAGATCAGAGATTGAGAGGCACATTGAATTTAATTCAGAATGGCAAAATTCATGTAAAACTAAAAATTATTGAGTGTCCCTTATTACTGTCTTCTCTCTGCCTAAACAGTGTTTTAGGGAACCTCTTACCTGTGTGAGATGAGTTTGTGTGCACACAAGTGCCTGTGTGTGTGTTGTTCACTGCTCTGTGCCTTTATTGATTTGGCTGAAGGATCACTTCAAGCAAAAATAAGTATTCCCATCATTTTACCTTACCTGCCTCTCTGTCAGCTTTTAACAAATCCACATTTTCCAATTATACTCATCTGTCATTTGACCTTTTTATCTGACAAGTAAATTAAGGTCATGTGGAAGTTTCAGGCTTGAAAGCTCCATACAGTGATTTGGCTACTTGAAAAAAGAAAATCCTAACATATTGGATTGTGGCATCTCTGCCAGCAGAGTAAAATACAAGCAGGAGAAACAGAATGATCACTTTTTAAGTATGTACAGACTCAGCTAAAAATCATATTGCTCAGAGGTGGAAAGAACTTAAGTCAGTCTGGAATTTCTCCCCTTCATTTATGTGACTTTGGTCCTGATAGAAAATATATTTTATTAAGTGGGTAGATTGGATTCTGGTCTAGCTGGAACTCCAGGAATGAGCATCTCCATCCACCAGAGATGATCCAGGACACACAACTTGCTTCATCTTGACAGCTGCAGGTTCTTTGGACCACAGACTCAGCCCCTACATCTGCACCAAGAAAGGCCTTGGCAGTGAATGTCTATTGAAGAAAACCACAGCTAATCTGAGCTTGTGCTCTGCTTTTCTCCTGCTGAATGCACTGTTTTCTCACCCATCTTTTTCCCATTAAAAGCAAAACAGATTGCTGCAGTTTGTCCTCTCCCTCCCATCGCAGAGATGGGCAAGAAAACTCCTCTGAAACCTTGTCCATTTACAGCTTCAAACCCAGTAACAATCTCTGCTGCATTTAGCCCCACTCCCCCTGGTGTGGAAATGCTGTTCAGCATTTGATTTGGAGAGCCTGGTGTTATTTGCACTGTTACTCGTGTGGCAGGATGGTTGGTAGGCTGTATTTTTCCTACTTAATCTGCCCCTGTGGAACATCCCAAGCCCAGAGCCAGAATCCACTCCCACAGCACCCCCAGCCCTCAGTTTGGAGCTCAGCTATTCAGAGAGTGTTTGCTACATCATTTTTTGGAAGATGTGTGTATTTAACTTGTTTGCTGAGAGCTTGTGACCACAGATCCTCAATGCCTTGGAATTTACTGCCCGTGCCTGCTCCCATAAAATTATATGGGCATAAACCTAATGGCAGGAATTTAACAAGTTGGGGTTTGCTGAAAATTTTACATGGACTGCTGTTGTTTTTATTGGCTTTACTACTATTACAAAGCCAGTTTACACTGGTAGTTTCTAAACCACACACAAATATTATTTAGAAGCCAAATGTTTTTCTTAGGGACAGCATTTTGTGAGGGTTTGGGCAGCAAAGTGTGCATTGTGTTGGGCTTCATCAGCTGCAAAGTGAGAGAATTGAGCCTGCTGAGATCTCCAGGCAGCAGCCTGGGTGATTTCCCTGAGCTTTAATCATCAAAAGAAAGCCAAAGATTTTGCTTATTGAACAGTTTGCAAGTTTAAAAAAATCAAAGTTGCTTCCCTGACAAATGTAAAATTTATTTTCTTTTCTGTTTTTGCTACTGTTGTCAGAGGTCATTGAATAGAATTATTTACTCTCCTTTCAAAACAGAGTTTTATTTCCCATGGAAATAGAAAGTAAGAATTGGGTAAATGTCATGTGGTGAAAATGTTCAAGTGTAACTGGGTTTAACAAATAAAACTTTGAAGTCACAAGGCAGGAGACAGAGAAAGAAATGAGTCTAATTCTTTTTCTGCTCATGTAGTACTTGGACAGTGAGGACCAGCCAGACTGTAAGGAGGTGCTTTGTCCATGTAAAGATGTAGTATTATACACAAGAAATTAATGAAAGGAGCAAGTGTCTGAAAAGAGCAAGTGTCTGGAGAGCAGATAATTTCAGGTGATCTTTTGGAACTCCTAAATATCCTACAAAAAGCAGAAAAACAGGAGGCATAAGAAAATGAATTTTATTTTGTTTTGACTACAGTGTTGTCGATCCCCAAAGAGTGTTGTGGTAAACTCTGTGCACTTTGTGTCAGTAAAACTAAACTCCAGACGTGCTGCAGAGTGTGTGAAGCTGCACATCAAGGGTGCTTCTCCTGCTTTGCTTCCTCCTGCCCCCTGGCTGGCCTCTCTCACGTGCACAGCACTGCTGGTGCCTTCCCTGGGACAGGTGGGAGGGGAGAAGTTCTCAGGTAGATTCAGGGTTAAGATAAATAAAGCTAAAGAAGAAAATACAGTTTTGTGTCCAAAATCCTGTGCTAATCAGACTTTAATAAACTGCAAGTTTCTGATAATACCATTTTAAAAACCTTTGTCCAAGCTGGGACAGGGGTTGTGGTTTTTCACCTCACCGACACAATCCCATCTGATGTCCTTGCTAAGCACTGAGGGAACTGTCACAAACCATGGTGACCACTGAAATGTTCTCACCCATTCTGCAAAAACTGGGGCTCACTGAACCTCTTTAACCTCCCTTTTTTCTCTGTTTCTCTTTCAGCCTCTGACATGGCTGCGGAACAGGGCCAGATCCTCGTCATCGCCACTGCCGCCGTGGGGGGATTCACTCTCCTGGTCATCCTCACTCTCTTCTTCCTCATCACTGGGAGGTAATTCCAGCTGGGGCTTCTCATCCAGGCAGGGTTGGAGCCAACTGGAACCAAGAGTTAAGCATAATAGTGACATTTAACCCACATTTTCAGTGCTGCAATAAGGGTCAGACATAGCGTGGTGAGTGCCCCTCTTTGTCCAGCACTGGGAATGTTCCAAGTTCTGTTGTGAGGGTTGTTTTTCACAAAGACCCATTTGGGGGAGAATTTTGGATAGTTCAAAACTAAGTTTCTGGACCTTTTGCCTGCAGAGTGAGAATTTAAAAATACGTTGTACCTGCTGCACCCTCGAGGCTCTGACATTGCAAGGGAAAAAATATCTCTGCATTCTGTTTGACAAAGTCTCATAACTGTGAATTGCAACGCTTTGGAGGGTGTAACCTGAGGATTTTTGATGTCTTGGGGCTGGCAGTGTAGCTTGCTAAATGCACATCTGTTAAGATAAAATGCAAGAATTATGAAATTAAATTGAAGGAAGGAACACTATACTCCAAAACACTGGAATGATTCTACTGCC
>JAOXXN010000001.1:116284553-116304176 GCA_026770055.1 Myrmophylax atrothorax | reverse complement strand
GACTGGAGTTGGCCCAAGGGTTGGACTTGATGATCTCGGAGGTCTTTTCCAACCCAATCCATTCTATGATTCTATGACTCATCCCTAGGGAAAAGGATCTCAAAGATGTGCCCTGTTTGGCCAAAAGAATGTTCAGCCATTCACTCCTAAATGAAAGGAGTGGATTAGGAACTGGTGTTTTCAAAGTAAAGGGCAGGTTGCCTGAATTGCCCAAGGAGCAGCAAAAGGGAATATAAATTGTTTTGGCAGTGGTCACTGTTAGTCTTTGGGCTCTGCTTTTCCCCATGTCACTGAGCCCTCACTTGGTGTCACTCTAGACCAGCTCAGAGCTCGTATTTTCTGCATTTCCCAAATTTACCAGCTGTACCTGAAGCATTCCTTAAGGATGTAAGCTAAGTGCTGAGACTCCAAGGAGCCTCTTCAGACTGAAACACTAAATAGAATTCAGGAAGGAAATGCTTACAATTAAAAGAAAAAAGGAAATGTAATTTAACTGACCCAAAATCCAAATAGTGTCTCCCTTACAACTTAGTTAGGGCTGATGTTTTCTCCTAAGGAGAAGTTTCCAAGAAACTTTATTGTCCTCTTAATTTTCCTGCCTGAACTGCTGTGCCTCAGGAGCACCTGGGACAGAGACAAAACAGTGTAAGAATTCAACACTCTCTTACCAGTTAAATACCAAAGGCCTTTGACTTTTTCTTCCTGAGGGCCAGGCTAAACTCTGGGACCCATGTAACCAGCAAACTTGACTAACTAGAGGCATAAATAACATTCAGAGAGTCGGATACAAGTGTTTTCTCCATTCTTTATGCTAACACTGGTTACCAGTTATTGCCAGCTCCAAGGGTGTGTGTTGTCTCAATGCACTGCAGCAATCCTGAAGAAGAAACCATGTTTTCAGTCACCCTGCCTATGGAGTTGTGAGAACCAGCTCATTAAGATCTCAGAAGCCTCACCTCAAAAAAAAGCACTTGAAGGACAAGAGATGTTTAAGCCTGTGCTCGGTCTTTGAAGACCCAAGTGCTGACAGCAAATGGGAGCAACTCATGCACTCTGCAGTTGGTTCTGTGAAATCAGTAGCAAGCATTAGTAATTTGGGGTCATTATCTTCTTCTGTTGGGTTCTGGAACTTTAAATGTGGAAGATTTAATAAATTATTTCCAATCCTTTCAGTGCATGAATGTCCAAGTTCTTGATTCCCCTTATTCTCTCTTTTTTGCAGTACGTTTCCCGGGACTCAAAACATACATCGATCCAGACACGTATGAAGACCCATCTCTTGCTGTCCATGAGTTTGCCAAGGAGATAGATCCTTCAAGAATTCGCATTGAAAGAGTTATTGGGGCAGGTAAAACTATACCCACTTAAAAGAAAATGTCCAGGCATGGCAAGGCTGCTCTTCTTGAGTCACCAGGACAACACAAGGGGTCAAATAGAGTACAGAATATGGGTGGATTTCTGTGTTAGCAGCAATTCTCTCTCCAGTGGGGTGTGTAGGAGGTGTTTTGGCTGATGTTCCAAATATGTGTGTATTCAAACCAGGAGTTCTTTAAAGGGAGCTTCTTCAAAGGGAATGATTTATCCTAAGCCTTTTTTAAGGCTTTATAATTTTTTGGGATGGGGTTGGGTTTTTGCCTTGTTTGTTGGGGGGTTTTGGTTTTTCCAGATGTCCTCAAAACATTGTGTCACTCAGCTTTTGGCACAGTTATTTTTGTGTGTTCTCAGTCACTGAGGGGGAAATTAGGGCAGAATTTCTTTCTGTGAGGGACAAAAGTTCAGGATGTAGAAAACTGAGAAAAATGATTCTCAAATAAAAAGCAGGAGGAGTGTGAGCAGAGAAAAGGAAAGGCTGGTTTGGGATAGGCTTTCCTGTGTGGGGGAAGGATCATTGGAAGGGGAAATTCTGATGGGGTATAGACAGTATGAAAGGGGATGGGGACTTGAGAAGCAGGATGAATGGAAAAATAGCTTCATGAACTCCTTTATATCCCTGTTTGTCCAAGTGGAGAAAGAAAGGAATTACATCTGAACAATTCTTTTAGACTGTTCTCATCTGTGGAGTGTTCTGCTTCAGCTGGGAACATCTCACTGGGGTTATGGGCCATTTCACACAGGATTTCATTAATCCTGAATGTATATTGCTCTTTTTTGCCTGGGGGAAATCACATGCCCTTTGTGTTTCCAGGGATCTTCCATTTGTACATGAAGTGCTACCCTCTTGTCTAAGGTTTGTTTCAGTTGTCAGGTTTCTCTGCTCAGGAGAGTGATGTGCAAGTATTGCCACACACTCACTTTTGGAAAGTCTTTGTAGGGCTGAAGACTCGTGGCTTTAAAACACACCCTTGAGGTTGCACAACAGAAGTGAAATGCTTGTAAGGAACTGCCTGGTAAGGCCCTTCCTTGTAACTTGGGTTCTGACCATTGCTGAGCAGAGCCTGGGATTGTTGGCTCAGTTTACTGAGGACTCGGAGACACAAAGCTGGAGAAAGCCCTTCCAAACTTCCCTAACTAAAGGATGGCAGTGCAGGGCTTCTGACCAACATTGCTCACAGTTGGAATAACAAATTGGAACAGAAATCCAGCCAGACAGGGAGGGGCTGGAGTTGCTTTGGTGCATCCCATCCTCTGTGTTGTTCCCCTGCACTGTCAGTGGCTGAGGAGCATTTCTCAACCCCAGCAGGAGGGGAAGTGACAGAACTTAAGGTCTGTGTCAGAAATTGGATGAAGGAGGAACAGAATCCAGCTCTGAAATGTAATTTCCTGCGAAGGAATTACACTACCTGTCTTCATAGGACACAGTATGGATATTTCTGTGTGTCCTTAAGATGTTATGAGTTACTCCATTTTGGACATTGCTGTGTTAAAGGTGCTCACAGTACTGACTGTACCTCTCTGTCATTTTATTTCTGGAGCAATATTTAGTATGTTCCACACTCCAGGGCCCATCTTTGAGCCACTGGGCTGGTTTTTCACTTAATAATTAATTTTAACTTATCTACTCTCTTAAACTTCAATACCATGAAGTACAACAACTGAAATAACTCACAATTCAACAGACTTAAATCAGTTACATCTTGTAGAAGGGGTTCAGTGGGGAAAAAAAAGCTTATTTTAATTTACTCACAGTGAACCCACCAAAGAAATCATGCTAGCAAGTATTGTCAGGAAAATTACTGTCAGAAGACATAATGATCTGTGATCCTTCTTTTTTATCTTTGCTTCACATTTCACTCTAAAAAGGACGGGTGTTTTTCAGTTGAGATCCCTCATTTATTGATCTGTTCCTACACTGTCAGAATGGAAACAGCTTCAGTGTTGCTAAAAAGTGTTTTATGCACTGGAAAAAACGCCATGTAAATAATATAACAGAAATGAAACCAGGCCTGTTAAGAGACAGGGGAGAAAAATATCAACCTAAGAGAGAAAATTCTGTTTCTCTTTGCAGTTCACTTCACTGGAATACTTTGACATGATTTATTTTTATGCTTTTTATTTTTTCTAAAATTCCTTGGGCATTTTGCCACCTTCAAAAATATTCACCTTGCAGGATTTGCAAACTATTTGCAATAAAATTTAAACCTATTTCCATGCAGGGAAGATACAGGTTAAATACCATGAGTGAGGCATGGAGACTACAAACTCTTACATAGTTCTGCCATAGCTGCTCAGGGACAGAACTTATCAGGATAATTCACAGTCCTAAAACTGTTTTATGCATTCTCTCTAATTCTGTATTAAGCATTTCAACTGGATATAAAATGGATTTCTAATCACAGGAGAATTACTTTAAAAAGGTGTTTATAATTTTCACTTAAGTGAAACCAAGAATCAACATCTTTTACAAAATGAAACATCAATATCTTTCAAGAATCCAGTTACCAGATGCATTCCTGAAATTTGTTCTGTTTTAACTTTTTTTTTGTCAATGATTTTTAATTTCTTTAGCTTTAATTTTTTCAGAGAAAAAATTATTTCCATTCAAGAACTGCAACTTTTCATTTTGAAAATGCCAAAGTGAAAAAATTGATTATATTTTGGAAAAAAAAATTAAATTCTAGCATTTCTGGTCTTGAAATTTTTAAAACTGATCTTCTCCTGAAAGCAGTTTCCAGTTTGTCTATTTTTTCAATGGAAATAGTCAGGTCCAAAGCCACTGATTATCCCATTTCTGGTTGCAGCACAGCCAAAAGTTAAAATCTGACTTGCCTCAGGTGCACGTGCACCACAGACTTGAAAAAGAAACTTTCTATTTGTTATTTTTGCCCTGTGGTTCAGCCTCTACTTAGAAGTGCAAAATGTAAGAGCCTCTGAGTGTATTTCCCTCCTCACACTCTGCTGTCCAGAGACACCTGAATGTTGCACAGGGTGTTGGGATTTCTCTGCAGTCGTTTATTCTCCTTTTTTCACAGGCAGTTGGGTCTGTTCCTTTGGTGCCAAACCCCAGTAACATAAAGGTGGTATTACATGATATAAAAAAGAGGAAAATACCACACTGGCTGCTCCAAATAATGATAATTTTCCCAACAGCTACTTAAAAAAGGTTTAGAGAAAGTGGCAACAAATGGTCAAACTGAAAAAGCAGCAAGAACTTCAAGCAGAAACAGCAGATTGGAAAACAGCGTTTAGTGGATACAGAGATCCAGATGACACTTGGCCTGCAACAGTCAAAGATTCCATGGCCAAAAGAAAAAGATAATGTCTCTGTGTTTATTAGTAGAGTAAATAAACATTGCTATTGCAATTCATATCATTAGACAGGTGGGGATAAGGAAGCAAAGCAGCTGCAATTTAAGAAAGGATGCTGAGCTCATGAGATTACTTTGAGACTAAGAAAATGAACTAGTGCAACCTCTGTTAAAATCCTTTTCCAGGTCCTCCTGGTTGACTTGGAGCTGATGTTTTTGAAGGCAACCACGACATTCTGTGGAGTCAGTTAATGGAAACTCTCCCTCTGACGCTGCTTTTGGGGTTCCAGGACATCTGCAAACACTGAATTACTGGCCTTTTTTCTGGTGCTTTGGTCCAAATAAAGCAACTGAACTCCACACATAATTGCAAAGTCCTCTCTAAGTTATCCAGGCTTTATTTACTCCATGTGCAGACACAAAATATCCACATCAGGTTACAGGTTGCTGCCCCTGAGCAGCTTCCCATCATCTCCTACCTTACCTCTGGTTCACCTTCTTTTTTATAGACCTTTTGGTTGAATGAAAGGCCCCCCAGGTTAACAGCTGTTAATGGTCTCTTTTGTTGGTCTTCTATCATCTTCTCCCGGTGTCTGGGATTCAAACAGGAGGGTAAAGGCAGTCTGGGAGACAGTTCACAACCAAAATGGAATTTGCAGGTTGATAAAAAATTCATGAATTCATAATAGCAAGCAGATTACAATACAAAAGGTAAAACAGGACCTATTTGTGTTCCCTGCTTAGCTTGTTTTTCTTCTGATAACATCAACTGAATAAACATGTATTAATGAAGTCACATTCTAGCAATAGTTATATTAGTTGTTATTGAAATGGTGCAATTCTCTTTTATTTAATCTACTCCTTATGACTAAATTTTAGTATTGTTTGTTATACACACCCTTGGACTCAAAACTCTTGGCTGTTTTTTTTTGTCACTAATATTAAATATTCCCTCAGGTCTCACATTGGTTGTGATCTTTTCAAGGATCACCCTGTGCCCTTTTGCCAGTACCCACAATTTGCCATCTATTCATTACTGTAGATTTTCTTCACATGCTCCATTTCAGTGACTCTCATGTTGAGCTTTCTGCCCCTACTGACATTTTATCATGTTACTTGATTCTGTCTTGCCCATGACACTCTTTTCTACCCCATCACTTCTTCCTGTTTGGTTTAAGGCTTCAACATCTCTTCAAGAAAAGAATTCCCAGAGGTACTTTGTCAAGTCTGTCTTAAAATTAGTCTCTTATTTTCTTGTGTAAAATGTTGAAACTCAAGGAAGAGACCAAGTCCTCAGTTTTCCCCAGGGAGCAGACTATATTCCGTTTATAATCTGACCCTCCTGCTAGTCCTCCCACAGGTATCATGGCTGAACTGGGAGCATGTGTTTGGTGCTGTGACCTTTCAGTTGTACCCACAGCAACTCTCTGTGCTGCCAGACATTTGTTTGCATCCCGTGAAGCAACATCAGACCTCTCGCTGCCTGACTACTCCTATTCCACTTGAAACAACACACATTTTCTGACTGAATGTGAAAAGGGATGTGTGGTTTGCATTTACATTTTCTGAAAACTAAACAGACAGGGAGCTCTATTTTTTTCCCTAGTTATCATCAGCCTTTTCCCTGGAGCAGGAAAAGCTGTCGACTCCATTGACATCTGGCTCTCACTTTCTGCTTATTACACTCACAGCCAGGAACCTTTGCTGCTGCAGGGGCAACATTTATCTTGTTTATCTCCAGACCTGAGCAATGAGACTTAGATTCTTAGCTTTTAAAACTCCCTTTTGCTGAACACATTCCCCTTTGACTTCAGAAACGCTGGAAATTCTTCATGTGAACCAAAGCCTTGGAAAGTTACTCTGGGCTGAGATCTCGTCAAACTCTCAGTGTAAATAATTCAATGCTTTAAATTTTATCATTGATCTCCATCTAGTCTAAAGCAGAACTAGGGGTTATCACACACACTTTAGGGTTCTAAATGTAGGAACTGTGTCTGTTCTGGGACCTGATGATCCCTTACTGCCTGTTTGACATCATGGCACAAAAAACCTGCTGTTAGTCTTTATGTTCACCAGATTTTCAATCCCAATATCCAAGGGGAGGGAAAATCCTTCCCAACTTTACAAATCATGCACCCAAAAAACGTAAAGGGGACAGGTCAGGGAGAAGACACAATATTCCTTCCCCTGCTTTAGATGTTGTACAGATAATAAATCTTGGAATTGTAAGTCCTCCTCCTGCCTCCTTCCTTGTTTAAAACCACTTAGTGAACAGCCTTTTACAGTCCCTGAGGGATGAATGCCATTATTTATGAAATTCTGAAGCTGTAGTACTCTTGTATAACCTTTTAGTAGCAAAACAGTTTATTCTATAACCTATGCTTTCCAAATTATCTTTAAAAATGGGATTTTGCAGTTCTGCAGGTTTATTGATCAAAATTCTTTAAGAATCTGGATATTAAGGCTCTGGTATTTTTGCTTCTTACTGTGCCATCAAGAGAAAGACATTGGAAATTTTTCACATTTTAGGCATTTAAGTTTGAAAAAGCAGTCAGATGCAGTAAGGTCATGGCTTTGGAGGTGTGTTTGGGCCCTGCTGGATAAATCAGGAGATTGATATGCAACATTTCCTTCCAAGCATTCAGGGTTCATGACTTTCTTTTATGGCAGGACTTCACCAGTCCAGATCACCTGCTGCCTTTTCAGTGGCAGCACTCAGGCAAGAAAACTTTTAAGGAGAGCCTTCTAAAAGGGCAAAACCACTTACACAAGTTCCCCTTTTGTCCAAAGATTCTCAGAGCGTTATCTGATGGCAGTGGCGGGCACAGGGTGGGACTCTGGGGACAGTCCCGTGCGGGGCTGAGAGCTCCTGATCCTTGGGGGTCCCTTCCAGCTCAGCATGTTCTGAGATCCTGGGATTCTGGGACATATTTGTTGTATTTGCACACGTCTTCAGGGAAGCACGTGCTTTGATTTATTTTTGAAAATTAAGTAGAAATAAAACAAATTGGGGAAAGGGAGGGGAGATCTGTCGAAAGGAGACCTGGGACACTTGACTCTTTTCATCTCCTTAAGAAGCTGCTAATTTGTTCAGAGATTATGTTCAGCATCTGTTAATTGTACTCTTGCACTTGATGATACCTCTATCTTTGAAGTGAAAGGCAAGCTGTGAAACTGTTCTTTTAATCCTTCCACTCTTCCTGGATCTTATTGACTAATAAAATTTTGTTTTCTTTCAGTGGAAGTGACAGAACCCAATAAAATAAAAGCTGTATGACAATATCCATTCTAATCCTGTAACATCAGGGAGTTATGAAGTTTTGAAGTGAAGCTTCTGCCTTTAAGGTCTCTGTCTTCTAGGGCTGGTTCATACCTGAGGGCACATAGTTACAGGATAGAGCTTTCCTGGTTTGGTTGCTTTTTTTCTGTCCTTGAAGTTTAAGGAAAACTATTTCAGACAACACTTGATGGAGGAAGGTAGCAATTTATTTCCTCCAGTTGAGTATATATCTGGTCATTACTCATTTTTTTTGGTTTACAGCAGTTCTGATTCCAAAATGACCAGGGTAAAAAATTCAGTTTTGCTATGAAAGTTCCCTGCACTGAGAAGTGCTTTGAAATACTTTAGTGAATGTTGTCCATTGACTGAATTGTGACCGACTGCAAACTGACCTGGGGGCCTCCAGGGGCTTTAAATAATTTCTGAGTGACTTCAAGATCAAAGGAAAGTTGTGATTTCTGTAGAAACTCTATTAGTAAATGTGTAAAGGGAATGCAAGGAGATAAATATTGCTATAAATGGGTATTTGGGATAGATACATTGTCATCATTGGGATAAAAATCTAAGTGTCATTGCATTTCCTCCTCATGGCTTCTCAGTTATATTTCACATATATATTGACATCAAAGTTCAGTCCCGAAGTGTCATTAATCCAGATGAACCTCCCCATGGAGGGCAGATGGTTTTGCTGCTGCAGGGACTGTCCAAGTCCCCACAATCTCCAGCTGGGGCCCAACGGGAAGGTGATCTTTTGTTGTTGTAAGAAACAAAGTCTCAACCTCATAGGTTTTCAATTAAAGTTTATTATATGATAAAAGCAATTTCAGCGTGCTGGGTGTGATGGGCACAAAGATTGCCTCACTATTGCACACTGAACACAGTGTAACTCTAACATTTATTTAGTCCCTACATACATATTCATTCGACTCATGCATAAACATTCTAAGGACATTGTTAAGCAGTTTAACACATACCACTATAGCTGAGTTAATTTTACAAGCCTAGTGATCACCCCACCATAAATTCTGCTCCCCCTTAGACATGGGAAAGTTTAACTCTTCAACTTTTGTGTTACAGTTCATGTGGTCCTTGACAAAGTTATAGGAGATAAAGTGATTTAACAACACTATCCTGTTTATCTTTCCATGTGGGTGTGAGTTGGGATTTTTGTTTAACTGGCTGTCCATATGTTTCTTCTCATGTCACTACAGGAGCCCCAATAACCCATTCGTTTTACTGACACGAATCACATTCATACTTCTCACATTGTGAAGAACTGTTGAACACTTTGCTTTGCAGGGATGTGCTGAAACTCGGGGACTTGACCATCCCACCCCCTTCTGAGGGATGTGTGAGGCTGCTGAGTGTCTCTGTGTGCAGGCAGCGACTGACCTGACAGTGTTCTCTCTGTTGAAGGTGAGTTTGGAGAAGTGTGCAGTGGGCGCCTGAAGACACCAGGGAAGAGAGAGATCCCTGTTGCCATCAAGACCCTGAAGGGTGGCTACGTGGACAGGCAGAGGAGGGACTTCCTGAGAGAGGCCAGCATCATGGGGCAGTTTGACCACCCAAACATCATCCGCCTCGAGGGAGTCGTTACAAAAAGTAAGTTCTTCGTGTCTTCAGTCAATACTTCTCTGCTGCTTTTCCCATTCCGTGTCATGTAATATCAGGATGAAGCATCAATGTCCACATTCAATATGGATTACAGTTTTCAGAAGCCTTCCCAACCATGAAGGTGAGACTGCAAAGTGTGGGGCCATAATAGGAAATGCATAACTTATCTGCTTTGATTTTTAATAATCCTCTTGACCCTGAGATCAGCTCAGTTGGTTAGAACTTGGCTGTAATAATGCCAAGGTCATGGGTTCAATCCCCTTTATGGGCTGTTGACTTAGAGTTGGACTCGATGATCCCTGTGGGTCCCTTCCAACTCAGAATAGTCTGGGATTCTTCATTCAAGTGGTATCTTTGCAGGTTCTTACGAATCAGACTGCAGAGGTTGCTTAGAGGCAAGTGGAGAAAACACAATTGTAACTAAATTGACAATGAAGTCAAATTGTCTTGAAACATATCAGTTATATTCTTCTTTTTGCACAAGTATTTATTTGGTGGAGGCTCACTGATTTTGGTACCAGAAGAGATGAATTTCCTATTTTAAAAGAAATAAGATGTAAACACTTCGTAACTTATTGTGCACTTGCAAATGATTTACTAAAATTCCAGAATAATCTACAAAATGTCTTACTCTTCATGACTGTTGCAGCTGCCAAGAGATACCCCTTGCCACTGAAATTTAACATTTTTGGTGTGTTATGGACTTCTCTGAAATGCTGAAATACCTAGTGATCATTTAGGTATTAAGTAAAAAGACTTATCAACTTGCATGTAGTTCCTTTAATGTCAACTTTCTTCAGTAGTGCATTAAAAATCTGGAACTAAAAAAGTTACATTCTTTTCAAACTTATTTTCTCAGCCAAGCCATGTTGTTTGCTGATTTGCAATTCTTATATTTTTATTTTAAAGAGAAATATTGTGTGTATAAAACAACAACATCCTCTTACCTTCACAGTAATTACAACAAATATGTTGTGAATATTTCCTGGTTTTACCTTGTTGCAATATAATGTTTGGAAAACAAAAGGTACTAGGAAAAAGAGGAAAGTATAGCTCCTGAATTTATGCTGCTGAAATGGAATTTCAGGAGGTTTATGGAATGCCCTGCCCATGAAAGTTGCATTCAGAAAGCAGGAACAAACAGCTAAGTCAGTGCTCCAGCATTAGAGTGTTTGTTTGTGTGCTACAGGAAAGGTGATCATAGACACCTGTAAGCCCAAAAATCGTCATTTGCAGTTCTGCTTTTCCCCAAGGTGTCAACAAACATTATTATTGTTTTGTGATGTTTGTTTAAAGGTAATATAAAAATAGTCGGTGTTACTGTTACAGCCACACCATCCTATCAAAATAGGCATTTCTCAGGTACAAAATAAGCAGCGAAAGTTAGAAAGAAAATATTTTGAGGTCAGTCAGGTTTAAAAAAAATTAGAGAGCCATAATTATAGAATGAAAAAAGACTACGTTTATTATCCACAAATTTCACCCCAAAGCCCAGAAAGTCCAAGTTCTATAAAGTGGAAGGGATGAGGTTGTGCAGCCCTGCTGTGGTGCAGGAAGAAGGCAGAAGGCTCTGCTTCTCCCTTTCTGGTTTATCTTGAGGATGTTGCCTTCTATTTACACTGCCCCATCTGTGATGTTTAGAGAATAGCATGACCTGAGCTTGGAGAAGAACAGTGGGCTTGCATTTTGCTAAATCCCGAGTCTAGAACTGCAGAACCCACCGTGGGACAGAAATTTCCTGTAACTAAAATGTGCACTGCAAAAGTCAGAGAGAATTTTGTTGAGTTCTTTATGCAATGATAGTGTGATTAAAAGGTGCTGTGTGCTGAAACTTAGAGTAATAACAGCAGAAACTATTTCTCTGGTGTGCATTACGGTTGCACTAAGCCATAAAGGCACATCAGATGCAGTAAATGTGATTAATAGATGTGTAATGCTGTTCCCAGCACACACTTTGCTCTCTGTAACCATCAGTCAGAACCCCTTGCTGTGGCTGGTCTGTACTGCACCAGTTTGTGAGCTCTGCCTCTCATTACAGTGGCATTGACTGCAGAACAAACCAGAGAAAGGATTTGGTTGTACTAAGCAGAAGTGCTCTCCCAAGTCAATAGCTATTGATGGGGCAGGAACAGATTCTCCTGCTCCCTGCAAATGAGGGTGTTACCTGCTGGCACCAGGCAAGCAGATGGGAACTGTTAAATGAGGCTGCTCTCAAAATTGCTGGGCAATATGAGCTGTACAGGACAGAAAAAGTGCTAAACTAAGCCTGCCTAAAAGTAGGTGTGAAACAGAGGTGTAATTGCCTTTTCTCATTGCCTCATTTCTCATTTGTGCTGCCTGCAGTCCCTGATCCCAGAGAGCAGTGGGCACAACAGTGGCTGTGGCACAGAGAGTTCATGTCAAGGGCAGAATGCTGGGAAATACAAAACCTGGATCTGATCCTTCCCTTTATTCCTCTTAGGGAAACTTTATTCCCCCTTGGTTTGTTTTAGCAACACCATTCCTTTGCCATAAAAGGCTGCTCATTGCCTTGAAAATGTATCATGGTGCTTAGGCATAAAGCACATATAAAAACATCCATGTTTCCCTTTCCAGCCATAACAGCACAGTGGTAATTTTGGGAACTCTTCTTGGGTGTGCCAGGCCAAGCTCAGGTGAGTTTTATGTCCTTGGCCAAGCTGCTGGCATTTCATAAGCAATTATAAGAAAAATAACTTCATTCTCCAGCACAAACATACATGACCAACATTAAAACTGGGCTTTAGAGAGGTGTCTTCCACTTTCACACCATGTTGATGTCTGGGTTGCAGATTTGCCATTAAAAGTCTGTAAAATAAATTAAAGCAAACCTCTGACAGCACACCTGTATCTACAAAAGCCATGAAAAATGGTCTCTGACTATTGTAACTGTGCTAGAGGAAGTCCAGAGTGCAATGTGGAGTTAGCTTAGCTTGATGATGTCCTACACAGTAGTCTAATCAGTGCTATGTCACTCCAAAATATCAGTGCATGAGAGGGCTTTATTACATTCATAATCTGTTTGTTCCCCTCCAACTTTATCCTAAATGGCTTTCAGTTGTTGAAAATGATTTATAAGGAATTGCTTGGGCTTCCAAGTTGCAGTTCTGAAATCTTTATCAGTCACCTAGCAGATTAAATTAAAGGCTTTAATCATCAGGTTTCTTTTTAAATTATTGTCTATAACCCACCTTACCTTGTCCAGGAGGAAGGCAAAGCAACAGCATGATCCTTTTTCCCTACAATTTACTGTATTTGGCTCTTCATATCTGACCCATTTTTCAAAAATGCAGGACATAATGAATTCATTTTTTCCCATCCAAGACATTGCACTCAGGCCCTTGAGCCCTTTGTGTAATGAATCTAAAGTTGCCCTTTTCTCCAGCCTGTTAACAGGTTGCAACTATTAAATGGAGTTCAGGATTCATTTCAGAAGGTGAAACCTTTTCCAGTAAGGTGTGATTATTATACACCTAATATTGTGTGTTTGGGTTTTATGCAAAGGGATTGAGGAGATTCTGTGGCAGCATTTGAAATATTCCTCCCTTGACCATGGATGTTGAAATTGTGCTCCCAGGAATGTGATTCTGCAAAGTTTAAATGTTGACCTTTTAAGAGCCAAGTTGTGACTATTTGAAATGGGCTACACCGTGAGAGCTTAAAAAATATGATTATGCACAAAAAAATGGGACCTACATTGCAGTATTTGTTTTGTAGTTGTGCACATAATGCCAGACAAGCAGCAGGATTTCAGTGGTATCAGAAATCTTCCAGGAAGTGGAGCTGTACATTTGAATTTGGCTCACTCCCTTTGGTTTCCCTTTTATCCTGTTTCATAGAGAAATACCACAACACCTTACTGAACTCAGTGTTGCTGTGGCCAGAAAATTAACCTCAAACCCACCACCTGCATTGTAGGCAAATTTATGAGATCAATTTTTTGAAATACCCTCCAAAACACAGAGCTAAAAGCTCGAGCTGTGCACTTGATTGCTGTAACACAGACAAAATGAAGCATCTGCAGCAAAATAGGCTGCCCTTCATGACTGGTGCTCAAAGAACATAATTAACAATTAATTAATTAATTATTAACACTGAGCTACTTTAATGCATGCATATGGACATTTAAATAAAACTACCATGCATCCATTTGCTGAAGGTTGCTGGCAAAAATTAAGCCTACACAATACTCAGTTCTCCTGAATGAGACATGCTCAGAGGAAATTCAGCTTTTAAACCTCTGGATAAATATATTTGTCTTGCCAGCATTACATTCTGAGAATAATTGTGTAAAAATCAGAGGGCCATTATGGTTTCCTGCTGTTTGAATCAGTCTCATTGCTGTGTTCTGCTTTTCCCTTTGCAGTGAGGAAGCCACACATTAAAATTGTCAGTTCTGCTGCAACATCTTCCATGATAAGCAAGGAAGAAAAAGCAGATTGTCAGACAGCCAACATCTTGTCAGCAGCAGCTTAATCTGGCCAGGAGACACTATCTAACAGAGCTGCACTTGTGTAATTCTGCTTTTATAGGTTACATCTGAGCAACAGCATTTCACTTTAGATGTTTGTATCAGACACACAGGACCTGACTGTCAAAGATATTTAGATGCTTTGGTGGGAGATGTGGCTCTAGCAGAAAAACAGATGACAAAAATCCAAAAAAAATAAAAAGATAAAGTAGATAAAGTCCTGTAGATATGTCCAGATTATTTTCTTTTCTTTTAAAGGAAATGCACAGTCATTAATTTGCACAATTAGCATCATTATTAACCACAAATGATTGCATTTCCATACATCTTCTGAATAAAATATGCAGTTCTTCCTCCACCGTGAAAGTAGATGAGAAGATGGTACAATAAGTTAAAAGGCAGGATTGTCAGAGTGTGAAGGAGACATTTGAAGGGGTTGGGACTTTTTAACAACTGCAGCCAGAAGATTCCATGAATTCCAGGGGGAGAGAAATTGCACTTTGCTGCCAGATTTGCTGCACAAACACCTGAGCTGTTACCTGGGAAGCAAACCAGATAGGCAATGATGAGAGAAATGATAAATGACAATGGCAATTAAAGGAGTGAGGGGGTTAAAGAGTGTACAGAGCAATCAATAAACCCCAGTTCACAAGTTTTGTTGGGCTGATCTCTTTTGGTGACTGTATAGAGGCAAAACCACACTGCACACTAAATATACATGCCATTGAGTGTTGGTCAAGTCCTGTTGCAAGTGTGTGTTTGCTAAATCTTTGCTGAGAAGTGAGGTGCTGTCACCGAAATGAAAGCCAAGACATGCTGAGTTAATGAGTAGTTGCTAATGATGGCTGGGCTGGGTTCTGCTGTGCTTTAGAGCCCAGCAAAGTCAGGGTACAGCAGAAGCATTATTTGGTGAACTTCAACCTAATTGTTAAATCTTGCAGCACACTCAAAACTGAAGCAGGGTTACATCCTTTTCAGAGGCAAATTAAATAAGCTTTTCAGTATTTCTCAACAATAACTCATTCTCCTGTAATTCATGGAATAGGTGGCATTGGGCTGTGGAGGAGACTGAGGGGTCACCTTGTCCATCCTCCTGCCCCAAGGCAGAGTCACTTCCATTTAAAGTAGTCTGGAGAGAAGGTCCGTCCTATTCCATGAAACTTTTCCTGGTGGAGATTTCAAGGCTCCCTGGGCAAAGCTGAGTGTTTAACTGTTCTCATGCTTAACCTTCTTAGTGTTAAACTGATTATTTTGTTGCTGCACCTTAAGGCCTTAACTCTCCTCCTGTCTATGGTGGGACAGTTTGTGCCTTTCCTCTTTGCAGCAACATTCTACATTTGTAGCCCATTATAATGTCTTTACTGTCTTCAGTAAATCAACCAAATTCTGGCAAGCTTTTCTTCATGTTTGCTGGACCTTTGGTCATCCTTAATGCTTCCCTTTGCACTCTCTCCACTCAATATCTCTTCTAACATACGGCTTTCAAGGCTGGACACATTTGATGCTGAACTTTTCCTTCCTCCAGCAAGGAAATGGTTTAGATGTAAACTGTGTTCCTCATCTTTAAATACATGTGGGTTTCAATGGCAACCATAATTGGCTTTTATTTTGATTTATGGCTACCCATATCCCCTCCTCTGTGAAACATCCAGCTGTTGGATTTGTGTTGTTCTGCACTGACCTGCTTTGTCTTCCAGGATTTTGTTCTGTGTATTCTCAGTGTATCATCTTCATGCTGCCCAAAGTTTGCCTGTGCATGAAGAGTTCTTTTTCTCCCCCACAGTTTTGTTTGCATTTATCTGATGCTTTGGATGTGAAAAGGCTGTTCTGGGGATTTACATGTTTGTTTATCAAGGATTCACAGGATCCTTTAGGTTGGAAAAGACCTTTAGGATCATAAAGTCCAAACATATTTATGAAGGGTTTAGAAACCCAGAGTGCTATTGAACCCATAATCATTACAGGAATTTAATAATGCTGAAATCTTACTGCAGAAGAGCTGTCAAATGTAGTGAATGTTATAAATAATATTAATCTTCTCTAGTCCTGTGGATTTTAGGGGTTTGAGAATGGAATTATGTAGCTTAGCACTTCTGCAAAGCTCAGAGCATGCTTGTCTCATTAAAGTGAACAGCTGCAAGACAACAACTAGATTTTTATTAGTAAGTTTTGATCCTTAACTTTGAAAAACTAATGTAAATGTCTGTGTCACTACTGAAACCAGAGCACAATTATCTGTTGTTTCTCATAAATGATATTCTGACAGTCTTTATGGACCAATAATATTGGTGTTAGCACTTTCAGCCATGCTGTGCTTCCAGGTGCTAGTTACAACCTTCCCAAAATAAGAGAATACCATGTGTAAACTGACCTTAATTCACCTAATATGCAAAGTTAAATACACCAGTTTTTCTGCTTGAACTGGATGAATGTTTGTCATTAAAACTGTTCCAGGAAAGCTGTGCCCCTTCTCTGGTTCACATCTTGCTAAATTTTATATTTTGGGGGAGTATGTGAATAAGAAATGAAATAGTAAGTTTTTCTTGCTCTATGTTGTTTAGGGGTGCCAGTTTTTGCCAAATTTGTGATGCTCTACCAGGTAATATGTAAGGACAAGTTAGGGGCCATATATTTACCTGAACTAGAGCTACATGATCAATGTGCTCAATCTCCTGTCACCCCAAAAGAGTGAGGCCACCAGTCCTAGGGAAATTCAGTAGCTAATTATGGGAGTGGTATCCAGATGTCTCACATGGTCTGTCATACAAACCTCAGCCTCAAAAGTTTGTTTTGTGATATTTATTCCAGCTTAAAGGCTCTAATTCTAATGCAGGGCAGCAAGCCTGAGATATCTTTAACAGCAGATCCCTATGAAGAAGCAGAATTGAAATACAGATTGGTATTTTTCTCATATAAATTATCTGGTATTTTACTTTATAGAAACATGAGAGATGTGGGGAAAAAAAAACCCCTTTGGTTATTTACACCACCATCTGCTTTCTAGTGCAAGGTCTGCTCTAAGCAACTGTAGTTGTGATGGTTTGGATGGGACAGAAAGAGAGCAGAAGCTTCTCTTCATCCCAAACCTGCCACATCCTCCTCACTCAGGAAACAGAGCACTTGGGTGGAATATTGCCAGTGGGAACACACTTCCCACAGACAGATCCATTTTCCAGCATGCAGAAGGGAAAAGTGCTGAAAGTAACCAGCAATTATTAGCCAGAAATCTTTGAAATTTGGAAGTGGAACAGTCATGTTATGCAATGAAAATCTGTTCAGATTTGTCTGAGTGACGGTCTGGTGAAAAGTGTTTTGTGTGTTGTGCTCTGGAGAACAAGGAGGGACTCCTGATCTCACTCAGCCCTGCAGCTCCAGCAAGGCAGGGAAATGATTCCTGTTCCCCCCATTCCTCTGGCACTGTCAGCAACAGCCACACAGAGTAATGGCAGCACTTCAACAGAGTCTTCAGCTGAAAAATTGTTTATTCAGAATCTCTTAACTCAGCCCATCATCCCTTCTTCTCTACTGAGAGTCCTGCTCTGCCCATTTTCTCATTCTTAAGGCATCCATAGTTCAGGTTCCAGATGAGTAAATAACTTGGGTGCAAACTCCTTGGGTTCCTTTCCAAACTCCTAAAGTTTTGGGTTGAAAATCAGTTTGCAAAAAAGACCAGTTCTTAAATCTTACAGCTCTTCACAGATAAACACAGTGCTTGTAAATCAGGGGTAGATGATTAAGCCATTAAGGGAGACACAGTTGAAAGGGAGAAGCAATGTGGGAGAAAAGGTATATTTTTTAAAAACACCATAATAGATGGTATGAAGTTACAGAGTATTCACTTTAAATATGTTCTTAATATCAGCACTAATGACAATCCTGTAAACACATTTTAAGAGGCAAATGTTTTCAGTCAGACATTCCAGAATGCATTCATGACTACAGGAATTGGTAAATATTGTCATTTTTCTGCTAAACTTTAACAAGGTAATTTCTGCTGAATAAAATTTGAAAGTAAATAAGATTAGCTGATAATGACTTTATTTCAATATTTCATCTGGAGAAGCAGATTTTCATAATAGCAGAAGTCTGAAACAAACCACTGTGCTGTTGCTTGAATTCACATGATTTATTTCCTTTCTTCCTGAAACAACAGAAACTTGTTAATGCCTCCCTGGACTGACAATAATTTGCCCACTTTGGAAATTAATCTCCCCTATTTTCTCGCTCTGCTTTTTTACTCTCAGCTGTAGTTGAGTCCATTCTTCAGCATTTTTGTTTTGCTGTTTTAGGTGAGATTGGCAATTTACTTCTATTTTTCAATGAATGCCTTTAAGAGCATTAAAACTGTGATTTTATGGCCTGTGCAAACAGTGAGTTCCAAATCCCCATCGGGCCAGAATGCCTCTTGCCAAGACTGGCCCAAGGAAAAAGGTTCATTTATAAGACACCATCAAATTTCAGGTAGAAGTTTCCTGGTTTAAAGGATGAAGAATTCCATATGATAGGAATACTTAGATTTCACTCAGGATTTTTCCTTCCAAACTCACAAAACCTGGGTGATCAAAAGATGACTGAAATGGAATTCATATTGCTAATCACTAATGGATTAATAATTCCCCAAAATCATTGCATATACAAAATGAATCACAAAGGTTTTGGCCAATATTGCTGGCTTTGTTTTTTACATTTTCTATAATGAAAACTTAATTTTTAGAGTATTTTGTTTCCATCTAATTTGATAATACATGCATGATAATGAAATCCAAATGTGCAGCATACAGTGCTTTGTCCCAGTGTTCTGAGCATCATAAAAACTATAAATACATAAAGATTTCAGAATTCTTGCTTAGCATTGTGCCAAGGCTATTTTCAGTTTAGCTCTGACTGAAAAATACCCATTTAATAGACAGCTTAAGCATGCACAGATTATTTTATCCCATAGAAACACAGTATTTCCAATTACTGTTCCATTAAGACACAAAGATGACTCCACACTGCAGTTGTTATTGCTGTTAAAAGCCTTAATCATATTAATGTTGTCACACCATTCTCAGCAAAGTGGTGCACTGGCATTTAACACATCCCAAAATAAATGGCTGCAGTGTTTGGAGAACCCTTTCCAAGCAATTCCCTCCTTTTGCTCCCCCCAAATCTCCTGTTTGGACAGAAGCAGCGAGGGAAATTAAACTGGATGTTCATGTTCTCCCCAAATACTCAGTAACTTACAGCAGCCCCTCCCCAGGAATTGCAAGCTCCTTTCAGCATTTGCTTTTCATCCCAGAGAAGGTGCAAGTAAAGCCAAAACTTGTTAGAATTGGGTGTTTCTAAAATAGTCTCATTCTGTGTAAATATTCCTAACTCTGGATTTATTACCATCTGCCAGTCAGGGGAGGAGAGAAGTCCTCGGAAAGCTTTGTCTTCCACAAGGTTAAACTCCTCGGGTTTGGAGACCTGAACAGCAGCTTTGCCCTCTCTATCACAGAATCATAGAATGGATTGGGTTGGAAAAGACCTCTGAGATCATCAAGTCCAACCCTTGGGCCAACTCCAGTCCC
>JAOXXN010000001.1:116222425-116233584 GCA_026770055.1 Myrmophylax atrothorax | reverse complement strand
ACACAGGGGATTGAACCCATGACCTTGGCATTATTACAGCCAAGTTTTAACCAGCTGAGCTGATCTCAGGGTCATCACACAGCTGGAGCTTTGCTGCTGCCCCCAGCCTGTGCTGGGCGGTGGGACAATGTGCCACAACTGCTGGGAGTGTTTAACTAAAGGCGCTGCTCTGCTGCCTCCTGTTCTCAAAAAGATGTCTAACATGTAAAATAGGAACACAAAAATCAAATGGGAGGTGGCAAAATTGCAGTGTGGCCCGTTGGACTCCGTGTCAGTTGTTTCACTGCAGTGTTTTCACAGGAGCTCAAAGAAGAGATGCTGTTTGTGAGCTGTCATTCTTTCATGCATAGCTGGAGGGCAAGAACCAGGCATTTTGCAACACGTGGTTCCAATTCTGCCCTTAAATGTGTTGCAAACTGTGCTGTTGCCAGTTCTGGAGAGCAAGCAGGGCGGGGAGGTGTGGGTGAGGGGGGAATTTCCTTCCCAGGGCTGACTCTGAGCAGTTCCACAAGCTCAGCAATGTGAGCCTGATACTCTAATTCCGAGGGGACGCTCGACACTGCGTGGTAAAATTGCTTATTAAATTACAATCAGGGGAAAAAAAGCAGGAGATAGAGACTGTTCAGCTGGCATGGAGGGGGAGAAAAGGCTGGATTCTAATTATTTGAATAGCAGAGTTAGTGTTATTTCGCTGTGTGGAAATAGAATTAGGTTATCACCGATACTGTTATTAATGGATGAGAAGAGGCAGGAAAACAGTTTGGTTCCTACGCCCCTTCTGCCCCTCCTTCCTATCCCCTAAAAGAGAGGGAATAAACTAAAAGCAACATGGCCTTTCTAAAAGCACAAGGGCTTTCTAATATGGGCAGCTGGGACAGATTTCATTGCTGTAGCAGTACAATGGAGGTGATTTATAAATTATCTTAATTGGAAGGCGAGGCCTTGTGTAAGCAGGATTGCATTTATTATTTTCCCAGTTAGATCCAAATGCAAAAAGGCATATCCAGTACCAGTAACACTGTTTATTACTCTAATCAGAGACAGGAAATATATTTTCAGCTACTCTAAACCTTATGTGTTCTTTTATTATGCATGAGCAGCTATTTCTACTGCTCAGTCATATACATCTCTTAAGGCAGTCATATTGCAATCTCCACCTTTTGAATGGCTTTCAAATAAATAAAACAACCTTTTTGCATAAAAAACTTATTCTGCAACCATAATTAAGGACTGAGATTTACATTTTTATGCACATAACATCTTCATACGTAAGATGAATCCACTGGAAAAAAATTCAGAGGTTTTGCTTCACTTTGTCATTAGAGGCAGCACAGAAGGGTTTTATTTTACATTACAACACTGAACACACCTCATGCCCTTGAATGTGAACTGCCTTGAATTCTGTTAAGAGTCTGTTCTCCAGTCTCATTTTCACACTCAATGAGCCACTACAGTTTCAGTCCAAAAAGGATCAGTCAGTAAAGCTGAATCATGAAACTAGTTGTGGAGTCTGATCAGATTCTTTAAAACTCATTTATATTTAGTCAGTAGTCACAAATCGAGCTGCAAATGCTGCTCAAGATGTGCCCTCTCTTTTGAGTATAATTTGGAAATACAAAGTCAGATTTATGGGATGGATACAGTTTAAAGACAGTTTTCCTGTTATGTTATTCATACTGTGTTACAGACATTAAAAGCAAAATCTGTAAATATCAAAATGCCTCTTATTTGCATTTATAGATTTGTGTGTTCCCTGCAAGTAGATATTTAATTATTAACATAAGAATTCTCATGACAATTCAAATAATAATGAATTTTTAATAGAACTTCCCAGATTAAGAATCTGGCACTTGGGAAATTTGTTGATCCATTAGATTGCCTTGATAAACAAAGTCTTACAGTAACAACCACCTAAGCTGGCAGACTTTATTTTTTACCTGTCATCTTCTGAGATCTGATAAGATCTAAGGAAAGAAAGAGTAGGATTTTGTCTTCTGCATCCTCCCTCAAATACTGGTGCTGCACTGCAGAAAGTACCTGGAGTGGGCATAAAGCAAAAGGCCCCAAGGGGGATTGCTGGTAAGACAAGGTTGAGGCACTGACCTCCTGTGCTGGAACAAGTGCTGCTGGTGAGGAAGAAGGTTTAGGATTGTCTTTGACAGCTGGATCAGCATCATTTTTGTTTAACTCATAAAAGCTGCATGTATCCAGGTCAAAGAGGGACCTGAAATGCCCGTGTGACAAGCCAGGAAAGTAATACCCCCAAACACCTGCAGAGGCCATGAAACTAAGGATGGAATTACATAAGTTAGAAATAAAGGACGAAACCCAACCCAGTGAAGAATAAAGGCCGTAACTCTGTGCTGTGAGGAGATGCTTTGCACTATCCTCTGCAGGTAGACCCTAAAACTGTTGCTCAGAGGACACAGAATTCCGGTTGGACATCCCAGTGCAAGGTGCACATTAGGGGCATTCCATAGCTAATTTTCCCACTACCTCGGGATGCTTGGACTCACATATCCCACCAAAACACCACTGAAACCAGACCCTGAGATCAAACACCAAGTGCTCTTACCTAATTTCTTTAGATGTATTTCCTGGGGAAGAAACAAGAAATTAGCCTGGTCTTTCCTTGAAAAGTCTCTTATCACAACTGCCCTTTGTCACCCTGTTTCTTCATTCTCATGCCCTAAAAGCCTTTGTGATTGCTTCCCAAGTGGAACAGCTGTGCCAGGAAGGGACAAAGAGCATCACACCCTGCAGTAGTGAGGAGGGCAGGCTCAGAGGTGGCACCGGGTGGGGCATAAAGTCTTTTGCATCTCTGAACACGAGGTTAGTGGATTAAGAAAAGGTGGGTAGGGGAGGTACTTGGGCAAAAAAAATACAGTATTACAGTATTACATTTCCCTTCCTAGTGCTCCAATCAAAAAGTTGTTTACCCCAAGAGAGGAAGCAGAGGGTTCAAAAAAGCAGCTGCAGAACAATGGTAGCATGGCACGAAGGACATGTTGGCTACTGTGGCACAACAGAAATGTTAACCATGGGGTTTTGTCAGCAGGTGAGAGTCCAGGAGGAGCAGTTGGCTTGGGGACACATCCCCACAGCCCCAGAGCTTGGCCTTGAAACAATGTACTGGGACAACAAACAGCTTCTCAGTCAGCAGGAGTCAGGCCTTAATTCACACACAATTTTTGATACATTCCAAGCAAATTAACGGAGATTTACATGCTTGTTTTTAACTGTGGCTTCCCTTCAGTTGCCAGACGGATGTTCTAGTTCATTTCTTCTTTTGTTTGTGTCAGAAATACAATTACAACGCTGAGCAGAATCAATTGCTGCTTGTTGAAGGCAAGTGGGCGAGCTCAGCCCCACTGCCTGCCTGCTGCTACCATCTAGTGGCACCCTCAGCATCCTGCTCTCCCCCTCTGCTTATTGTAAAGCGTTCAGTGATAGTGATAATAAATGTATCATTCTGAAAAGAAACAAAAAATATACTTCTGAAAAAGGTAATGTTTCTGGAAATACTTTCTCTCTGAAATGGGAGAGTAGTTTTCATACATCAACTATTTAGAAAAGTTAATTGATTTCTTACCTTTATTTTTTCCTTCCCCTGAGGCAGCACTTGATTTTAAGTTGAAAGCTGCTGAATGGAAACATTGAATATCCTTTGGAAAAGCCTATTAGAAACACATTTGGTTTGCTATTTACCTGGGTATTTAAAGGGCACAACAAAAATTAAAAGATATTCTCAAATGCAAAGCTTAATAGAAAGCCTATAGTTTCCTTTCTGGTTATATAATACTATTAAGAGCTTTCAGTGTTCCATTTTGCAATAGATGTTTCTGTTTCATTTAAGGCAAAACTTTAAATGTCAGTGCTCTAGGAATCTCAGGCTTGGGATACTTTCAATCAAAAAATATGTTCTGACTCATTATATAACTGAACAACATGAATTATCTCAAATGCTTTCCATTCTTTGAAATGAGTTTTGTTTTCACAAAGTGCTGGTTTGGGTGAATTAGGCTACAAATTAAGCTGAATTTATTTTTCTTTTTAAAAAAATGTGCTGTTCCATATTCTGGTCCCAGTGACAATTTTCCCCCCGTTTCGCAGGGTGGGAAGATCCCCATCAGGTGGACGGCTCCCGAGGCCATCGCCTACCGCAAGTTCTCGTCGGCGAGCGACGCCTGGAGCTACGGCATCGTCATGTGGGAGGTGATGTCCTACGGGGAGAGGCCCTACTGGGAGATGTCCAACCAGGATGTAAGTTCTGCCCAGGGCTAACCTGCAGCTTGCTGGAATGTTCCTTGAGAGTTCCTGTCCCTCCCTGCCCTGCTTTGCCATCTCGTTCACGCTGTGGGATGGAATCTCAGCTTATTTAAATCATCCTAATTCTGCCAACTGCAATGGGACAGTTAACTGGTGCAACCTGAAGACTTGCCCCTCTGTAACCAAAACCTTGACTAGCTTCCCACCACGGGTTAAAGATGTTTTACAAAGCATCATAGCCAGCTTCTCAGGTTCTAATGCTGCTTATTTGTGACTCTCATCCAAATCCCTTGGAGTCTGCATCAGATAAGCAAGCTGATGGATTTCCCAGTTAAGCTGCAGATCCAAACTGGGGGAATACTGGAACTGTTCTGGTGATGATGGCCCACTATGACCAGTGCAGTCTGACAGTACCATTCACTGGGCATACACAGTTAAATTCCAAAAGAACTATCTGTCATGAGAAATGTACTTGCCAATTCTCCTTTCTAAGAATTCAGTGCATTCTTTTCACCTTTAAATCTACATATAGGCTTAACCACAGCCAAGACTTCATAACTAAGTTATGTTTTCCTCTGACTTTTTTGGGGTTTTTTTTCGCCAAAAGTGGCGGCCAAATGAGCCTTCACAATTAAAAAACCTGAATATTTACTTCTAGTAAAATGGAAAGCTTGTTCTAGAAAAACAAGCATGGAAAAGGGAAAATGGTGGTGTTGGGTTTTTTTTTCTCCCACAATTTAAATTTTCACAAATCCTCTTGTTTGATGGATCCCCATGACAGCTCAAACTGGTGTACTCAGTCTTCACACCCGCCATCAATCTCTCTGTCAAAATGCAGAATATCAGCCAACCCACCTTAACCTCTCTCATGTATGTGCCCAGAATACCTCTGCATTGGGTCTGAAGAATTGACAAGACTTTTCCCAGATGGCTGGTTTTATATTCTTGCTAAGTTATTCAGCTTTGTGAGTCTGGTTGCTTGTTAAGGCTGATCAGTCATTTGGGGATAAGGATCTGAGAGAGATTTTCATTTAAAAAAAATAATTTCAGAGTGTTTCAGGAACAAAGGAAAGGAAAACCAATCAAACCCATGTGAAATAGAGAAAACCAGCAGTCATGCAGTAGCAGAGGGTGCTGTTCTTGAGGTAATCTTCCATCAGCAGCAAAGCTGAGCACAGCCATGGCAATATCAGCATGTTCATCATCAGTGTGCTGTGGCAAAACTGCACTGCAAGAAGTGCATTTTGCATCAAAATGCACATGCAGCCTCATATCTTCTGCCTTCCCAAATTTGAGAGATGCAATGGTTCCTTCCACTGTGAGCCTCCTTTGTGCCAGATGCCATGGGCACATCCTCTGAGCCAGTGGGATTGTGCCTGGGTTTCCTCACCATGCAATCAGCATTCCCTTCCTCCATTCCTGCTGCAGCATCCCATTCATGGGGGATTTTTTGAAGCCAGTGAGACCAGAGATTTTCTGAACAAAGCTGGCCCTTCCATGGTGCCTGGCTCCTGTGCAATGCCAGTGCTTCCAAACTGCCAGGTGCCCTCTCCCCAGCTCTGCCAGTCTGTTTCTCCAGCTGCTGCAGGGGACGGTGGGGAAGAAGATGCTTTTTGCTGTGTCATTGTATTGGTTTGAGTGGCATGTTTTTTGTGGCGGGTTGGCTTCTGTGAGAAGCTGCCAGAAGCTTCCCCCATCTGCAGTGGAGACAATGCCAGCCAGCTCCAAGACAGACCCACTGCTGGCCACGGCCGAGCCCATCAGTGACGGTGGTAACACCTCTGGGATAACACATTTAAGAAGGAGAGAAAGAAAACTGCAGCCAAAGGGAGGAGTGAGAATATGTGAGAGGAACAACAGGCCTTTGAAGAGAAAAGCTCATGCTGGAGAAATTACCCTGTGGGGTACCCAGACTGCAGCAAGGGAACAGCATGAGGAGCCCTCCCTCTGTGGAGGAAAGAATGGCAGAAACAACGTGTGCTGAACTGACAGAACCCCCCTCTCCTGTCCCCCAGTGCTGCTGGAGAGGAGGAGGCAGAGAAAATCAGGTTAAGTCAGGGAAGAAGGGAGTGGTGGGGAAGCGGTGTTTTTAAGATGCAGTTTTATTTCTCATTACCCTACACTGATTTGATTGGTCCTAAATTCTATCAGTTTTTCCCCAAGTTAAGTCTGTGTTGCCTGTGCAGGGAACTGGTGAGTGATCCCTCCGTGCCCTCATCTTGACCCATGAGCCTTTTGCTGTATTTCCTCTTCCCTGTCCAGCTGAGGAGGGGAGTGATAAAGCTGCTCTGGTGGGCACCTGGCACCAGATGCAACCCACCACAGCCACTGAGTCCCACTCTCATGTCCCCTTGTGCTGTAAATGGGGAATTTCAGTCTCTCTTGCAGTTGTGAGTGATTTCATGTGGTGTTGGGCCAACTCTCTGTGAGGAACCCAACTGCTCTCATCTCTTTTATTTCTCCTGTAAACATGATCCTTCTCCTCAGACCAGCTCCATTACCAGCACTCCTCTTGACCCTTATCACTAACAAGGAATGGGGGCAGAGAGAGACTTTCTATCAAGTCTGTTCATCCCCACTTTTCACCTCCTGGGCAGAGGGTTTGGATGGCTGGTAGGGCCCTCACAGAGAGCCCAGGTCACAGGGAAGAGCAGTGCACAACACAGACCTGCACTCCAGCTGCCTCTCCCTGCCTGGCTCCAGCCTGTGCTCTTCCCCTCCACCAGACCCCATGATGCAGCAGTGAGAATTCATAGTTACCTCTCCATTTAGAATACATTAAATAATCAGCTACAGCATGAAGATAGCAACATCTAATTACTCCCACATCCAAAACAGGAGTGTCTGTTAATACAGAGTAACGCTGCAGGCCCTGTGGATGCAGCTTATGCTAATGATGCCAACTCCTGGGGGCTTTCCCTGAAGTTCAGCAATTCCCAGCACAAAGGACTCCTTGTCCCTGGAGTCCTACCCACAGGCTCTCAGTGCCAGGATGTTCCCAGTGGGCACCTGTGACCTTCTACGTACATTTAGTGACTTGAAGTATCACTGGGAAATTTCCAGTTATTAGACATACTGTAAAGCTTCTTTTGCTGGAAATTGGGATGTTTCTTTTAGTATAATAAATCACCCTGGGTTCACATGAGCTTATTTTGCAGAAATAACAGGACTTGAAAGGTCAGTGATGCTGTACAGATGGCAGGGAAGGTAACAGAGAAGGACATGCACTAAATGGATTCATAAAAGACACACTGCGCAAACAACAGTCTAATAAGGTCTTGCATGAGTGTAGTCTGAGGTTCTGCTACCACAAAATGTCTGGTAACATTAACATTACAACACTTACTGAGACATTATCATAATAAAATTCTTCTTTAGTCAGCAATAAAATATTGAATTGGGTGGGGTTTTGTAAATTACCAAAAGTTTTCCAAGTACAAACTCTGGGTTCTGGGGGTCTTTTTTTTCACATTCCATCTTACAAATTGCTTTTCTAATTATGCAGCCTTGGGAGATTAATTAACTTTTTTAGAGCGTGGCTAAGTAAATGATGTTTTGAGTGGGTTGGGTAAGTCTGCTGAGAGTCTCATCTGACCCTTCAGTCTCAGCAGTCAGATCAGGAGGAGCCAGCACAGGTAGCACAGAGCTCAGGCTGACACAGGGAGTGTTAAACGGGTACCTGCCACCTGAACAAAGCCAGGGTGATGCTCAGAGCCCTCAGCTGCTCACAGCTGTCCACTGGGTCAACACCTCTGCAAATAAATCCAGTGCTCTCTGTTTGTGTTCCTCAGCAAGGATTTGGAAGCTGAACTTAAAGGAAACTGAGTTGGAAAATGCTTCTCATAAAATTTTTAATACCTTAGGTGGCCTAATGCAGAGGCTTTAAAATGTTACTAAGCTTGAGGAATGTTCTTGTTTAAGTAAATAACCATGTTGTTATTGTGGTAAGTCACTTCCGACCTGGGTTGGTGCTGATTAATGCACTTCTTAGATGTGTGGCAGGCACCAGAGGTGTCCATTAATTAGGGCTGCTGCACAGTCTGTCGTGTCTTATTGCTTAATTAATAAACATTAGCCAAGATATTGAACTTTCCAGTGAAAGGAGTGTGCTGATGAACAGACTGTGCTAAGAGCCTGCCTTGCTAATGTTCATGTGAGGGAAGGAGGATTTATATTCCATGCATTTGGTTTGTGGAACAGCTGTGAGCGAAGTCTCCTGGGACACCTGTTAGAGCCACTGTATAAATCAGTGCACGTTGCAGAGCTACAGTATTCAAAACTAATTGAAAAAAATTAAAAAGAATATTTAATGGATTGTAATTGGTATGCAAGAAAACTTCTGTAGCAAACAGAATAAAACTCCTTACACTCTTAGAAGTTTCTTGTAATAGTGAAAAAACCCTTACCCTAATATAGTTCTTTCAACCTACAGATATCAAAACACTTGGCAGATGCCAGGATTGGCTCTGTACCAGGAGGCAGGAGCAGCTGCCAGATTTTTCAGATGTCAGGAGGACACAGGGGCAATGTCCCTCTGGGCTCTCTTCTGTCTCAGTCTCATTAAAAAATCTGTCAGTTAACTTTTGAAAGCAAGAATCTATGTTACTGTTAATAATGAAACTATCAGGAAGATTACAGCTTTATTTTCAGGTGTCATTTTTGCCTCTTTCCAATTATTTTGAAATGAACCATACAGCAATTTTATGTAGAAGTCCATGAAATATTGTTCAGACAATTCTGGTATCATAATTAACACTAAATATTAACTCTGTGGCTGTATCTTTCTTGTAGTTGCAGTTGTTTACACCATTTCATGATTAATGTGGTGTTTCATCAACCTTAAACTGGCAAGGAAAAGAGACATTTAAAATGAGCTAACGTGTATTCTCTTTACGAGATATATAATTTTATATTACCGAGGAAAACTTGCTACTTCTTCCCTTTAAGGGACATGGACGTCTCATTCTTCTGTTCAGAAAGTGAGGTGTGTTCATGCAGCAGAGCAGGAGCTAAAATAAATAGATATATAAATAAATAAGGAACTGAAAAGCTGTAATTCTTCCTTTGAGACTTGATTCCCAGTGCGGCATTAGACAGTTATCACATCTTTACTCTTGCTACTTAGACTCTAAAAATACTACTTGCCTTACAAGAGATACTAATGAGGCTGTATTTGCAGTTTATTTTTTAAATGTGCTGGTATTAATGAGAAATTATAATTATCCCAGTACCAGCTGGCATTTCTCTTCATACTGAAATGTTCCTTTGGAACAAGAGAGGAAACAAAATGCACTGTAACTTCATTTTCAAAGACACTTTATCATAGAGTGTGTCAGAGAAAATATGCCTGGAAAATGAGGGTTGGTTTGGGGTTTTTTTCCTGAATAAATTATTTCAGAAAAACCTCATCAGCCCTCTATTGTTGTGCTGAGCAAATGCTGTATGTCTCATAAAAGCAGAGCAGGTTTCCTGTTGCCTTAAAAACAAAATACATGTCATAAATTCAGCATTTGCAACAGGCACAGTTAAAAATAAGGGCTGTGAAATCTGCATTTCTGGGCTACTAAAGGTGCCAAGCACCAACTCAGCTACACCCCTCACTGTCATGAATACCTGTGTTTTATGAGCCCACTTTTGACAAACTGCTTGAGATACGTTAATAATAAATGGAAAAATAAATGAGAATAAAATTCCCTGCAGGTGGGGTTGGATTTCACCCATCCTGAGTCTGCAGGGGCATATTCCTCACTGAGAGGGCAAGGGTTTGGAGGAAATATTTCTCTGGCAATGTGATGGCATTTTTTCCTGTAGCAGCAATTGCAGCAGACTGGATTTTGGGGCGGTTGAAACACATCCCAGGCAGCCAGAAAGGCAAGTGGAAGGATTATCACACTGACATGGCATTTACTGCTTGGTGTCACCTCTGTAGGTTCATGGCCAGTCCTGCCTGCACATTTGTGACCTGTCAAGACTCACAGGGGCATGAAATTCAGAGATCCCTACAACAAATAATGCTGCCTTTGGAGTAGCCTGGACTTCCTAGTGCTGTTGCCAATGGATTAAAACTTACCCAGCACAAATCCAATTCCCTGCTGTGTTACAAACACCAGTTTTTCAAGCGTAGGTGTTTCACCAGGTACCAGAAGGCTAAACACTACACAGCACCAGGTCACCTGATTTTATAAAACTCAAACAACAGCTGTGCACAGCCACAAAAGCCTTGTTCCATTTCCTGCTGTGCCATGAAGGGGAGCTCAGGTCCTGACAAAGCTTCATTACTCTTATTTCATTTGCATAATGCTTGCAGCATGGGCATTAAGGCACAGCCAACAGCATTAATTCAGAACTCCAACAGAGAACGAGGATATATTGCAGGAAAATAAGACTGGGTGCATCGAAGCCAGAGCCAGTGCTGTAAAACACTGATTTGCTGTAAGCAGTTTAATGTGCCCCCTTGCAGCTGCATTAAGGATGGATGTCTCCTCACAGCAGAGTGGGTGCAAGTGCAGGTCTGTCTCTCCTGAGCGCACTGTGTTATTATAAATACTGTGTGCGATCATTGGTCAGTTAGACAGCATTTGGCATTGCTTGGATTTTTATGTGTGGTAGGGTTGGTCTTACTCCTAGCTTTGGTTTTGGTCAGCCACTTAGCAGCTTTCCATCCTTTTTTATACCAAAAATCCTGACTCTCTAATTGGTATCATCATCCCCACTGCTAACACCACTCACTGCAGACCTTTCCTCTCGGTTTTTAAATCTCACATGGAATGAATCCATGTCAGCTTTTAGGAATCCATGAAGTTTTCCATGGTCCTTACTTACTTTTGCTGCCTCATCTCAGGCAGGGCTGCTACTCTTCTTCTCAGACAATGTCTTTTGCTGTCAGTGTT
>JAOXXN010000001.1:116202091-116215410 GCA_026770055.1 Myrmophylax atrothorax | reverse complement strand
GGCAGAGCTTGAGCCCGTGCCCCCTTGTCCTATTGCTGAGTGCCTGGGAGAAGAGACCAACCCCCAGCTGGCTAGAATTTCTTCCCGGTAAAAAGTCCTGTTTTACTTTGTTGTCAGAGTTATGGACTGCTGACAATTCGAGATGAAGTGTCATGATCCTCCTTTTGTTTCTGTTCAGGTGGTGAGAGCGCTGGGGCTGCCCAGGGGATCAAGGGCATTGTGTGACATAGACAGGCTATAAACGGCCGCTCCACTTTGGGATCGAGGCCTCTGGGCCATAATCAGCTTACCCTGCCTGTGCTTGGTGTGCCCCGGTGTTTGTGTCGGGCCTGATTCCCGCGGGCCCTGCGAAGGTGTCGGGGCTGCTCGGGACATGCCCACCCCCCCAGCGCTTCCCAGCGCCATTCCCTGCGCCCGTTCTCTCCCTGCAGGTGATCCCGGGCAGCGCAGCCGCGGGCATGGGCCTGTTTGACAGGCTGGCAGGATGGCTGGGGCTGAAGAAGAAGGAGGTTCACGTGCTGTGCCTTGGCTTGGACAACAGCGGCAAAACGACCATCATCAATAAGCTGAAACCCTCAAACGTGAGTAACTTCCTTGTGTCACTGCTGGGCTTTGACTGCAGAGCTCAGGTGTGGTTAAACTGGAGTGCTGCTACCCTGGCTGTGACCATGGAAAAGATGTGAAGAGCTTTTGATTTGGTACATTTTAAGGGTTTCCAACTGAACAAAACTAAGGGTAAGTATCCACATGCATATTATGGAAACTTTTCCCAAAAACCCCACTGTTACTGTGGCGCTTTTTTCTTAAGATCACACAATAGGGAAGGATTTATGATGACTGAAGTCAGGATCTCAAACAGTGTTCTTAACAATTGCTACAGGATTGCAGTTGCAAATGATGTCAGACATTTACAATTAATACAATTGTATAGCAATTTGTCTGCCTTTATCAGGTTCATTTTAACCACTTACCTCTAGGCGTAGTAAGTGCGTAATTAAATAATAAGAAATAATGTGAACATGCACATTTAAGGAGAACTTCATTATTTTTAAAGCAGAATAATTTTCAGAATAAGTAGCATGAATTCTTGCAGTTCATTCATGTAGAGAAAAGTGTTTCAGGCCACTAGGAGTGCACAGCATTCTGAGCAAGAATGAAAGTAGGACGACCTTGTTTCTACGTAAGTTTATGGAATAGAAATAGATGAATTTTGGTAGGCATGTTCAAAGCCAAGACTTGCATCTTGGTTATAGATATCTGGGAAACTGTAATTTTCGTGTTTACATCTGGACACAGAATTTTTTTTTTTAATTTTTTTTTTTTTTTGCTTTTCCTGAAGAGAAACACTGGACATTGTTTAGAAAATGTGACATGGTGAGGAATCTGCTCCTCTTCCATTCCTGGCAATTACTCTTCCACTGAAAATTGAATAGGTTTATAAACAAAGACCATAAACTACTTGCTACTGCTGCTGATTGGGGGAAATGCTACAATTTGTACCGGGGAAATTGTATTATTTATGCAGTGTTTGAGACCTTTATTATAGTGGGGTTTTATATCATACTTTAAGCAGTAAAGGACTTCTGACTGGAGTTGAACACAGACTTCAAGACTGATCACAGTAATGGGCATTAGAGAAGGTCCCAAGGGAATTATGCAAGTAGAATAAGTATAATTTGTTTGCTTTACTGTAAATGGCATACTGGGAATTTACTTCTAAATGTTTTCATTTAATGTGTTGCTTTAGGAGGGTGGCTTTGCATACAGCTTGTGTAAGTCCTGTCTTTGCAAGACATGGCAAAATCTCTACCATGCAGCAAATGTCATTAGACCAGGCTTGATAAAATTGTTTATTTTTACTAAGTTCATTGGACAGGTGATTCTGAGCTCTGGATCAGCACAGCCTTCTTAGGAAGAACTGCTGCTTTGCCCTAGGAGCATTATATTATGTGTCTGGGAAATACAAGTGCTCCTCCATTTATTTCTTCTCCATTTATTTCTTCTGGGCCTGGTAAATACATTTGAAACAAATGTTAAAGGAATAACCCCTCCTGTACTCTGCACCAGTTCTCCCTTGGTGACAGGAGCTGTTGACTGAGCTATTTCCAGTGGTGGGGTTGCCTTTTCCCTCATGGAGCTGCAGGGGGATCAGCCAGCTGAATGTGAGGGGTCAGTTGCCTACAGAGAGTGGTTTTAATAAGGGGCTCTGGAAGGTCTATAAAAGGATTGCATGTCACTTTCTCAGACAGCTCTGTGAGCTCAGGGGTGTGACCTCTGGTCCTGCTCAGTATCAATGCTTCTTAAAGGAGCTGTTCTTTCCTCCCAGCTTGGCTGAGAGGCCCTTGGCCAGCTCAGTAATAAACCTGTTTATCAGATGTATCTATTAATAACACTTTTTGGTTTGGCCATTGCTCTGTGGCCGTGTGTTTGGGATAGATCCTCGATCAGGCCGGTGTGTAACATCTGCTGTGTCATTCCCAAGGTCAGTTGGACTCCTCCAGCATAAAAACAGAAGCTCCCAGTCTGGCCAACCTAAGATCTTGATAGGCATGTACCCTCTTTTAGCTAAGAGGCTTGGGGTATTGTGCAGACTTGTTTTGGTTCACATTGTGATTTCCAAAGTTCACAAACTTTGACCTCAGTCATAACCTCCAAGCTGTTGTCTTCCACCTTAATCCACCTCCTGTTTATTTCACAGGGAATAGCCACACTAGACTAATCTCACCCTCCAGACTAAAATGTCTTCACTGCTGTTGTCCAGTAGTGCTCACTGTATTTTCTAGAAAACACCAAATCTTGGGTTTGAATTATTTTAGTTTTCTGGCAACTTTTTATATATAAAGTATCTGGATTTGCAGAGATTTTTTTTTTCTGTTGCAGTTTGGGTGAAAATAGATGTGTGATGTATTCATGTTTCAAATATATTTCAGTATTTACATTTTCTAACGTGACTGTAAAATTTGTGCTTTCTTTCCTTTGAAGGCTCAAACTCAGGACATTGTTCCAACAATAGGATTCAGTATAGAGAAATTCAAGACTTCAAGGTAGTACTTTCTTTCATCTTTCTCCACTTATCAGTAGTGATTATTATACAACAGTTGGACTTAATTAGCTCTTTCAGGGGGCTGTAATTGATTAGAATGTGTTGTGCTGTGATGGCATTGCCTGCACGACTCCTAATCAAGATCTAGGACTGAGTCTGTCAGGAATCATGTGTGCCTTGTGCTGTTGTGTGTAAAATTATTTTAAAAAAAGAAGTTGTTTATTTTTTTGCAGTGATGTGTATAAGCATCTGATTGCTGTCTGTAAAGGATTTCAGACCAAGGCTGTGTTACAGCCCTGGGGAGAGACAGCAGCTTAGATGGCAGTCTGTATTCCCCTCTCAGTCTGGTAACCTGTTAAGCACTCTCCTTGGAAGTACCTGAACAGATTGCAGTGTAATCTCATTAAATGAAAAATTAAATGATGGCTACAGCATTAGCAATGTAAAGATGGCAGGAGCAAAGGCCAGGAAACAGAGGAGAAGTCATTAGTTGAATGAAGACTAAGATTTAGATAAGGAATGTCGTGACACAAGATATTCCAAAGAAATTTCAAGATATTTTTTCTGTAGTTAGTGTTCAAACCAAGCAGCATTCCTCCCTGGGTGAGAGATCTGCAAGAAAATGGTTTATTACTGAGCTCAGGTGTGGGGCCCATAGGTTTGAGATTTCTGTAGAAGCCTCAACAACTGTGCTCTGTGTCAGTAAAACACATCAGACAGGCTGTCTGAGAAAGTAAATTGATTTAAATTGCTTTCCTTTCCCCTGATCCTGTGCTAGGAGAGATGATGGCCTGTAAACACGCTGTGTAGAGTGATATTTTATTAAAAAAAACCCAAAACAAACCTAAAAAACACCCCAACAAACCCACAGCTCTAGAATCAGGTGATGTCTGGACACAGAGCAGTCCAGGGAGCTTCTTTTTCTAAACCTCCTCCTTTTGCTGTGGCCTCCACTCAGGGAGCTACTTGGGACTACCCAAAACAGGAAAGCCTAATTCTGAAGTTGTCACCTCTGTAGACATTTCAGGAGTGGAGCAGGTGTTTTTGTGGTGTTCACATGCTTTATGTAGTGTTTGAGTGAAATCTCAAAGTTGTGAAGACAACTCTTTGTGTCTTGGTCACCTGAGCTCACCTGTTATTACCAAAATGTGTTGGGGTTTTTTTTCAGTGAAGGTGGAATTTATTTTTTTTAGTTCTTTTCTTTTGCATACATTTGTGCCTGTCTGAGGACACAATTTAAGACAGGCTGAGGATTTTACGTCGTGGTTCATATGAATTTCATTTATTCAATATAAATAAGATTTGATTTTAGCATGATAGAAACAGAGATTGAATGGGAGCTTATTTTCTACTTGATGTAACTTTAAATAATTGGTTTAGTTCTTTTATCCAGATAATAAACTCATTTTCCATTGTGAAATATTTCTATAATAAGACTGCAGAACTGAATAGGATCATTTGAAGGCAGACAGTGTAATCACAGTTCCTTTGGGAATTTTTCTCAGTTGATTGGAATTCTAGCTGATCTGGCTTTTTTTTCTGTCAGAGTAGCAAAGAAAATAGTTTGGGCCTGGGTTAGTTCTTTGTTTCTGTGCCTCATGCCCTTCTTTTCTTTGCAGTTTGTCTTTCACAGTGTTTGATATGTCAGGTCAAGGGAAATACAGAGACCTCTGGGAACATTACTACAAGTAAGCCTATCATTTATTTTAAAGCATTGCTGTTGTTGTGTACCTTATTTAAACAGAAATGATCATGTCTAGTGGTTAGAAATGATACCTGGTGTTTGACAGAAGGTCATTTTGGATAAATACAACTTTTCTTTCTGCTTTTAAAATGTAACAGTGTTTCTCTGCTGTTACTCAGTGTGCTTTTGGGGATGTCTCTTGGCTTCAGGATTGGGGGACCATATTAGAGATGGGATTTAAATGTTGCAACCTGAAAACCAATCCTGTGAGAAAGCTCAGGAAGAGTTAGATTTCCAATTGTACAGTTTTCCTGTAGGTGAGTGACTTAAAACCTGAAATACATTGGCTGATGGCTGAGATTTTTAGAGGTAAGGAAATTAACCTCAGAGAACAAGGCACATGTAAGAGCCTGAACAAACATTCTTACATGTTATTTATTGAGCAGGATTGTCACTGTACTTTATAACAGTGTGATATTGCCTGATTGGCAGTAGATACTATTTTCTGTTTTTCTGGTTTCTACTGAAACTTGAATCTTTACTAACGTTGTCTCATTGCTATTACCTGATCCTGATCTAAAAAAGGTGACCAGCAGTGAACCACACAGTGGTGAACTTGGAAAAATGGAATGGAGCAATTCTGAAGATTATAATATTGATTAAATAGTCATATTTAATGTGACAGAGCTTAAAGTATTTTTAATTGTGGATAAACTATTCCTCTCCTTTCTGTGCAAAATATGTCAGCAATTTGAAAACATGGCTGGGAGATCTTCATTGCTCAAGAGTTGAGAAGTATTTCTCCCAAATCTTTTGCATTTCAGTAACTGATGCCCTCAGCTGCTCTCAAAGTGCTACCAGGGTGCTTCATACACAAATAATTTTTTGGATTGCTGTATTTCATGCAGTAACTTATCCCTTGTGTGGCATAAATGGCTTTTTCATCCTAACAGTCAGGGAGTTGTTTAGGTTATGCTGACAATGAAACATGCAGTTTATCCACCTCTGTTCCTGATCCAGTGCAATAGGCACATATTTGAGATTAACTTCTAAGAGTAAAATGAAAATAATAATGTTTTCATTTTTATTAATAAAATGATTATGTGCTGTTCAGCTTATAAAGTTAAGCAAGATTTGATTTTCTAAGAACTGCAAAGAGGAAATCAAATCTGATCAAGTATCAAAGTAGTTGCCTTGGAGTGCTTGAAGTTTTCACTCTTCTACCTGGCTTGAAATTATCTTTTAGGACATCCTCCAACTACACTTGTCTTAAATATACAGTCATGTTGTTTCCCTATTCCTTTAACTTGTTGGTGAAGTTATTTTTGGTAGTAAATTCATGCTGCTTCTCTTGATTCCTCTAGAAAAATGCTGTATGCTCATGCAAATTACTTAGGCATTTTCAGCTAATATATGAAAGCTTTATTTACTCTTAAGGTTCTTCTGTAAGCCAGAAAAGAAGAGGCTTTTTCATGCAGTCTTAGGCTGGTAAAGTTATTTCTGCTTTTCAGTAGGTCTAGGGCTGTTTCTTATCAAAATACGAAGGTAGATGGTGCTGGAGGGTAAGGAATGTACCATAATGGTCTCTCAGGGACGTGAATAGCACATTGAAATGTAAAGTAAATGTGGTTTTGTGGGTGTTTATAACTGATCTGGTGAATTATGAATTGGTGAGACTTTATTTGGTTTTCAAAGTAAGTTGCAATAAGTGGAACATCAAGCCATAGAATATCAGTAACATCCTGAAACAGTGAGTTGAATATTTGTATATTCATTGTGACTGTGGACAAACTGCCAGCAAAATGTTTTAATGGTTTGAAGTAGCTGGAAGTTTTTACCTGTTACTCAAAACTGTTGATGCAGACTTCAGTACAAGTTAAAATGACCTGCATGTGTCTAGTTGTTAAACACCTGTGGACACAGGTTTTTTTCTCAAAAAATAATTGAATTTTATCTAAATTAACTTTAGTGTAGGAAATAAAGAATTCCATAAAAATCTGTCTTTGTCTGTTTTCTTTGTCTGCCTGACCATGCTGTCAAAATAGCAGTTGGTTACATTTTCAGAGCTCATTTTTCAGCCTCAGTAGTAAAATCAAGCTTTCCTAAAAGGTCTTTGAAGACTGAACCTTGTATGAGTCACACAGGTAACAACCTCACGTCTCAGAAAACTATGCATGTTGCCAGAAGATCGAATTTCAGAAATAAGACTCCACTCAAATGTTGATGGTAAATGGCAGTGACAAAAATTAGAGGGAAAACCAGGTTGGTTTGGACTTTTTTTGGTGTTTCTTCTGAAGCCTTTACTTATTCACAGTTTAAGAGAACCTGTAATTTGCCTCTTTGCTCTTTTTATGTTATGCAGAGAAGGCCAAGCCATTATTTTTGTCATTGATAGCAGTGACAGATTAAGAATGGTTGTGGCCAAGGAAGAACTTGACACACTTCTGAACCATCCAGGTGAGGAGGCTTTTTTCCCCTTCTGTGTCCATATTTGTTATGTTGTCTTAAGGAAAGCCCTTACTGACACATTCTGAGTGCTTTGCAAATAGTTTAGCCATTCCTGAATATTAGAACAATAACAGTCCTCCATAACTTTGTGGGATTTTTTACCTGTTTACATTTACAAACTGATGATGCTTCAGCTGGTCTCTCATTAATCACTGTTGGGCAAAAGTTGCATTGTTTTGAGGAAGAAGAATATGACCTGTTGGAAGCTGGAGAGCCTTCATGTGGTGACCAAGAGATACTAAAAAGGATCTCCCTGTCTGGTGTTTCCATGTAGTCAGCTAATTCCTTTCATGTGGTGCTTAACTTCTTTTTTCATCTTCATTACATTTTTTTATGCTTTAGCCAGAAATAGGGGGGGATAATTACATCAGTCAGTTTAGATTGCCTATAAAAGGGTACATGGGATGGAAGAGGATATGAGATGATACATGAGCAGGGACTTGGTTTCAAGAGCTTGGTTTGGTTTTTTACATGAGACTATGTCTTATTTAGTTAAGTTTCTTCACCTTTCCATTTAGCCAACATACCTCTGGTGTCTCTGTAATCAATATGCACTTTTTACTTTCAGCACTTTAGGTAGTTGCTTTTCCTAACCAGATTACAGAGCTACGTGTAGGAATTTTAAAAGTAAAACAATCATGTAATTGCTTATTTATTTATTAAGCTGGTGGAGCCTTGTCTTGTGGGGTTGCCATATGAAAGTAAGAGACACTGACTTGAATTTCTAACCAAGAAAAGTGGTCTGTGATAGGGACAGTTGTGTTGCCCTGGCTTCATTTTCCATGGAGGCTGCAGGCAATGCACGAGTTCATTCCAAGGTGCTGGAGCTGACTGGGCCTCCTTAATTTCCCATTTAAGAGTATGGGCTAATTCAGATACAGACACTAACAACAAGTGTTGCAACAGTCAGAGGGGAGGATGAGATGAACCAACACTAGAGGTGTCCCAGAGCAGGAATTACTCCTGGCAGTGAAGGGGATTGATTCTCCTGGTGAAATGGAGCTGTGTGGGACCGAGGGGGAGAGGTGAAGGCTCCTGTGGGGAGTTACTGGTTTGTTAGAGCAGTGAAACTGGTTAGGCTGAGTAGGATCCAGTTTAGGTGGGGCTTTTCAATTAGCCATCAATAGGTCATTAGTAGCAGGTCAATCCTGCTCTGTTGTTCATGCATTTGTGTCTTTTCCTTACAAACAAACAGGGCTGAGGCTTTCTGGGATGTTCCCTCGAACCAGGAAAGGGCAGTTGTGTATTTCTGCCTTGGAGGAGCTCAGCTCAAATACAGTAACAGCGTTGCTGGTTTGTCAGACTGACATATCACCTCTAAGAGAACCAAACAATTTAAAAGTTCTTCTCCTAGTAATGTTTAACAGAAGTAGCTGTTAGCTGAATCAATATATAACTGGTTTATTTATTATGTCAGTATTTTTATTTGTATTACTGTTCTACCTTTCTTCCTGCATACCCTACTCTTTCCCCATGGGTGCTTCTGTCTTTATGATCATCCTGGAGTGGTTTAAATGTATGTGTTTCCTGAAGTTTGAAATGGAATTGAATCAATTCCTGTCTCTGCAAATCTTGGCAATCCCTCAGTAAAACAGTTCCTGCCTTTTTGCCAGACTTTGTCTGAGGCTGTCAGGTGAAAGGGAATGTGAACTGGAAAGCATTAATGGGGTTAGAAGTTGTACTAGATGGGGCTGTTCTCTGAGTCTCTGAATTCTTTTCACTTGCACAGATGGACAATGCACTCTACAAATAAATCCTTGTTTAATCAGCATGATATATTATTTTTTCACTCAAACTTCGGTTCTTCAGCACTTTGAAAACTGATAGTCTGTAGATGACTTGTTTTAGATACTGACTCTTGGGTCACTTGACCTCCAGCTTCTAAAATAAACTGCAATTCTTGTAAATTTGAAATTCCTTGTATAAAATTGCACATCACACATACAGTGTCTGGTATATTTTTTAAAATGTGTTAACTCCTAACACATTGCAACCACAACACTTTCCATTAGAACTGTTAAAAGTGTGGGAGGGAAATTCTGTACATTAGAAAATAATGTAAATTTCTGTGACCACCACTTTGTTTAGCAAATACCTTTCAGTGTACTTTTATGAGTGTGTGGGTAGGTTGTGCCTCCTTTTATTTGTTTTTAAAAAACACAGAAAATTCCTTGTTTAACTTGTTACTTTGCATATGTGATGTCAGCTAATTTCTGTGGTTTCAGTTTACCCATAACCTGCAACCTGTTGTGGGTACCAGGGTTCATTTAATTATACTGTAAATTAATCTTAGAGTTTCAGCTGGGAGACAAAAAAGCTGTTCAACTATGGAATCAAAACAGAGATTTAATGATACTCTGTGCTCGTGTTTTGAAGCCTTTGATTTGTGTTAGAGATACCAGAGGGAAAGAGAGCTCTGGGCAGGGTAAATGGTTTGTGAAAATGGTCAGCATTTTGATCAGCACTTACAGTCTTAATGAGTATGGGTAGGTAGTGTTATCTGCACTGATTCTGTGGAAAGGTTTAGTTGGGAATTTGAAAAGGACATAATTAAGAAGCTTCAAACCACTTCAGCCCTGACAGTTTGTTGGGCTCTTTGGTTTTTTTTGTCATCCCCCTCCCCATCAGCAGGTGCAGCTGGCTTGTGTTTGAAGTTTTAAAATAAATCCTTAACTTGTTCCCTATGTGAAATACCCTTTTTTTTACTATTTTAAAAAAGACCCCGTGTAGCAATTTTCATCAGTATGGGGGTGGTGGTGATATAGATTTAAATTCTTTTCCTACTGTTAATTGATGGATAGACTCAAATCTAGTTTTTTTTCCTAAACTTGTATAAATAATATGAAAAACTCTTGGAGTTAGTGATGATGCTGGTAATTTTTTGGCAGTTTTCCATCTGTAAGTTTGAAGACAGTATATTTTGTTTCCTTTCAATGCCTCCAGCCTTTTGGGGTGATCATTGAGGTTTAAGCTTGTGTGAGTATCCCAGAAAATGCCAGTGTGTGTTGCTTGCTCTGGAGTTCTCACTGCTAGCTGAGAAGAGCTTCTAGAAAAGAAGTCCTTCAAGGGAAAGCAGGATAAAGGATGTTCAGACATGTGGATTTTTTTCCAATTTTATAAATTCTCTGAAGTCATGGATGCTCTCCAGGACACTAAAGGATAACTCAGACTACCCTTGTGCAACTATTGTGTGGTGTTACAAATGCACACAAACAATTTTTCTGCCATTTTACACACCCAGTGCTCCCTAAGCAGAGATGTGCAGTATTTGTAGGCAGTTGTTTCACATCCTGTTCCTCAGCTTCCCCAGCAAGTCACACCTACAGCTTCCAGTGTGGGTACAAGGTAGGGGGAGAGGGGTGGAAGATTCCAAAGCCTGCCAGACAGTTTGTGAGCGTTCTTGAAGCAGAGGCCTGTGACCCCACAGTGTGCATCTGGGTGGGAGGCAACCCTCAGAGATGGCAGTTCCAGGTGAGCAAAACACTTTCCTGTATTGCTTGTGGAGATTACTGAGTGTTGCACAATGTCATGACAGTTGTGCCTCTGCTCATGCCTAGATATTAAGCACCGTCGGCTGCCTATTCTCTTCTTTGCTAACAAGATGGACCTCAGGGATGCAGTGTCATCTGTGAAAGTGTCTCAGTTATTGTCACTAGAAAACATCAAAGACAAGCCCTGGCATATCTGGTAAATTCCTCTTTTACTGGTATAACTTTGTGCATTCATATTTCAGCTCTGTCACACCACTCATTACTATATAACAGAAATCAAGCAGGTAAAAGACTTCATTCCCATATGTGGAAACAGTAATACTAAAACACTTGCCATGAAACTTGTTTTAAACACACAGTCCATTCATATAGACTGTGCCTTAAAAGTTTTCACAGTACAACTGGCACCCAAATAATGAAATGGAGGACTTGCAGTGAAATCAGAAATCAGTGTTCTTGTCAGAAGAATAGCTGCCATTATTTTTTTTTTGCTGGAAATTGAGTGGAATTGTTATCAGAGTGCTGCTAGTTTGTCTTGCAGGTTTCAGAATATCAACAATAAAACATTTGGAGTTTTCTTCCACTCTGCAGGTCCTTTAGTAAACTACTGTTGAAAAGCCATTTAGTAAACTGGTCTCATCTGAATTCAGAGGGACACTGTACTCTTTGTAATGTTTAAGGGGATATTTAGTTGTAGGAACTGGTGTTTTTAATTTCTGAAGGATGTAAGCTTTCATATGAATAGAAGGACTTTGTGCTAGTCTTCACAAGTTAAAATCTCCTTTTAACATTAAGTGTTCTACACAAGTTAGTTTTTTTGTCATATTACAGTCCCCAGATATTATAAATGAAAGTGAAATCAGCAGCTAAACACTGCTGAATACTAAAATTCTCATTTTAGTCCCTTTAATATTAAACTTGATTACCCAGACATTGTTTTGGGGCCACTGCTCTGTGTCTCAGGAATCACACTGATGAATTCCCAAGCTTTCTTGGAAGATCATTTTACAGCAAGCCACAGTAACAGTCCAGATTCGCTGCTGTGCCAGTTTTCATAAGCTGAAGGGCATTTAAACAGCTCTGCCCCAGTGGTGCAAAGGTAGATTGACACTGTTCTCAGTGTAGCTGAATAGTTTTCTGTATTAGCAGACCCTCCAAGGGTTGCTGTTACAGTGCAGTGTGTACACACTCTACTTCCTCCCTCCTGTACTCCAGCATTCTCACTGGGCACCAACTGCGTGGGAGGAACAGTTGGCCTTGATCATCTTAAAGGTCTTTTCCAACCTCTAAATGATTCTGTGATTCAGCACTGCTGTTGTAGGTAGTAAACATGGTTTATAGCATCACCTGGGGAAGGAGTTGTCTAAGTGGAGATGTTCTAGGAATGATTCCTCCACCTTGAAACTGGAGTTGAAACAGATCCCATCACGAAAAGGTGTTTCCATGTGGGGCAGGTACTCTCTATCATTTGAGAAGCAGTCTTCTCTATGTGAAGAAAACTCAAGTAAACAGTACTTGATGCTACTTTGCAATTCTGTAAGTTAAAAGTTTAGGGATGACTCAACTAAAACTGGTATTTTTACAATGTTTTTGTAATTTGATTTGTTTCTTTCAGTGCCAGTGATGCTCTTAAAGGAGAAGGATTACAAGAAGGTGTGGATTGGCTCCAAGGTATATCATAAGTCATTCTCTTGCTCTGTTTTCCTTCTGTTCAACTTTTTCATTTTTAAGGTTTTTTCTTTATTATTTCCTTTGTTTTCTTTCTGTCCATTTCTGCTGTCAGATCAAATTACACAGTGAGTACTAAAGCTCTATCTCATATTTGCCTTTCATTTACCTCCCTAATGTACACCAAAAATGGTCTGCTTCCCTGACAAAAGTGTGCATTATGAAATATTAATGCAGACTCTGGCAAACAGTGCAACACTTTCATTTAAACAATACCAGCTCCCACACTTCAATTTATTATTGTGGTGGTTGAGTTTGTTCTTTAATTTGTTCTTACTGTCCTGTCCCATTTTTACATAACTTAATGTTATGTATCAGGAAATGGTGAATAAGCAGACTAGAAAAATAAGCCAAGTACACAAACAAATACACCAGTTTTGCTTATTAAGCTTCAGTTCTTTAATGTAGAGCCCCAGTAAGAACAGCTGACACTGTGACCATCATAACCTGTGCAGACACTCGTAACTACGTGGGAAATATGAGATCCCGCTTAGATGATGTGTTTCATACAGCTTTTTAATTACAAACTTGGTGTGGATGTACATCCTCCTGTTGCGAGTCGGTGAGGCTCTGGCGTGTTTTGCCCTCTCGCGTGCTGCTAAATGGGTAGATTAGCCAGGCGCGGCTTGTTTCTTCCCTTGTCCTAATTGTGTGCCGTGCTGTGCCACAGGTGTGGGTGTGCTGTGCTGTGCCACAAGTGCGGCTGTGCCGTGCCGTGAGTGCAGGTGTGCTGTGCCGTGCCGCGAATGAGGCTGTGCCGTGCCGCGAGTGGGGCTGTGCCGTGCCGCGCCATGCCGTGCCGTGAGTGCGGCTGTGCCGTGCCGTGAGTGCGGGTGTGCCGTGCCATGCCGTGCCGTGAGTGCGG
>JAOXXN010000001.1:116149245-116162973 GCA_026770055.1 Myrmophylax atrothorax | reverse complement strand
GTGCCCCCTTGTCCTATTGCTGAGTGCCTGGGAGAAGAGACCAACCCCCAGCTGGCCAGAACTTCCCTTCAGGGAGTGACAGTGGTGAGACACCATCCTGTTCCACACTCTGCAGAGCTGCCCCTCCACACCAGCCCCTGCATGGGAGGGCACAGCAGCACAGAGTGATGCAGGTTGAAGGGACCCCCAGGATGCCATCTAGTCCAACCTCCTGCTTAAAGCTGTGAGGTCAGGCCAGGCTACCCTGGGCTTGTCTAGTGAAACTGGGAGGAAGGAGTTGCTAAAGGAAAATAGCTAATTAAAGCTTCATGAAGCGTGTCACAAGCAGGAAAGCTCACAGAGAGTGGGAGAGGGGAGCAAGGGAACGCTGCTGACAGTTCAATACAGAAGGAAGACAACACTAGAGCTGGAAAACTTCCTTTGCTTTCATCATCAAGGGTCTCAAAGGGGATCTGGCAGGTGGGTTTCCATCCAGAAACTGTTGTTTGCTTGCTAAGCCTGAGAAACTGTTCAGGCTGCTGTGACACCAGGAGGATTTTTTAATTTTTGTTTTTATCTGAGGACATGCAGTGTAGCCAGTATGAGAGTCACTGGTATCCCTTCAGTGTTGTGAATATGAAACTATCACAATTAATTGCGACACAGACTCAGCTGTGCTCTGAGGTCACCTCAAGGCCGTGAGTGTTGGAAACTGGGGGGATATACAGGGAAAGGATTACTTGGGATGTGCACTGTGCCCTTGTCTTCTTTTTTTGCTGAGGAAAATACCTGAAGAGTAGGATTGATTATATTGGAGGGAAGAAAGAAGGATTTGCATGGTTCCTCGTTAGGACTTAATATCCACATACATCTTCAAATAAGCACAATGTAAATGTTCTCTGGGGCTTTTTTTTAATGCAAGACGCTATTTATGGTTAAAGGTATGGAAGGACCCTTTCATATTAAAACTTCCTGTTCTTTTGATTTCCCAAAAGTAAAGTAAAGAAAGGAAGATTAAAGAGGAAGGAAAGTCTAAATAGATTTCTGTTTGTGGAAGCAGAGACTACAAAACAGCTTTTCAAGCAGGGCATAAATTATGCTTACAAATAAGCAGCACAGTCTTTACAGGTCTTGTGTCTCAGAGCTGCTCAGAGGAGAATTTCACATGTGGAGATTTAGCTGTATTTGAAGTCTCAGTTCCTAATAGGGAAAAAAAGCCAAACCACCAGTTTCTGAATACAGATGGTTTAAAAAAAAAATGGGCAACCCCCTCATGAAGCTACAACCACAAAAACAACAACCACCAAACAAAAAGCATAATATGAACATGTTGACAAGTTTTGACTGTAATAATTTCTAGTTAATGCATTTAGTTGGTAACTTTATAAATATTGTAATAGTTAATGTTTATAGTTTATAAGGCTTATATGTGCAGAGGAAATAAATCTGTATGCATTTTCTGCCCTGAAATAGTCTTTTGAATCAAATATGTGTGAATGATACTAGTCACAGAATAAGGGAGAACCATTTAAAGTTGATTCAAAACCTGGTATTAAGGAATGCTGAGGTATTAGTCAAAGGGAAAGAGGGAACTGTGACAGTAGAACTTAGAAGCTGACATGGTGAATCATTCATTTATTATCAAATTTTGGAAACCATCTCTCTTCTTGCTTCAGTTTTGTGTTTCCTTATGCAGAGTACTCAGATCCTACGAGACAAAATTAGTTGTTCAAGAGATTGACTCCAGGCTCGCATGTTCCTTGGTAGTTTGTGTGGTGCTGGAGACACCAGCAGAGCTGTGAGATGCACCTTCATTTTCAGGGATGGGTTTGCACAGAGTCCCCTTGTGAAGTGGTAAATCCCTGATACTGCAGGGGTGACCACATCCCTTTGTGGATGTGCAGGATGTGGGGAAGAAGGTGGGATTTGTCACAGGTGGGATAAAAAAAGCTAGAGTTTGATTCAGCCCACTTTTGAAAGTCTGCTTAGGAGTTTGGTGTGGTGGTTGGTTGTGTCTTGCCTGTGTGAAGGAAGTGGTGGTTGCGTGGATTTCTCGGGGAGAAATTAGTGCTATTCAGCGTCTGTCCTCACACAAACCATTTTCAGCACGCACATCTGTCTGATCACTTCATATTCAGCAATTGAATCTACATTTTGTACTTAAAAGGTGAAAAAGTATTGCTAGAAGTTTAGACCACTGCTCCAGTATCATTTAGTGTACCTTGAAAGTTTCTAAGAAATTGGTGTTCATTAAAACACTTTTTTCATCAATAAGATGCTGCCAGGACTGATAACAAATAAGCCTATTTGCTTATTTTAGGTTACTTGAAACAAATATATATTCAAGTTGAAATAGGATTAGTGACCTAATGAAAATAGCAGCTTTCTGCATAATTGGGTGGGTAGGTGTTACCCAATTAGAAACAATTACTCTTATCCAAATATGTTGTTGACACAACTAACATTTGCATAGGACTTTTTGTTCTTGTTCTCTTTTCCCACTCCTGCTGAGCAGGATAGATCTCATCTAAGAAAAGCTGGAGTCACTTCATTCTGTTTTAATAAACTGGGTTACATCAGGAATTGGAATTCAAAGGATTGTACTGTAGAGATGAACTGTGTAGCAACAGCCTATGGCAACCACTGGGAAGGGTGAGGAGGGGAGGCAGGTGCTTCCCAAAAAATCTGAGTCCAAGGAAGAAGCATTTGCAGATTGTGGAGCTGAAAATGGGCTTTTACTTGTGTTGGTGAAGCCTTGCAAGTGAAACTGCACTGTGTTTTTGGGCAGATGGTCTTGGCATAAGTTCTCTATCCAAATTCCATCCTGCCTTCTCCTTGGTTTCCACAAGTGCAGAGTTCCCCACCTCGAAGGCTGGGGTGTGTTTTTGTTCTGCTGTGCTGCTCTTGCCTGGCTTTGCAAGCTGAAACATCTCACAGGCACAGAGAGATTGGTTTGTGAAGCTCTGCTTTTTGGGGCATTGTGCTGAAGTGGGAAAGATTGTTCCTTGCTTCTTCCCCAAGTTTTCTCTGCCAGTTGAAGCAGTTGTTGCCATCTGTCCTGTGTTTATTTCCTCAGCAGCTGCTTTGGGAATCTTTGGGCCTGAATAGTCCTTTGGCTTTTTGTAGAACAGGTATCTTCTTAGTACAAAAAGAGAAGGGAGCAAGCACCGGGCTTTGATCTTAAAATGAACCTTTAAACAACAGATCTGAAAGGAATACAATGCACAGGAGCAAATTAAGGAACTTGAGAATGTGTGCAAATGAAAGGAAACATCTCCTTTATGTGCTTTTTGTGTCCATCTTAGGCTTGTCCAAATGAAGAGAAGAACCATTCCACAGAAGAACTTAGCAAGTCTGAAATCCAGGAGGAACTGAAAAAGGCCAACAGCCTTCCTAGTCTGACTCCTGGACTCAAAACAGCAGAGAAAGACAAGCAACCTCGGGAAGGCTTTTTTCACTTCCTTGGAAGTTTATTTAATATCGCAACAAAATCTTCTTTGGTAGAATCTAAACCTTCTAGCTTGCAAGATGAACCCACCAGATGTGAAAAGGATTTACAGAACACAAACACCCTTCCAAAGGACATGCAGCCAAAGCATCCAAAAATTGAGCCTCTCTTTTCTACAGCCTGGGTAAAAGAAGATTCTGTAAATAAAGGTGGTGGCATCTTAAACAATATTGGCAAAGAGGTCTCACAGGATCTGCAAGGAGGCAGGAAACAGTCTGCAGATGCACAGAAGTAAGTTTTATAATTAATTATTCAATCTGTTAATGTTTGTGTGTGCATGCACAGAACTCCATTGATTAAGTTCCACTGACTGTATGACGAGTGTCGGTCATTGCTGAGGATGGTGGGAGTGTCCCTGGCTTGATTTTGTGCACAGCTGATGGGGGGGTTTTTCCCTGTAATGCAAAGAGGGTTTTGTAAACCACTCAATTAGCCCAACTATGCAGCATTCTTAACAATTCTTAATTAATATTTCAAAATAAGATTAAAAAAAAGAAAGGTGCCAAGGGCACCGCTGTGTGTTTGAGAGCAGAGAAGTGAAAACATTGGCTGTGGTCCACACTGTATATTGCAAAATCTTTTCTGTCCTAAAAATAAGTATTAGCTTTCCCAAAACATTTGTAGCTGTTATGTTGAAAATTTGCCTCTATGTGGGTCAGCATAGCATAGGTTTGGGATAATTAAGAATATTAACAATAGTTAAGAATGTACACCCATGGTGCCTGTCCAGTTTTGAGAGGTTGTTCATGGATCTGTAACATTTACTCAGATTTTCAATATGACCCACAATATTTATTTCAGATTTAACCTGAAAGTAATGATTAGGGGTAAGCAATAATGATAATAATCATGAAATAATAATAACAATAATAATAACAACAACAACAACAATAATAATAATGTAATGATTAGGGATAAGCAATAATTGTCTCACAGTGCTCCTGCTTGTGTTGCAGATGGGAGGATGTACTGAGAAAATCCACCTTTTTTTTTTCTTTGAAGTTTTTAGACTAATTTGAGTTTACTGGTGGCTTGTGAAGTGTTTGTTTCATCTCCATATAGGAGGTCAGAGATACCTGGAATAGCTGCTTGTTGAATTCCATTTCCATACTGGGGATGTGTCCAGCAATCTCTCCATACCTATATGGCAGAGTAATGATTTGGGCCATCTTTATGATATAAATGTGATGATCAGGACATGAATAGGGGATATGGTAACTATTTAGGTGAATTAAAACTGCATTTCCAGCACCAACACAGAGTACTGTTTGTAATTAATAACAGCACTGGTTGTGTTCTCATGAGAGCCCTGGTTTGGTCTGTGACGTGGTTTTTATTACAGATCTTACCATGGTAACAAATCTGACTGTGCTTTTTCCTAACCACATGTTGCAGCTCAGCACCACCACTGCTTTGATCAATGCAGGAGCAAATTTCTCCTCCCCTTAGCTGTTATCTGCAGATGCCCAAGAGCATTGTGTTCCTTGGTCCAGTTCCCAAACAAACTGTGTATTCCTTAAAACCCGTTGGACTGGCCAAGTTGCTGCATCAGCCTCGTGCTGCTCTTTGCTGTGTCTGGGGTGTGTGTATCAGTTCACAGCACCTGCCTTTGCTGCTTGGGAGCTCTTCAGAATAATGTAGATTAGTAAATCTGACATTAATAAAAGTTTACAGGGTTTGGAAGGTGTGGGGATTAACTCACTGAAGTGACCTCTGCTCTGTGGAAGTATTTTTGAGTTATTTTGTTTTCTTGAAAAGTCAAAGCTGTGGTTGACATATTCAGCTGACCACATTTTTGTTAGACAGCCCATGTAATTCAAGGTGGATTCTCCTCAGTGTAGTTCACCTGTCTCATGGCCAGCCAAGCACAGAAAAATGCATGTTGCTGCTTTGGAGGTAAAGCTGAGTTGGCCTATGTAGAGAATAAAGTTTTTCCATGGAAAATGACTTTTTTTAAATTGAAGAAAAATTACATCTTTTTCATTGTATGCATTGTAAACCATGGCAAACATTAAGCCAGTATTTTTTTTAACTTCTAAGCTCATTCTCCAAACTGCAGTGTGCATTCTGCCCTCTTTGGCTTGGGATCCTACCAAGTCACACAATCTCTGTGTAACTTCTGTCATGCTTTTCTCTGCCTGACCACACAATGTGAGCTGCTCTTCTGAAACAATTAGTAAAGAGACACTGAAATGACAATGCAAAAGCAGAGGTTTGCACTCATTACCTTTGTTAAAAGTTTGAATCAAAGGTACCTCTTTTTTTCTCCCATGGAAGTGACTGTGCTGGGTTTGTTCTCTTTTAGTTTATGAAAGTTTAAAGCATGTAGAGCAGTTTATTCTTTTCAGTACTAGCTGGCTTCTTTACTAAATATTAACTAGCTGGTATTCATTTAGCATAGTTAAACTGTAAAAGAGCTCTTGGTTGCTGCTGGGGTGGCTGGAGAGTCTTGTAGAAAGTACAAAATAGTTGGAAGTGGGTGCTAAAAGCACATGATTAATGATGGGGAGAAAGGGAAAGATGTAGCACAAGGGAACAGGGAAGTGTGGATACCAGGAAGGGAAAGGACTTGGAGTCCTGAAAGTCCATGAGAAATGTTAGTGAGCCATAAAAAGTCAGAGGTATTATTGATTCCACTGGCTGATATGTTAAACTGCAATTTTAGCATTTAATGTGGAGGCAAAATGAAGCAGAGGGCTTTACAAGTCCTCCATACCACTGCATTGTTAGTCTTAGAACAGTTTCCTTTGTCATGAGGAACATGTAAATGAATTTGTTAATTCTAAACTGCTGTGAAATATTACAGTAGAGGTTATCTGTGGTTAGCAGGGCGGTTGCAGTGACAGAGAAAGAGGGATGGTTGTCAGATTGCATAATCTCCATTGGGCTGTTAAAAAAAAAATAGCCAAAACCAAACAGCCTTTCAGATCTTAAAATACCCACCAAATGCTCTCAGATGCCTCTGCTCAGACAACCTCATTAACCTCTTACCCTTAAAGCACTATTTTACAAAATGCAGGGAAATCAGAGTGCTCTGACCTGTAAACTGAGGTTAATTCTGCCCTCAGTGGGAGGCCTGGCACTTGGGAAAGATTCAAGTTTCCAGGCCCTGAGCCAAGGAGAGTGGAATTCGTGAGCTCAGGCTGTGGAGTACGTGTGTGTGAGGGACAGAATGTGTAGGTCACGTTACTCCTCCATCACCCTGTCTGGTTGGCTCAGAGCTCATTTGTACCCTAAAGGCTTCTGCTCCTTTTTAATCTCGACAGTGGCGAGTGGTAAAGGAGGAGCACAGAGAACAAAATCCATGGTAAACCTGGCCAAGTCTCTCAGACAACAATTACTGTGGCCAGTAACATCATAATTGAAGCACTGAGGATGGGTGAGGAGAGTTGGGCTGGCTGAGGCTCCAGTTATGCACCCCTTAATCTTCCTTTGGGTTGGCTGAGGCTCCAGTTATTGCATCCCTTAATCTTCCTTTGGTCTGGGATGGTTGAGGATTTCCTTGCCTTGGAGAAGCAAAGAAGTGAAGTGAAGCACCAGCTGGCATTGCTGTGTTCTGTAAAAGGCTAATGGTGAAGGGCTAGGGCCAGTAAAAGATAAAATGCAGTTTTGAATTAATGTTTATTTGGCTTTAAGAGGAAAGCAAAATGCAAAGTAAGGTATTTGCTACCAAGTGTAGAAAAATCTCTTACATAGGTGAGATGGCAACTTCTGTGTAGGATAGTGCTGTGGCAGCCTGGTAAGCGTAAAAGGGGAAAGTTCATGTTTAGTCTTGGCTTTTGCACTCCTTAATGCTGTTAAAACCATACCTTAAACTGATGGAATAAACCCTAAATATAAAACTGTGGAGCAGTGGGTGCACTTCACCTCATTTCTTATTGCTGAAAGTCTGCATGAGAGAGAAGGAGATTTCATACAGTAGGTGACAAATACAAAACAGATTTTCCCCCATTACCTTGCCTTCCTATAATGTAAAATTCTTTCACTTATATATGTATATTGCCTTTTGGCTCCAGAATTGAGACTGTTTCTCTAAGACTCTTGAGATGGACTTCCTGCAGTACCTCCCTGTCCTCTCCTCAGAAACACCAGTCATGGTGGTTGGGTGGCTGAGAACACACCTTTGACAGGCATTTCCTTCCCCCCCTGCCCCAAAGACTGATCACTCAGATCTCTTCTATTAAATGCTTTCCATGTGTCTGTCTTCTCGTAGATTATTTTTTTTTGGTCCCATCTATTATCAGTAAGTGGATGTTGTGTGTAGTGGTGTGCAAACCAACAGCACTCCTGGAACTGAGTGGCTGGTCCTGGAGTCCAGCAAGAAGTCATTGCTTTGCCAGATGTGGTTGATGAGCTGTAAATCAAAGCTGTACTCTAAAGTTTTGATTGTAAACCCCTGCTTAGGATGCTAATACCCCAATTCAGCAAAGTATTGTAAGATTTTTCCCTTCTGTTATGAACCTTGTGGATTTGGAAGTGAGAGGGAACTCTGAACCCAAGAACCAGAAGGGTTTTCTGACTGGAGGTGGAAGAGGGGAGGGGGTTTCAAAGGCAAGTGCTCAAACCAAGATGCTTTTGCCAGGAGCCAGGTACTAGTAATAGTTTGTGAGATCATTGCAGGCAGTTTCACTCAGAAGGGAGGGAGCCTTGAGGAGAAACAAATTTCAGTCTGTTTACAGTTTTGCTGTGCTATACATGATTGGGTTTTGTGACGAGATAGTGTTTTTTTTTTAATTTATTTTGCAGTCTAGTGAACCTATTCCTATACATCTAATTAATGTATATTAGTGTTAGCAATTAGTATTTCCCACCTTGGTACTGTAAAAAAATCCTGCCCTTTTATTTTGCTCTGTTGGAAATAGCTCTGATAAAATCCTTCAGGTTTACCTAATTCTGATTAACAGATCTGTTCAGAGCTTGATATTCCCCTCTGTGTTACTGGTCAGGCTTGGGTTGCTGAAGAAACACAGCCCTTCATTTGTCTGGTGGATTGTGCAGTGTGGCTTTGACTCCAGCAGCAGCAGAGTGTCCATCTTTCCCTACAGATGCCTTTGGCAGAAAATCAAGAGTGAATGAATGGAATTTAAATCACTTAACTCCAAGCAAATAGTCTTATCAGGCCATTCCTGAGCAATAGTGGGGAAGCTGCTGCTCCTGCATGTGTTGAAATCAAATCCATCTTGTGACACAGCTGTGGTTTTCTCTGCAATTGCCAACCCAGAACCTGTTTTACAAATGAGACCTGAGCTTTCAAAACCCCAAGTGTATACACAGTGTGGCAGTGCCCATCCATCCATCCATCCATCCATCCATCCATCCATCCATCCATCCATCCATCCATCCATCCCTGGAAGCATCTGCTGTCTGACAACAGTGAGAGGCAAACAAGAACATTGTGGATTGCTTCCATTATGGCAATGCCTGCAAAAAGATCCCCGTTGTAAGGACAGATATGTAGAGGCAGAGACAGCTGCTTTCCTTTGCAGGAGGAGTGGTGGCTCTGGGGGACACCAGGACAGCTGTGGGCCCTGGGTGGTCCTGCCAGCACGTGTCCTGCATGCCTGCAAGCACTGCTGTTTAATCAGATCAGTTAATTTTGGTCTTAGTGCCTGACCCAGAGTGCCACACACACTTGGAGCAGCACCAGGAGGAGTGGGGGCAGAGGTCTCTGCAAATGGGCATGGAGGGAGGAGAGGGATGGAGAAACTCATCTTCTGGTGGCTTTCTGGCTTCTGCCTTCAGAGTCTGACCATGGAATGCAGTGTTGTCCATGCTGGTGCTTGGATGAACGGGCACTCAGCAATAGGACAAGGGGGCACGGGCTCAAGCTCTGCCAGGGCAAATTGAAGTTGGAGAGCAGGAAAAACTTCTTTGCAGAGAGAGTGCTCAGGCCTTGGAATGGGCTGCCCAGAGAGGGGGTGGATTCCCCATCCCTGGAGGGTTTTTAACCTGAGCTTGGCCGTGGCACTGAGTGCCATGATGTGGTAAATGGACTGGAGTTGGAGCAAGGGTTGGACTTGATGATCTGGGAGCTCTTTTCCAACCCAATCAGTTCTGTGGGTCATTGCAGGGAGTGTGACCTGCTGCTGCTTGTGTATAGACTGTGTGGGCAGCTGCCCCTTCCAGGACAGCCACATACAGCCCCAAACTGATTTACAGGGCTGTCCTGGGAAAGGATCAGGGTCACCCTGCCCCTCATTCCACGGGTGAGCTGTGCAGGGAAACCTCCAGCAGTGATTCTGGGCTGTTCCCAGACACCATGGGAGGATTCAGTGCTGGGTCACTAAAGCAGAGGGTTTCATTATTCATAAATCTTTTCTTTCAGACACATCTCTGTGCACCCCTTGGTTTGAACCACCCTTTAACAGTACTCACAGGCTCTCAGGTGTTGGTGAGACCCCAGGTCTGTGTGAATCAGCCTTGGCAGGGCAGGTGCTGTGCTGAGACAGTGCCCATCCAGCAGTGGGTGGGGAATGCCAGGGCTGTGCTGTGGGGCAAATGCACACGCAGAGAAGCATTTCCCTGCCTGCCAGAGGGGGTTACCTGCCCAGGGATGGGGTGTGGGCCAAAGGAAAGGTTCTGCTTGGCCCCAAAGTGAATTTTTTTGTGTTTCTGAAGAATGAAACTTTGTATTTTAAGAGTAAATTAATTAGGCTGAAAATTAATTCACTGGGTTTTTTTCTCCACTGAACCTTATTTTTTTCATAGAGTTGTTCAGCTGTGCAGTGTATTCAGTTGAGAGCCTGTTTCTTAAAACCAGCATTTTACAGTTTGATTTTAAAGTTCCGAGCCACCTGCAGTGTAACTGTTCAGGCCTCCTGCTTTACTGTCAGTAAAAGCCTAATCCTCACACCTCCATCTGTATTGTTGATAACCAAGAAGTTCTACCCTAAAGGGCAAGGGGAAGGAAAAGCATTCCTTCCAAGGTCACAGAGACTGCAGTTGCTGTTATTAAAATTGCCATTGACTCTTAATTGTCCTTATGGAACAGGAGCTTTGAAATTTCCTGTAGAGCCAACTGTGTGCAAATCGCTTTGTTCAACCAAACTTTTGACCTTTTCAAATACACACTGTGAAGTCCCAGGACACTGAGTATTTCAGACTGCAGATTTAAAGCATGAAGCCATCCCCTCTGGCTAAAAAGGTGTTTTCTTTCATCTAAGTTGTATATAGCAACTATTCAGTTAGCCCACAGTGCCTTCTTTTTCAGTAAGTCTTTTATTTTTCCCAGTTATGAATATCTCACATGAGCTTACCTGAGTATCTTACATGAAAAACCTGAATAAGTTGGATTCCACCAGCTTTTCCAGAGTGACTTTAAGACAGTTGTTTCCAAAGTACCTTAAGATAATTTAAAAAAAAGTTGTCAAGTATTCAGTGGAATAAAAGCTAAATGGAAAAAAATTAAAATAAGCAACAGAATAATTTTAGAATAGTCAGAGAGGGGTAGAGAAGAACCACTTTGGGGCAAGTTACACAAGATGTCTGTCAGATGAGATGTCAGAAGATGTTCCCCTCTCCTCCTCGAATTGGTCCCTCTTTAACTTTTTATATCTTTTTCACAATGGGAGAAGTGTCCACGAGCACCTCCTTTTGACAAATTTAAGGTAACTCATGTTGACATCCTCCCTTGTCGCTGTCAAAGCCTTTTGTGAAGCTGAGTCGAGGCTTTACAGGGAATGGAAGAGCTCCCTGTGGAGATGGGAAAGAGGGAATCTCCCAGTGTTTGAAATATGTGACAGAAGGCACACTGGGCTCTGTGTATAATCAGGCTTTCCTCTGCATCCTCACGAGTGGAAAAAATAACGAGCAAAGAGTTTTTAAGGTGGGTTCTGACCTGACATATTCTTTCGGTGATCAGAAACAAAACAAGTCTCCAGTGGCACTTCCAGAAGATCTTTTGTGACACAGCCTGCTTCGAAATGTGTTTTGGGAGACTCACAGCCCAGTTGCTGCTGCCTCACAGGAACAGGGGGTTCATTTGTTAAATGTCTCCTTGTTGCTTGGGAGGCTCAGGTTGAGCACCCTTTGTATGCTCTGAAAGTAAAGGCATTAGAACTGAAAGGTCTGGGACACTTGGGGACCAACTTTTATTTTTGAGGTTGACCCAAGAATAGAAAAGTTGATGGATTTTCATGTGCTCACTTCAAATATTTATCAGTTTCCCCATTCCAGAATCCATAGATTTTTTTTTTTTTTGGAGAATTTGTGCCAACTCTGTTTGTGTTCTTAAAAGTAATTTTACCTGGATTTGGGACACCTGTGAACCAGCTTTCATTTTTGAGGTTGACCAAAGCATAGAAGAGCTGATGGATTTTGTAAAAGCTTAATAGTGATTATTTAAAGCAGGAAAGGTTACTTAGTGAGGTTAATTCTGAATAAGAGCTTGATCAGGTCTTACATTCTTAAGACTTATTTTTAGTATGACTGTGGCTGATGCTGAGGGAGTGAGTGCAGATTCTGCTGTAGCCTCCTTCAATGAATTTAATCCAATATAAACTTAATTTTCAAGTTCTCTCAAAGTCTAAATTCCCATATTCATATATATTTTGGCATTTGCCTGAAAGTACCTTACAGTGTAAAACATGCATATGAATGGCTGTTTGTATCTCTCTTTAAATGTTTATGAATATGAATAATTTCACTTTTAGTTCACTTGTACTCTTTGCATGTCCAGATACTGCACAAGGAGGAACTTTGCTTGTGATTTTAAATAGTACCAATTTCCCTCTTCAAATTAAAATTAATACTGAGGTAAGACTCTTGGCCTCTAAAATACTGGCAGAAAATATATTATTTTTAGACTGGTAAATCCACTCCATTTTTATATTCTTCTATAGTTTTTGAGAGAATGTATACTCAGCATCCCTACAGACAAAACTGAAGTTGCCATTAGTCAATGACACTCAAATATTTCACTTTCCTTACTAAATTTATTGTTTATTTCTCACTTAAATTATTTTTTCTCATCTCAGGACCTGTAACAGCTTCTCAACAAACGAACTGATGGGAAGGTGCAAAAAGCTTTTAAAAAATGCTATTAAAATATTTTTTATACATTGCAATGCTTTTATATTAGAAATCAAAATCTCAGCCAACACTTTTTTTTTTGGTGGAGTTTTGCAGGAATTCTTTAGCAGACAAAAAATAGGGGGAAAAGAGAGAAGCATTAGAAAGAAAGGTGAGTAACTGTGATGTCTGCTGGGTTTAAGGAGAGAAGAAAGTGCTTCTTCAGAAAATTCAAAGTGACAGCCTCTGAATTTATTTTTAGAGAATATTACCAGAAAGAGCAATAAAGGGTCAGGATCGTGGTTCTTCCATGGCAATTCTTTCATTTCTTGGCTTTTGCATTTAGTGGTTTTTGCTGCTAAATTTAAGACTAATGAGCATCCAGATCTACCAACTCCTGGTCACATTTCTAGACTTCTCATTTTGATATTCCTGCCAGCATTCAGAGTATCTTCATTCTTACCTGATCTCCATTCTCTCTGTTCTTACCTAATCTCCATTCACTCTATTTCCTTTCTACCCTGTGCTTCAAAAAAGTATCCCCTGTTGTATACTTTATTTTTTCCCCCACATTTTTTGTTTCTCCTCATTCTGTTTCTTCACAATATATTGAGAGCTTGGGTAAAAGTTTAAATTTCAATATTTTCCTGAACGTTAGTACAGTGAATTTTCTTCAGTTTGAATGTAGAGGCCACCTTTAGTAGGCTGTAACATCTCCACAAAAGATGACTGATGCTGAGGGAGTGTACTGCACTGTGGAACTCAACAGATCCTTGCCCTGACATTTTTAGGATCTCAGGAGCTTTAAAAAATATTCTCTAAAGCAGAGAAAAGTTTCTGTGAGAAAGTGGAAAACAGTGATTTTTTTTTTGCTCTCCAATGCTTTTCCAGTTGTCTTTTGTTGGTTTTTTGCTGTTCATTTCTGTCACTGCAGGTGTTCACTTGTGTCATTTGTGAGGAGTAGCTCTGTTGTCAGGCAGAAAACAAGTGATGGGAGTTGGTTATAGGAACATTTACTCTTTGCCTATGGTTTAAGTTGGCTTTTCAGTATTGTTTGTCACACAAACCCATATTTAGAAAGAGCAGGAGAAGAACAGCATTGTGTGTGATGTAGAGTTGGTGCTGAGCTATGGGGGTGAACAGTGGAGTGCATTGATCACAGAATCATAGAATGGATTGGGTTGGAAAAGACCTCTGAGATCATCAAGTCCAACCCTTGGGCCAACTCCAGT
>JAOXXN010000001.1:116093599-116111776 GCA_026770055.1 Myrmophylax atrothorax | reverse complement strand
ACTGGAGTTGGCCCAAGGGTTGGACTTGATGATCTCGGAGGTCTTTTCCAACCCAATCCATTCTATGATTCTGTGATTCTAATTCCTCTGTGGAGGTGTTGCAGTCTGGAGTTTTTCCTGTTGGTAAACATCCCTTTATGAGCTTTCTCTGCCCTCTCATCAGGTGTTTATTATCAGGAAATCAAATCCCCCTGCCCATGCCCTGGGCTGCAGAGGAAGGGTGATGGCTTTAGGCCCCCAGACAAGAAAGCCCAGGAGAGGAGTGCAGCACTGCAGCCCCCTCCATGTCCTTGCTCATTGTTGTGTGTCCAGGCTGGAGCTGCTGCCCTGCCCTTGGGAAGGGTCAGGGCAATGCCTGGGTTCCTCTGAGCTCCCTGTCATGCTCCCTGGAGACAGCCCCACAGCCTGTCCCATCCCACGTGGCACACTGGGAGCCTGAAGGCTGAGGGTGTCAGGTGGGCATGGGCAGTCTGGGGGTTTGTTTGCCTCACCTGTGAGTAAGAGCCCAGGAAGGCGGATTCAGAGGTGGTTTAGCTCCTTGTCCCAAAGCCTGCTGTCAGCTGTAGGCAAACAACAAAGACTGATGGAAATACTCCAATGCCATCTTGCTGCCAGGCTCAGGATCCTTCCTGAGCCAAATGGCCACCTCAGTCATGGCACAAGCCTGGGCTGGGGCTTGGCAGAAGGGGCTGGATGCTGAGACACCTGGAGATGTGGGAGGGGAGGCACAGCCTGGTGAGGGCTGAGGTGAGTTCTGTCTGTTGCTGAGTGCCAGAAACCCAGCCTGGCTCCATGTGGTGGTGACTGTGACAGTCTTGTCCCCCTCTGTTTCCTGTAAATGTCTGCTTTGAAACTGCATTCCCAGTGAGACTGTTCCACAGTGCTAACAAATGAATCATCAGTGACTTGACAGAAAACATTGCAAGAAAAAAAGTCAGGAATGCCTTAGAAAAGTGAAGAACACACAGAGGTGGTCAGGCTGCTCTGGATACCTGTTGGTCAGGAGGTGTGGGACTTTCCCTGAGGAAACAGGGATACAGCTCCATTGTAAGGCAGTTCACAGCACTCCATGGACTCCTGAGCAAGGCTGGCTGTCAGTGTCTCCACATCATGTGCAGTGGGAAAAGTAAATTCCAGGTGCTGTGAGTGCTGGGGATGTTTTCTCCCTGCCTTGGGGCTCACTCATCCATTGTGTTCTGGCAGCCAACCTGTGGCACAGGTAACCAGGGAATCCAGTGTTTGTGTTCAGAGGAGTTCAGGAGCATTCAGGATTCACTGCCCACACAACAGTGCCCTGTTGGTACAGACAGAAGGGATCTGTGAGCCTGGAGCTGCCTGTGTGAGCAATGCCCAGGTAACAAGGGGTCTGTGTGTGCCCTGCCCGGGGCTGAGGGACCAGCCCTGCCCATGGCTCAGACACAGGCAGTGACAGGCTGTGGAGCAAACACTTCCCATGTGTTTTCAGGTGCAGTAGCTGTGAAAAGCTGTCACTGTAACAAGATCCTCTCGTAATTAATATGTACAACCAGGCAAACTGCAAGTAGTGCATCTGGTGTGTGGCTCCCTAACTCGTGCCTGCTAAGACCAGCATCATTCCCACTGGGTTCAGCCACAGGTTCTCCTTTTGTGGGGAAAAACGGGGGGAGGGAGAGAAATGGGGAGTAGAGTTTACAAATTTCAGGCAGACAAACAGAAAACAGGTCTTAATGTCAACAGAAGGCAGTAAAAGCACGGAAATGGATGGCATTTTGCAGCACAGAAAGAGGTTTAAAATCAGCAGCACTGTGGAGAGGTTTGGGGGTTTCAGGAGCACAGCCCTGACCTGCAGTTTGGGTTTGGTTTTGCTTTTGCTGTGGTTAACACGTGGTCTTCCCTGTCCTGTTTTCGGTGTCCAGGTGGATTGCATATGAGGGATGCAATTTTTTAGGGAAGCAGATCCTGCTGGAGCCCAGTGAGATCTCAAACTGGAGTGAACACAGTGGCTGGAAGGTGATTGGCTCCCTTCGTCCTGTGAAGCAGGTACTGTGAGACTCCAGGAGGGATTTTTTGGACAGGGATTAGTGCACAGGTGTCAGCTCTACCAGTAAGGGCAGTGGTGAGTGTTGTGCTCCTTAAATCAGGCCAAAGATGACAGCCAGAAGGACCCTACTGGAAGGTGAGTGAGGCAGAAAATTCCCCTTGTGGCAGTTATGGAGGTCTATGTTAGGCTCCTAAAGGGAAATAATTCCCAGTTTCTTGGAGCCAAGTTTTGTTTTTCTGAACTGCTCATTAGCATGTTCTGTAGATGCTCTATGTTTACATTTTTGCCATATAGCAACATAATGAGAAAACCAATTTCACATTTGTTTCATAATCAACATAAATGGAAGCAGGAGCTAATTTTTTTGTGCTGTATCCTGGATTTCCAAAACAGGCAAAGTTCATGCAGTCCCACCAGATTTTCCCTCTCTGCTTCACTCCAAGTTATCCCAATTTCAGTCTCATTCAAAGGGTCAGATGTCAAACCATTTGCAGGAGCTTTGCAGAAGGCAGGTGGGGAAGCAAACTGAGATAAAGGGCCCTAATTCAAGGAAAAGGAGGTACAGTTGTGCTTTTCTGCCTCCCCAAGGCATTCCCATCAGGTCACTAGTGGCACACAGAAGCTCCACACCAGTCAAAGCAGGGGTTGTCATGTGCCCAGCCCTGCAAAATGAGACAGACTTTGCTCAGTGGCTTCATAATTTCTTGTAAGGAGTAACTGCACACTGAACTGCCACACCTCATGGTGGTGGATGCTTGGTGGGAGAGAGGCTTTGCTGCCTGGAGCTGAGGGTTTGTGTTAATAGGAAAAGAAAGGGCATTAAAGCTCCCAGAAGAAAAACTGTGCTTGAGTTGGGGTCCCAGCAGAGCTGCCCTTTTTAACTCCCTGCTCTTTATTTGAGCCAAAATCGGGGGATGACAAAGCAAAAGCTCAAACCTGTAACAGCCCTACAAAACCCTCTTTATGTTTTGAGTAAACTGAGTAAACAGGGATACCAAGTCTGTGTTCTGTGTATGCTCAGAAGCAGTGGTGCATCTCTCTGCCACATACTCCAGTTACCAGGGGCTGAAGTAACGGTATGTAACTGAGGGCTGAAGTAACTGGGTGTAACTCACTCAGGGCTGATGTTACTGGGTATGTAACTCAGGAAGTTTTGTGCCCCAAGAACAAAAAGCCTGTGGAGCACAGCCCATTTAGTGGCTGTAATGACTGAAATGTGCTGAGCTAGATGGATCTGCATGCCACAGCAATTAGTTCTACAGCCATAAACACATTTTTTTAACAATAATAACTGGAAGTGAGAGCCATTGCTGCATGTGAAAACCACTTATTGCTTAACCAAAAAAAATGACTGAACATCCTCATCGGATACTGGAATTGGGTGTGTTTAGAGACCTGCTGGAGGGGAAGCCTCTGAGCTGAGCCCTGGCAGTGTGTGCTGTAACTGTGCCTTTCCCTGCAGCCTGCAGTGTGCCTGAGGGTGAGGAACCGGGCCCAGGGCAGGTACCTGACCGTGACTGGCAGCCTGGCAGACGTCAGGGCGGCGTCGGTGTGCGCGTCCCCACGGAGCAGCGGGGACACCCAGCTCTGGCACTACTGCCACGGGCTGCTCCGGTCCAGGGTGAGTCTCCACGCGCTGACAGGGGCTCTGGGCTGGATCCGGATCCCTGCCCTGCTCTGCCTGGCCTGGCACTAAAACCCCATGGGTTTGGTTTTCGTCTCTGTGCATCTTAAACCAGAACTTTTAAAACTGCATCCTCCTCCCATGTCTGGGCCTGTCTGCTTGGGCAGGTTGGGCTGCTCTTCACGTCTGTCCCATGGCATTGATGTGCTTTCTGGAAGCAGAAACCAGCAGAAACCTGGGTTTGTCTAAAGTCACAAGTTTAAAACTGAAAGAGTTAAGAATTTATCTGAAAAGTAATGTGTGAATGAAGTGATTTTCTATTAATGCTGCCCATGATAGTCTGTTATTAGCATAAAAAAGCTGCTAATTTACCATAAAAACCTGAAATAACAGAGACCACCACTTTGATCAAGCGGCTGATCAGTTGCTGGACAATCTGTTGTTGCTTGCCAGGCTTCCTACCCAACTGCAGCATGATTTCCTGACATGTGCTCACTCAGGCACAAAAGTTGGGTTCTGTGGCCTGGATCTCACCTCTCTCCTTGTTTCCTAGGCCAACAATGCCTGTCTGGATGTCATTGGAGGCAGAGACGTGCCCGGGGCCAAAGTTGCCCTCTGGGCAGAACATGGGAAGGACAGGCAAAAGTGGAGACTCAATGAGGATGGAACCATCAGTTCGTACCTCAGTGAACAACTGGTGCTGGATATTAAAGGTATTTAAAGGATTAACAAACAAAAAGCCCTAAACCTCACATGTTGTAGGTGTATTTTTTTGACTAGGGTTAATTGCCATATTCCAGCTTTTTTTTTTTTTTTATTAAGGTCTCCTATTAGGTTTATGTCCAGTTACTTGACAGTGGGACAAGAAGTTACAGAAGACAAAATGATGAAGAAGCAACCACAGAACAGATGTGGCTCAAAAAGAATTAGAAAAAGGCTGGTTAAAATTGTCATTGCTCAGTTGCAGACAACAGCCTCCCACCTTGTGGAATTTCTGTTTTTCAGCTAATTTTCCTACTTAGTCATACTTCTTAAAGATTATGCTTAGATTTTTATGAGCATTTCTTTTAAAAATTTTTCTCTCATGATTTTTTTTTTAAGGAGGAAACTACTATGACAAGAATCACATTATTATGAATCAGCCAATAGAAGACAGACTGTCACAGAAATGGGACATTGAAATATTGTGAGTAAAACCCACCCCACACATGGACCTTGTGTGGGCTGTGAACATCTAAAGGGGGGGAAAAGCCCCCAACTACTGAAGTCACACACCACTGGAGCCACAAGCAGCAACTCCTCTCTGCTTTCCTTCATGCCAAGCACCAGCTCTTACAGGAACTGAGTTTTGCACAGATCTGGGAGGTGGGAGGTTGATCCAAGGTCTCTGCAGGGAATGGATTCTTCAGGGGCTGTTCCAGTGGGAGTCACTGTTGCTCTTCATCTGAAGTCTGAAAGGTAAATGTGAAAGACTACACACAGGTTTGGCAGTACAGGAACTGCCAGAGGTAACATGGGAAAGGCTCTTCAGAAATGTTGTCTCTGCTCCTCTCCCACTGATGGAAGCTCCCTGAGGAACTGATGCACTGCTGAGCTTGAAAGAAGGGGAGTTGGACTTTGGTGTCCCAAGCAAAACTGTTTGGGCTCCAAGCCATCCTGAGGGTCAGATCATGTCTCTTGCTAAAATGCAATTAATTCTGTTCATGAAGGCAGCTTGGGATGGAATTCCAGCTCAGCATGTGGAGTGAGGCAGTGGAGAAAGCCTGAATGTTACAGGTTGGCCTTGGTCCTCTCGGGTTTGAATGAATTCCCAGAGTGAGGAACTCAGAGCCACCTGTGCAGGACTCCAAGCAGGGTGAGTGGTCCTGGGGAGGCTGCACTGCTGCAAGGACTAAGCTGCTTTTAGCACAGCCACAGTTTCAAATGTAGCTGCATTTTGTTCCAATGTACAGATTGATTTGATGCAACAATGTCATTTGGTCTTGAAACCAGGACACAACTCCCCCAGCATGTGTTCCCAAGGGTGCTCCCAGCCTGCATTCCAGTGCTTGCTTCTTGGGGAGTCCCTTCATCACTGGTTTCAGCATCACTTCATTGAAAATGTCCTTTTTTTCCTGTATTTGTATATTCAGGGTATGTATTTCTAGACTATTTAAAGAGTTCAGGTTAGCTAAAGACAAGATATTTTAAATTGCAAAAGCTGTAACTATTCCAGTTGTGCCCTCAAAACAGGATCATACCCCAATAAAATAAAGACAAAACCCTAAGTTTGCCATAGAAATAAAATATATGGATGTCTATTTTTGTATGAAATGGAGTTCTATATAGTGCTATTTTAAAGAAAATCTACTTGCACTTCCTATTTTACATTCTAAAATTACCATAAATCTGCTGTTTGAGTAACAGATCCTCAGATGTATGTATATATTTTTCCAACTAAAGCACTTGTTTAGCTTTTTTCCATGTAAGTCAGCACACCAAGTGTTCTGCACGTGTCTTCCTTTCCATCTGAAATTTGAAAAGCCTGTGTAAAAAGCTGTAGTTTTTTTAAATGAAGAATGACTAAATCATCTTTGGTGTCTGAGTGTTACATAACAAAGCAAAGCAGGCTTTTGTACTTAGGAGACCTTGAATGTAAAATGCTAAAGCATGTATATTTTAACTGTATAAAAATTTTTAGGAGGAACATTTTGCTTGTTGGTTTCTTTTTTAAACATCCTAAACAACAGTTTTTAGCAGCTGTCCAGCACATACCTGTAAAATACTTCAAGTGGACAAAAAAAAGGGATGAGTATATTGAATATGTGGCTCTGCTGGTATTAAAAATCAATGAAGTATTCAAGTGACTGCACTGCTCATCACAACCCACTCCAGTGAGCACTGAAGATACAGATTCCACTTAGAGATGTTTGGGTTATTTTCACATTAAATTGGTGCTGAGGGAGGTGGAGGTTAAATATTGTTGTTTGTTTACTCCAGTGATGGCAGATTTTGAGAGGAAAGGGAATTCTTGGGCAAAATCTTCCCCCTTTGGGAGCAGCACATGCAGCTTTTACTGAGAAGGTTTTTGTCCTCCTGGGACAATCAAACAGAACAAACATGTTTTCCTGCTGGTGAACTTTACAAATGAAGAAAACAAGTTAGTTTTATGCCCAAGGTTCTGGACCTGCTCCTTGTATAACTCTGGATGTCCTCCCCATCCCAGCAGCTCTCCAGAGGGAAGGGGATCCACAGCACTGGTGTCTCTGGGAGGGACTTCTTCATCCACCCACAGACAATGAGCAGCTTTACCTGTTTTTCCCCATGCCCAGTTTCCCAAAACTGAGCAAAGTATGTATTTGTTACACAGCAGCACAAACCAGAGGCTGGGTGGACAAAAAGGTAATTTAATAAGCTTTGCTCTAAGAGATGTTTAGTAGCCAGAAATACTCCTTAGAGAGGAGCAGCCAGTTCCCAAAAACATCAAAGAACTTCAATCAGACACTCACTCCAGAGGGCCAAGGCCAGGTTTTGTTTCTCCTCATCTGAGGGAAGGGTGAGCTCTTTAACAGTAACGGTGCTGCTGCTCCAGATCTGCTTCAGCGCTCCCAGGTGTGACAGAGGGAAGCGCAGCCCGTGGGCCTGTGGGGGAGAGGAGAGAGAAACACAAACTCTTCAGCTGAGTGCAGTGTCCTCATTCCACAGCTGTGGGGAGGGAGCAGCAGGAATGAGCTCTGTTCCCACCCTGCACTGGTGTCACTGAGAGCATCCTCCAGAAGGCACAGTTTGGTTCAGACCTATTTATCTTTGTAGGGAAAATGCTGAACTCTTAAAAGTTCCAGCACACTTTATGAGGTAGGATGTTTGCAGCACGTGGCTTCCTCCTGTGGTTTCCACACTGAAGAATTAAATAACCTTAAATCTACACTCTTGCCTAACCCTATCCATTATTTTTGGAAGGTCACAGAAATTTATTTCTATCTTTGGATATTGTTTGACACAAGCACAGAGGAGCTCCATTAACAGGCCTGGAATCTTCAAGGGCAAGAAGGAATTTTCTGGGATCTGCACATCTTGTCAGGTCCCAGTGTACAACCTCAGCTCCTGAGGACCAGTGGGATTTACCTCAGAAGGAAAATAAGTGCCAGGCAAAAAGCCTTGCTGTAATTACAGAGTCCAGGACAGACAGTGGTGCATTTGTGCAGCCCTGAAATCAAGTGTTTCGGATCACAGACCTAAGACACAGCATCTCACTGCCATAAAAGCAGAAATGAGAGTTGCAGAGCTCAAGCCACACTTAAGAAGGATTTCTGACTCAGTATGTACAAGCAGGCACAGAGGACAACCATTTGCAGCCTTATTAACAACATGAAAAGTTCCCTCCTTACATTTCAGAACAAGGTGGGTGTTTACTCCCACTGCTGAGCCACCTCCCCCAAACTGAACAGCCCTGCAGAATGTTCCAGTGGATACACATCTAACATGGCATGTCCCTATGGAATATGTGCTGGAATATCCAGCAGCCTCAATAGGACACACAAGTAAGAGATGGTTTTAGTTGCTCCAGTAGCTTTGCTAACTGGGCCATAAGGCATCGCACAAGAAATCCAGTTAACATCTAAAACATTTAATTAAGCATGAGATGACATTACTGAGCTCCTGGTAACTGCCTCTGTGTTGCAGCCTGTGCTGAGCTGCACTGTGGGATGGGCAGAAAGGCTCTGGGTGCTGAGGACACAGCAGGACCCAGGCCCTGCTCCAAGCTCATCTAAAGCAGCAAAACCCACCAAATTTTTGGTGTGTGTTTGCAGGGACAAACCTGTGCTGTGCCACCCTCACTGGCAGTGTCATCTTCTGTCCCCATCATGTGGGTTTCCCTCCTGTTCTTTAAGGAATGATACACATAAACCATGTCCCTGCGAATTTCATCCTGAAAGACAGCAGGAAATAACAAAAAATATGATCCACACCCTCAAATTCATCCCATTCCAGTTGCCAGTGCTGCTCGATACTGGAGGCCACTCTGACAACAAAGCAAGTCACTGTCGCTGCTGAATATCCAACAGCCACTCCCACAGCAGTAAGGGACTCCCCAAAACACCTCTGAAAATCTATTTACAATCATCTTCTGCCTTAAAACTGCCCCTACCAGAGCCACAGGACTGATGCCCATTACCAGCCCTTGGTCAGAGCTGTGCAGAGCAATGCAGAGCTCTCTGAAGGGCAGGTTGCACATGGAATTTGGGGACATAAGTCTTGCATGTCATTCTGGGTTGACCTGTGTGACATCAAAAGGCAAGGTGGCAAAAAAATTACAAAAAGAAGGTCCAAACCTATACAGTCTCACAGCAATATGGACACAAACAAAGTGGGGGAGAAACCCCAGAAAGTTATGGTGTGTTTTTCTGGGAGGGAAACATTCTACTCATCCAAAAAAAACCCCAAACTGTACAAGATAATCTGTCCTGTGTGTCCCACCCCTTTTCTTTTAAATTGAGATAATAAAAAGCACTTCTACAATTTCATACTAATGAACCTTGATGGATAAGGAGCAAACACAGCACAATGCAAGACGCCTGGATCTGTGTTGTGGAACAACTCAGTAGTGCCCCTGCTTGGATCAGAGATAACTCAGAAGTGAAGACTAAATGCAGCCACAGGAGCAGCTGCAATCAGGAGAATTCCCTCTCTTGAAGAAACCTATTTTTATAACTTAATCATGTCCTTAAATACAAAAAACAGAAGAAAAAAGCAGGGTCCAGCTCAGTGTAACTGCCCCACCCTCTCAGACCAGCAGAGTCCATGCCAAGTCCATGCCTGGCACTCCCCAGCCCACCCCAGGCAGGCAGGGTGGGCTCACTGTACTCACAGCATCCTCCTGGTCTGGTTCCACGGTGAGGAGAGCGTGGTCTCTGAACTGCAGCCTGATTTTGCTGTCTATTTTTGGCAATTTCCCACCTAAGAGAAATAAACTCTGCCTCAGAAGGAAGAAAACCAGACAAATGGTAGAAATGGAGCCCCCTCTGTGCTTTCCCTACTCTCTTAGGGCTGGAGTGTTTGTTAACCCGTTTCCACACCCACATGTGCCCAAACTTGCAGGGAAGGGGGCAAAGGACAAAGAGATTTTTTAATTCTGTCACCTTTCCAGGCTACAAAGAGCTGTAATAAACAGCAAGCTGGAGCCCAGGGACAAATGCTACCAGTGAAATGCTCTCAGGATACAGTTTAGGAAAGCTGCCAGTTCCAGTCTGGGATAACCTTGATTCCACGTGTCATCTCCCCGACTAGACATGGAGAATTAACCAATAAACACCACAGGGAGCTGGTGGTGGGCTGTGAGCTTTGCCCACCATAAAATACTGAAAGTTACAGAAACCATGACATGACCCAGTTGTGGGAACACCCAAACCCACCTGGGCCCAAGGACTCAGAGCCACCCCCCAGGCAGGGGGGCAGGCGGTGTGTGATGAAATCCTTCCTCATGTCGGACGCTCTGAGCTCCCTGGATTGCTCCATGCGCTCTGCCAGATGCCTCAGGAGGCTGCTCAGCTTCTCTGTCCACTCAGCTGCATCCACCTGCTGGTAAACACTCACACTCAGCTGCTCCCAGGTGAGTTCCAGCTGAACACACCAGGCCTGAGCCGGTGCAGTGATGCTGGAAAAGCCTGGACTGTATCTTTGCCAAAGTCCCAAAACAACCACCTTTGTTTCCTTCCCACCTTCCCCACGAGCTGTTCACACATCAAAGCTGAATTCACTTTCCCTTGCTCTGCTGCAGTTCTAAAGGACACCAAGCACAGCTGAAGAGACACTTGTTCCTCCTGCACACTGAGGGGCTGATCAGCACCACAGGATCATAGAGAGGTCACACAACAATTTATTGAACTTACAAAGCCTCAAAAGCTTGGCCTGAGAGAACTGTGCCTGTGTGACAGATCCCAAACAAATACCATTACTCTGAGGAGGAAACAAACCATACAAGGACACTGTGACACCAAAGTAAAGCAGTGCAATGAATTAGGCAATGCTTTAGATGGAGCAAACCTCAGAACAGCCACCCTGAAGGTTCAAAAGAAGGGGTTGGGCTGCTGGACAAGGCAGTGCCATTGCACTGAGCCTTCAGAGAATAAAGTTTCCCCTGCAGGCACCACTATTCCTGCAGTCCCACAGACCTACCATGAGCAGTTGCCTTGGGATGCTTTTCCTCAGCGCCAAGTCATCCTTTGCTGTGTCAAACACAAGGCCAGGAATTGCATCCAGCAGGAAATCTGCCCAAGAGCTGATGGACAGGGAGAAAACAAATGACTGAAATAAAACAAGACATCTTACCTGGTGCCATGGCTGGAAACCCTGACAATCCCAAACCTGCTTGGTGGTCAGAGACTCATCTCACAGTTATCTAGAGTATGCCTAAACTTGTTCTGCCCAGTTTGTGACTAACAGAAATCCTCCCCAATTCCTAACTCAGGCCAATACTCCAGCCCCAGCACCCAGGAGGCTGATTGGGTGGCAGGAACATTTCCAGGGGCGATAATATCTCAGTGGGCACACGGGCCTGGCCTGTCATAAGAAATCTGATTTGCACACATGGGGTAGGAGATAAAACACACAGATAAGTAGAAAATATTTGCAAGGAAGAATTGGTAGCAAATCTGTCAGAAAACATGTGAGTGACTATCACACACAGGAGAAAACAGGATGAAAGGAGTAACTCAAGACTCTGAGTTAAGACGTGAACAGGAACTTCAGTCATTGATGAGAGAATGTTTTTTAAACATAGGAGTGAGTCTGGAGTTGTAGCATCCTCCACATTAAAGTCTACAGCTGGTAAATACTAAAATCAGCAATTAAAACCCAATCAAGCTTGCTGCATGAAAGCCTGGCAAACAGGCTGCTTCAAACAACAACAGTCTTGCTCCTCTCCTTCCCCCAAACCCCAAAATTCTATTACTACTGCCTCAAAACCAGCTTAGATCCTGTTATAACAGCAGGGCACTTACACCACAGTGGGGCACCCACAGGTATTCCCTGTCACCACATCCCTGTCTGTGCTACTCACGCACACCTGGCAGAGGAAAGCCACACAAACCAGGAAATAAAGAATCCTTACTTGTTCTGGTAGGTGCTGATGGTGAGGTGTGTTGAATAGGAGGTGCCCAGGGGAGTGTCAGCCTGGTGAATGGTCCCTCTGGGGAAGTACAGCAGGTCACCAGGCTGCAGGGAAATCAGGGAGCATTGATACAGCCAGGCCTTATTGTGGTCAAAGCAGAGAAAACACCCCCTGAGCAGACAGACTGACAATACACCTGAAAATCACACAATGATTTTAACAACATAAAGAACACCAAGTCAGAAGGTCAAAACCTCAAACTTTCCAACCTGCTGTCAGTATTTACTACACACCTGTCCCAAAACACCAAACAAGCCTTTAACCCTACAGGACATGCAGCTCATACTGAGCTGCATGAAGAGGACAAAGAAGCAGCTGAGATGGACCTGCTGGCAGAGGAGCAGTGAAATGTGAATTTGGTCACAGCACAGCAAAAGAAAAGGCTGATATTCCACAAGAAAAGCCAAATATTCTATAGAAATGGTAACTTGTTACGATATTGGTCTGAAATCTTTAGTTAAAACACTTAAAAACTGGTACAACCTTCCTCCTCCTTATCTTTCTTCTCACCTAGGTCAGTTAAAACTCCACACTGAAAGAAATTCAGATTAGGAGAGTCAAGACTAGAAAGAGGTGCAGAGTACATGAAGTTGCCTCCAGGAAGGAAATACAAGTTTCCTTATGGCTTGTCCTGTGAACACCTACACAGCTGGACAGCACAGAGAGAAAATTCATAAAGCAACAATCATGAAATCTGATTCCATTTTTATTTTGCCAGTCCTCAAATTTGGCCACATCAGCTACTTCTGAGAGCCTACTGCACTAACACAGATACATTCCATGGGGTTTAGTTCATGCATTTGTTTATCAGCCAAGGGTAAACATTGAAATCTGATTCACCAGAGCAGTGACAATGTTCAGGGCACAGAAGGATGAGCCTCTTTGATTACAGGCAGAATGGAAAAGCATAACAATATTTCATAATCACACAAAAACCCAATGGTCTTCCTGCACACAACTCCACAAACATCATCCAGGAGTCAGGGTGCCCAGCCTGGAGAATATGGTGGATTTCCAGAAATAACTGGGTGTTTTGGTCCATTATTTAAATGCCACAAGCAAAGGGTACCTTTGAAAAAGGAGAGCTTAGACAACTATCACCCAAATTTCTCGTGCTCGCAGTGCTTTGTGTGCAAACCCCTGAACTTCACAGCCACAATCACTCAGAATTCTGTCTTCAAGAAATGGACCATTTTAAACTGTTCTGGCAACCACCTGAAGCAATTAAATCACAGTACCTTTAATATGAACTCATGTGTGGGATTCCCAATCCTTTCCTCTGACTCGACGTTGTATTCCCGAGCCAAGGGCACTGTTGGTTTGTAGAGTCTCCAGTGCTTCTCCCCTTCCAGCTGAAGGATAAACACCTGCAAAACACCATAAATCCAGATCCATAAGGAGTTTTGCTGCCCCTCCCACACCTACCTGACCAGGTGTTTTGTCTTCTGATTTGCCAAGTCTGGGGAACCAAGTCAGAAATCAGGGGCAGAAAGCAAACAGCAGAAACACCACAAGCTGCTTTTCTGACTAAGACTACACAGATTTCCCCTTCCCTGCTCCCAGCTATTCCACAGCAAGGCAAACATAATTCATTTCACATTAATTTTCAGATATTTACAATGCAGAGATTTATATTTGAACTGATTTTTTGGCCTCTGTTTAAAGACAACAGATAGAAGAGTTGTGAAGGGTGATCTGCTTTTTCCTAGGACAGGCATTTGGAAATCCCTGCCTCTCTCCAGTCACTCAAGTGCAAGAAAACTAACTCAAAAGTGACATATAATCTCAGTTAGAATCCCAGACTATTCTGAGTTGGAAGGGACCCACAAGGATCATCGAGTCCAACTCTTAAGTCAATGGCCCACACAGGGGATTGAACCCATGACCTTGGCACTATTACAACCAAGTTTTAACCAACTGAGCTCATCTCAGAGTTCCATCTGCCACACAAATATCCCAAATTTATCACCATTCACCAACAGAGCATCAGAAACCTCTGTGGGGTGCTCTCTGGGGGTGGATGGCATAAACCAGGAAAGCTGATCAACAAGCTTAAGGAAAATGAAACTCAAGGTGTTTTTAATGAGTATTTAATTAAAATATTAGAAAGCAAAGCATACATAGAAGGGTTGGATTTTTTTGTTTTGGTTTTAGTGGGATAGCCCCACTTTTTTTTATATGTATATATGTGTATTTGCATGTTCCTTTTAGAAGCTAATTTAAAATGCTTTTGGACCACAGGACTTCATCATAGCAGTAACAACTTAAAACCAGCAGGAGCAACAAGCACAGTCAGTCTGCTCTCACTGTCCAGCTCAAGAGACAGCAAGTTCTTAGCAAAGGAAAAAGGATTTGTAAATTCTTGGGTCCTGAATGAAGTGAAAAGGAACAAAAAGTGATAGAAAGCTTCTGCAGCTGTGACAACAAATTCTCTTCCCATCCAAGGGAAATACCAGGTCTGGAAAGCTCAGTTTACATGATGTTATGATTAGATATTACTACTAGTACATTTTCAACACAAATATGTAATAAAAATGACCACAAGGAAACACAAATAACTACCCTAAGTTTTCAGTGGAAAAACCCCATTCTCCTACAATGTTTACTGGGGGAGGGCTGGGAGCACACACAGGTATCCACATGCACAGGTCCACAGACAAGGAGGGGCTGTCCTACCTCAACATCATCATAGTGAGGGGGAAGGCCCTGGGACCCCTGGGGAGTGATGTAAACATTGGAGCCCACCAGAGACCCAAAGTAGCACTCCAGCTTCTCCTGAATCTTCCACAGCTCCTCCTACGAAAAGAAATGCTGCTGTTACTGCTGAGGAGCTCAGCCTGCCATGGCTTGGGAACAATGATCACAGCCCCACAGGCAGAGAGGCTGGGAAGGCTCTGTCTCTCCTGAAGGTGCAAAGGAGATCTGCAATGAAAGTAATTGCTTTGTTCTCTTCCCTGTGCCACCTTTAGGCTGCAAAACCAGACAAAGGAGGCTAAACAGAGGGAAACAAACCATTCAACCATCCCAGAAACAGCAAAACACCATAAATAATAAGCACATGCAGGACTTGCACTCCATGGGCCTGCACCAGAGACCTTTCCCCAGTTAATCCAATCATTTGGGAATATTCCAGAACAAACTTTACTCATCTACACCCAATATGTGATGGGCACAACAAAGAGAAAAAAGCAGAATGTGCCCAGTACCAGACCCACACAAGTGCAGCTTGGCCATTAAAACTGAGATCAGCAATGCCACACCTGGGGCTCAGCTTGTACTTGGGACCTTATTTGGGTCCCACTCACAATTAAACTGTGTTGACACCTTTGGAAAAAACTAGGACTGCCTAAATCCAAGTAGCAACAGGCATTCCCAGTCCTTCACACAACTGTCTCCTTCTCACACACAAGGACTGAGGACACTCAGCTAAACTGGGGTGGTACACTTCCATGGAGCAATCCACTGGCAAGAAGAGGAAAGAGCCCTGGAAATACCTTACATGGTTTCACACCTTGTGCTCCATTAAAGTGACATGGCTCAAAAGGCCCTGTTTGCACAAGGAAACAGCAGGGCAGAAGGGACAGTTTAAGCCCAGAGGCCTAATCATCCATTTGCTACATTTATTCTTTTCCAAAATTTATGTGACAAAGCAAAAATTTAAAAAGAATATGCAGTATTATAGCCTGAGTCAGATTTTGGCCTTACTGCAGAGCACTGAAACGTGATGGACAGTGGAGAAGTATAAACTATGTTTTAATACAGATTTCAGCAGGTCACCAGTGCCAACCACCTCCCCTGGGGACAGACATGAATCCAAGGTCTAGTGCAGGTCTAGAGCAGCTCAAGCAAAGCACGCCCCATTATAAAGCCAGCATTAGTTACATTCACTTAAACAATCCCACCTTAAATCTCTGAGGCTGGTGAAACTGTATTGTGGCCTTTTTCTGGTCAAAATCCTTCTTCAGCTGCACGTAATTCACTTTACCTCCTTTATTGAAGACCACCTTCTTGCCCTTCACACACCTGCAGACGTTGACATCCCGCCCGTAGCACAGGCCCTGGTGGCACAGCTCCTGCAGCTCTGCCAGCTGGAACAGGGACAGGTAGTAAGCAGCCACCAGGGGATCATCCCTCTGCACAAGGAGAGGCTTTTGCTCCCAGTATTCCCTGAAAAACTCCTCTTCTTTGATGGGGGAGATCAAGCTTGCAAAGAGGCTGTCTGGGGTCTCAAAATTCAGGACTGATGGAGAACAAGGTGCCTCCAGCTTTGCTCGTTTGCACTGTGCCTGTGTTTCTTTGCCCATTTCAGCATTCTTCCCTCCTTTCTTGGGCATCTTCCTGTTCAGGAGGAGAGAGGATCAGTCCGTCAACCAGCAACACATCCTCAAGAACCCACAGGCCCAGAGCAGAACTCCTTAACTTATCCAGTGGGAATAGCTCTGGTTTCAAAAGCTCACTATGTGCTCCAAGCAGCAGAACATGGAAAGCCCACAGGAATCCTCTCTCAAAACTCAGCAAACTCCAAATGGGACCTGTTGCTCACACAGCTCAAATCCCACAGCTGAGTTTATACTCAAAAACATGCCATGAAACCCAATGGATCTGCACAAATTCAGATTTTTGTACAATCTGTACAAAACCCACCCACATAGAGAACCTGTGGTCGACTGGTCTTCTGTAACAAAAACTGGGAATTATTTTAAAAAATCAAACTTTAAGAGCTTCAATGGCAACATGCAGAGGGAATGGAGAGAGGGGACAGGATCAGAAACTTGTACTCCATTACAATTCCTTGAAATGCAATAGCAGTTTACAGAAGACAGGGAACACTGTTAGGCCTTTCTGCTGATGCTCTGTAATTACTGAATTTACAAGTTTAAGAACTAAAATGCCAACATTCTGCTTTCATTCCTGCCAAGCTGTCAGACTTTGTTGTTTATATAGAACAAAAGGAATTCTTTCATGCAAATAGGGACATTTAAAGTGGGAAGTCATTTACTTTGGTTTTCCAGGCAAACTGCATGATGCAGAAATAAAAGTTAATCCACAAACAGTTTAGCTGCCAAATTCTCTGGAAAGTTAAGGTAAAAATCAATTTCTAAGTAAAAATGACAGCTCTACTCCCAAAAGCAAATGCTATCAATCCCATATCTTGAAAATTCAACTCCAGTCCTGCTATTTAGATGCAGCACTAAGTTCTGTGCAGCAGGACACCCCTGCCCACCCACTGACTCCTGGGCAGTGTTCCATCAGCAGTTCCTGTCCCTCCACAGCAATCAGTGCTCACCCCAGCCCTGCAGGAGGGAATTCACATCACCTTCTTCCTGGGAAGATGGGCACTCCCAGCTGCAGTGAGGTACAGTGAGGCAAGGGAATGCTTAAAAAATTAAAGGCTGAAAATGAGTCCCTGACTGACAGCAAGATCAGAAGATGCTGCAGTATCAGAAGATGCTGCCAGCACTGAGAGCTACAACAGACACCCCCAAATGCCAGCAACAGAAACTCAATTAACCCTGAGTGACCAGTTTTGAATTCCAGACCTAAATCCATCACGCCAACCTCCCAGCTCACTCACAATGACTCAAAGAAGCCACATTCAGGTATGCACCAGTCACAGAAGGAGCTTCATTTACACCATGTGCTGTTCCTACAACTGCTCACCCACAGAACAGTTTGGGTTGGAAGAGACCACCTAGTTACAACCTCCCTGCCATGGGCAGGGATACTCAAACCCCCATCCAACGGGATCCAACAGCATCCAACAAGCCTTCAACAGTTCCATGGATGGGGCATCCACTGTGCCAGTGTCTCACCATCCTCATCAGAAAAAAACTCTTACACTTAACCTAAACCTACCCTCTTTCAGCTTAAAACCACTGCCTCTTGTCCCGTGCCACAGGCCCTCGTACAAAGTCTCTCTGCATCTTTTTTGCAGCATTTGCGTACTGAAAGGCTGCAAGAAGCTCTCCAGAGAGACCTTTATGATGTGGCTGCAGCAGTGCGGGTGGAGCAGCACCGGAGCGGGCAGAGGATGCCCTCCCTCTCCCGCTGCTCTGGATGCAGCCCAGGGTACCACCGGCTCTCCGGGCTGCCAGCGCTCCCTGCCCGCTCAGTCCAGCTTCTCATCCACAAGCCCTTCCCTTCCGGGCAGGAGAACAACTCCCGGACACGGGAGCGGCTGTTCCCTGCCGGCAACACGTGCTCCCGCTCCACGTGCGGGAATTCCGCCGGGCACGGTGGCTCTGAGGACACGCAGTCTCGCTGCTTCCACCTCCATCCCATCATCACCATCCCATCCCTCCATTCCTCCCGTTTCCGCGACCCCTCACTCACCGGACGGGGCGGGCACATGGGCTGGGCTGGGGATGCTGGGATGGATCGGGG
>JAOXXN010000001.1:116078718-116093499 GCA_026770055.1 Myrmophylax atrothorax | reverse complement strand
TTTCTGTGACAGGAGTCTCCCACCGCCGTGGTTTGGTTTTTTTTTCCCGGGTTGGGCTCTGGCGATGCAGCCCCCCGAGGTCCCGGGGTGGGGGGGGGCGGGCGCGTGGCCTGGGGATGCTGGGCTGAATCGGGGCGGGGGAGAACAGTCAGGATGTACCGGGTGGAAGCGGGAGGAGGTCGCTGGGAGTCCCGGGAGGAGATGCTTCCGGCAGTATTCCAGCGTTATTCCAGCAGGAAGGCAGCAGTACCTCCACCAAGGTTAATCACATGGATTACATTTTGCTCCGTACAACAGCGCTCGCGCGTCAGCTGCGTTTTTATTTTTTCCCCTGGGGCAAAATCCTGTCATAAATAAAAAAAGTTAGGTGGGCTTTGCTAAAGCTTTGTCCTTGTGCACGGGTAGTTTGAGGGATACGGAGCAGAACTGGCAGGAAAAGGTGAATTTTGGATGCCTCAGCAGCCTTACAGTGCTGATGTAAGTACAGAGCCTTCCACGTCTCCAGCACCAACTCAGATCCCTCCCTGTATGGAAAATGGTTTTGCAGTCTTGTTCCGAGTGTGCTGTACTCACACGTATTCCTCCTGCTCCCCTGGCACTGGATCCTTTGGAACGAGTGTTACGTGATTCCAGTGGGCTCTGCATTCATGGATGCATCCAGCAAACTCCTACAAGAGAAACTGGCAAAATAACGTATGGAAAAGGGGGATGGAGAAGAGAAAAAGGCAAACACTGCTCCTTGTGTTCAGTTCTTGTTCCTTTACCACCTGGACTGTTCTGTCTCCAGCTGACCACAATATCGTGGTCACTTGAACCTGAAATACAGATTAATCAGCACGTGGCTGGGTTACCAGGAGGTTTTGCCAAGGCTGAACCTACAGCTGTCCCAGTTGTAGTACAAAATCGATAGACAATTTAAGTTTCTCTAGAAAGTTTTTTATAGGCCTGTGAGTTTTGAAGCAGAAGAAATTCTCTACTTTCTGAGTTCCTCACTACGTCACTCAACACTCAGAATACTTTGCAAAAATTGAAAATATTTTAAGGTAAATGATCACCAATAGTTGGGATGTTCAAAGGCATGCATTTTTGCAGCTCTGTGAAAAATAGGTCACTGTCATGAAATTCTCTTTGTTTCTTTCATGAGAGTAGTAAAGCTTTGAAGAATGAACTAGTTCTCCGGACTTAAAAGTCTGCATGACCTAAATTAACACTCACAGGATGTTTTCTTGCCACAGATGGGTGGAGCAGCAGATGCTAAAAATAGGGAGGCCACATCCTGCACCTCAACTGATCACAGACACCATTAAGAGCTGTTATTTCTGTTCCAAAAATCCACAAAGTGCCCTCAGCGTGGCTGCTTGAACACCACCAGCATGAACACTCACACAAACATGTATTTACACAGTGGCTGTGGTGTTTTAACTTGCAGTGGGACATAAACCAGTAGGAATGGGAAAGACTTTTGAGTACCTTTTTAAAGACTTCCTTCCTGGTCAGTGGAGACAAACTGACTCAAAGCATTTATTGCCATCCCTGTCAGGAAGGTAACACACTGTAGAGGAGGGTCATGGGTGCTGCAGGCAGCCCTCCAGCACCCTCTAGAGAAGAAATTGTGTGTTTAAATACTGTGTTGTTTTTTACTGCTTATACAAGCAATAGATTTTTGAAGTGTAGTTGACCCCATCACGGTGTTAAGGAGATAAAAATTATAAGCTTTGCTGTAAAAATACCCAGTTAGGTTCCATCATCATTTACAAGGGCATGTAGTGACAAGACAAGGGGGAATGGCTTCAAACTGAAAGAGGGCAGGGTTAGATTGGGTGTTAGAGAAAAAAATTCTTTACTGTGAGGGTGGTGAGGCACTGGAGCAGGTTACCCAAAGAAGCTGTGGGTGTTCCATCCCTGGAAGTGTCCAAGGCCGGGCTGGATGGGGCTCTGAGCAACCTGGTCTGGTGGAAGGTGGGGAGGTTGGAATGAGATGATCCATAGTACCCTGGGTGGGAAGAACCCTTTGCCAATGGTTACATTCACAGCTGGAAGTGATAGCAGTTCCTTCCATCAAAGCAAGCTGTGCAGCTCTCCAGCACCTCTGTAGGATGTTCCTGGAAGGTGCCAGGCAGGAATCTTTTCCTCCACACTTCCATGTGTGGAACAGTTTGCTGGACAGCCGACAAGGGGCTTGGGCTGTGCTGTGCTGTGGGGCTGCTGCTGCTGCAGATCCTGTAGGAAATTCACAAGAGGGAACTGGTTTGGGTCAGAAGTACATGGGAAATTTTTTTCTGTTGGAGGATGAGGATTCACTGTTGGCTACACAAATACTTCATATAAGACATAAAAAACATGTGAAAATTATGTTATGTGGAAAGCTTAGGACACACACATCTGGAGCAATGAGATGGGATCTTCTCAAGCAATCTGGAACAGCTGTGCAGGATGCCTCCATGATGGCTGTGCAGGAACAAGGCTGTGATGGTGCGTTTTTATATATATCTGTATCACACATTTGCTCAGCTTGAGGTCTGATGTGCTGTTGCTGTTGCCAAAGCCTGCGTGTTCCCAGCATTGTCATTCCTGGTATGGTTCTGCTTTCCATGGCAGGATTTCCTGGAAGAGTATCAAAGCCCTCTGAGCTGTGATACATTTGTTTGGCAGCAAACTGTGTGCCAAAGTAGCCACTCACTCCAGATTTGTCACCCAGCGTGCAGTGTGTCACCACTTCTCCAGCTCTGGGGCTGGGAGCTTGGCAAATGCAGCTTTTTGGAAAAGCAAGAGACACCACCATGCGATGAGCAAACAAGCTGGGAGCAGGAAAAATAAATAAATAAGTAAAAAATAAAGTAAGTAAATAAAATAAATAAGCAAATCAGAGAGCTATTCAGGCTTCCAAATTTATTCCCATTTCCTTGACCAATGAACTTGACCAAGCTTGACCTTGTGACATTTTTGGCCACTACAAATGATCATTTTGAACTGACTGTCTAAATAAAAACTCAGTTCATTAAATGACAGACAAACCCAATGAATGTAAGTGGAAAATGCTCCTTATTTGGGAAAGTCACAGAAGTAATCTTGATTCTTTTCTGGTGCTGTGAACACTTTCTGTATGTGTCCCTGAACATCCCTGATTCAAGCTCCTTAGCCTGAACCCTGGGATGTTTCCATGCAGGATTCATCTGAGTCCGACAGGAGTCCTGTATACATCTTGTTTTGGCACAGCTGGTTCCTTTTATTCCCCTGTGTGTCCCAGTGTGGTGCCTGAACTGTGCTGGGGGTCACTGCTGCAAACAGGCACATGCAGCTTCTCCTCCCTGTCACATTCCACCTCAAGCCAAAGGAAGAAGGAGGGGGCAAAACCCCAAGCTCATGTGCAACATAAAGCAGAAGAACCAGATTCTGCTGAAGATGTGGTTGGTTTGCTCTCTTGACAAAGTGTTTTAGAAGCTCTGTCTCAAAGCCTGTGTTTCTAGCACAGACAGTTCTGCAGAGAGCAGGTGAGTGCAGCAGAGGCAGAAGTGTGGCTGTCACATGAAGGGCAAAGGTCCTGCCAGGGATGCTGGTCATCCACCTGGGAGGTGGCTGTAAGATTCTTCAGGTCTGGGACACTGTTCCTGTGCTGCCTCAGGGATCAGAGTGAGCAAAATTCCTCCAAAATAAAGGTCCCATGGGGGGTCAGGGACAGCTGACAAGGGGGAGGGTTTTTCTTGAGGTGTTGACAATGTACAATCTACAAAGGCCCATCAGCCTTGGCTCCTGCTTTCTCCTGGTCCCTACTCCACTGCTAAGCTGTATTTTCCCCACTGGTTACCTGCTGAGGTGCACACAGGTTGCCCAGCAAAACTGAAATGCAGCAAGTGAAACAAGGACAGAACATATCTGAAGGAGATTGGTGCCAATTCCTACAAAAATGGACCACAAGTGGAGAGCAAACAGAAAGGCTGATAGAAGAGGAATGGTTTAAGTGTAGGTAGAGACTGGATAATACCTCAGGTGGGAGCTGCTGTCTGCTCAGGTGTGTGATAAAGGACTCCCTTAGTGACCAAACTGCTTCTATGCTACTGCAGCAGGAACACATGCATGGGATTGCCCCGGTGAAGCATGGCACAGTGCAGCTGAAAAAGAACCAGACACATGGGAGTTTTCCATTAACAGTTTTGCTGCTAACCAAACCAGCCCAGGTTTGACACAAAAGCCTGTTTTGGAAACTTTTAACCCTTTCCTCTACTGCTGTTGCATTATTTTTAAAGTCTGAGTCTACCCTGGTACGCAAAATAATGTCTCACTTATAAGGATTTTTGTTCATATGTACAGTCCCCAGTAAAAAAAGTTGAACACAATATATACACTGGGAAATATAATCCTGGAATATGTGTCAATAACATGATTGTTCTGTAAAATAATCCTGCCCACGTTTCCCTTGAGAGATCTCTTCCTCTTCAGGCGAGTTGTGTCTGTGTTGGAGATGTTGGTTTCGCTTGTCCGAGTCTCGCTGTCCTCGCAGGGCTCTGAGAACCCAGACAGGTCCATGTCCACGTCTGTGTCATGAAAACAGCCATCAAAAGCCATTGCTTGCACTGCATCCATGTACATCCCTGAGGCCTGGCAACAAAGAATAGTTATTCTGTGTGCAGAGGAGCCATTTGAGTCAATTATGAACAAATTCAGACAGAAAATAAAGCTTTCCCTTCAGTGCTGTTGTCTCTTGGAGAGCATATGGAGAATGAGGACATGAGCAAGGAAGGGGAACAGTGATAAACACTCTTGTCTGACTGATTATTGCTGGCTGCTAGCTGGCAACACATGCCCCAGCTTCTGGAATAGGAGGATCGAACTCTCTCTGTCCCACAGGTCTGTGTTGCTGGAGTTGTGGGCAGTGACTTCAAACATTCCCATCAGATCACATAAGCAACATATGCACCCTTTGTGTGTGTTTCCTCTCGTGAGTTTACAGGGGGTGATATTCTTGAAGCAAAGGTTTTAAGTGAGTCCTCCACAGAAAGCAGATGTTTACCTTGCAGCTATTTCTCCTTGAGGCACACTTTGCTAAAAATGACCCTGTCATTCATCTGGTGTTGGGACAAAAGGGCATCATTAAACCCATCTTCCTAATTGAAAATGGCAAAGCAGGAAAAGGAGAAATGGACTCTGCTTCACAGGAAACAGGAAGGAATATCACACAAGTGCATTCTGGGGTCTGTTTCAGAGAGGGGCAAAATGTCTTCAGAACAGAAGGAAAGTTACCTTCCTCTGAGGGGAAAAAAGGGAGAAAAAAATCAGGAGGTGAGTATTCCCTAGTATCTGCTACAAGAAAAGAAAGGGAAAAAAAACACAGACCTTCTCAGGATCTCAGAGAGAATGACACATTTCCTCCCTTCAAGTCAAAAAAAAGTGAGATACAGAGTGGAGACAGAGATGGTTACTGTTCTGTTATCACAGTGGTGTTATCAGGATTACTCTGTGGCTTCTATGGTGCTTTCTGAAGGCAACAAAACACAGAGGATTATACCTTGCCCCTTTTCTTGAGCTGCTTTCTCTCTTCAATCGTGGTGAGATAGTTCACTGCTGCGTATTCGATGACAGACAGGAAGACAAAAAGGAAGCTGATCCACAAATACACATCCACAGCCTTTATGTAAGACACTTGAGGCATTGAGGCACTTACTCCTGTCATGATAGTCGACATGGTCAGCACTGTAGTTATACCTGCCAAGGGAAGGGGAGGTTATCCTGATGCTGATCCCTCCCAGTCCTTTCTCAAATGATTCTTGAGAATTTCTCAGCTTTTATGTCTCTGTCATAACTCCTTTGCTTCCTGAAATTAATCTAGAATAAAAATCCTACACCCATTGAAACTAAGAAAAAAAATATTGTTGACCTCAGTGTGACCAGAATTTTGCCCTCATCTTTTCAATCCCTCCCCTTACCTCAGCTATTCCTCCCATTTTGGTTTGCTCCATCTCAGAAAAAAAACCCATCACCACACTCAGGCCCTGCTTTTGAAGACATGCATGTGCCACTGGAGTGAAGACATCCCAAGTGACACATGGCCTGTCAGGTGGCTCTCACAGCAGCCCTTCTCCATTTCTACACCAGTTCAAGTCCACTGGAACATTAAAACTTTTCCCTCTCCCTCTCTGCAAATTGCTCAGGTTGAAGGATGGAGTTTGAAATACACCCTATAAGAGGAAATGATTTTTTTTTAAATGCATATACTCTAAGCTTGGGAGCCAAGCTCTTCTGTTGTTAGCATTGCTATAAATTATGTATATTTATGCTAATGACATGTGCTTTATTCATGGAACTCCTGATGCATAACTTTCTGCAGAAACCCATTTATAAAGAACATGATCAGCAAAAACCGCCTTGACAACATTAAAAATGGCCTCCTGAGATTGAAAAAGTTATTTTTAAAGGTGAAGTTAAGTTTCTTATAAATAAAAGGAACTAGTAGATGCATTAATAAATGGAGGTAGGAGGTACTATCATTTGTTTTCAGATGAACAAATAGATTTATGTATTAATAGCTTTAGACTGTGCCAATAGAAAGGGATCTGAGGTACCTACAGTCCTGTCTTTTCTAGATTGATACAGCTATAGATAAAAATAGAGGGCTTTTTCACTTGTCTAAGAAATATGACAACACAGAGTTGGCTTCTGGGACCAGCACCAGTGAAAAAGAACAGGAGCTTCTTTACAAGTTATTAAACAGAGAGTTGCAGGACTCAGATACATTATGGTTATATTAGATATCCTAGCAAATTTCCATCACATCTTCAGAGATGCTAATTTTTGAAAAAATACACTCATTCCAAGGCCATCAGAACTAAATTCCCAACAAAGGCAGTCCTGAGGTGGCATTCGCTGAGAAAAACAATAAACTTCTAGAAAAAACCCACTGTAATTAGTCCTTTTCTCCTGAGCTGAGGTGTTCAGAACTGAAACAGGGAGCAGAAAGATGCCCAGCTTACTCTTTGGCTTCCACAGAACACTCTGCCTTGCAGTCGGGGCACCAAAGCAAATGTTTTAAGGTGTCCAGCAAAGAAAGGCTTTGCTACAATAGGCAACTGGTTCCAACTTGGTAGGAAGATAAAAAATATTTCTAGAGAAAAAGAAAAGCTGCAGAGCCTTTAGATTGTGCTATGCCTAAAGAACCATGGATCTGGGGAGGGATCTGACTCCCTGTGTCCCAAACCCCAGGCTTTGTAATTAAGTAAAATTCTGCATCAGGAAGTCTGCAGCACCATCCCTTTTTGCTTCTGAGGGGTGTGAGCTGTTTTCTACAACAAAGCCAATCTGAACAAACATTCCATTTCCAAATGCACAGGCTGGCTAAAGGCAGTGACAACAGTTGCAACACTAGTGCTGTTCAGATAATTACCTGATGTACTTGCTCATGTCCTGTGTAAATAAGAAGCCAAGGTAACTTCGAAGCCTCTCCCCCCTCCATTCTACACTGCCCAAAGAATATACATTAAAGGCTCACCTAGTGATACCCTGGCAGGAACAGCTCTTCTGTCAATCCAGAATGAAACCCAAGACAGCATCACCATCAGCATGGCTGGGAAATAGGATTGCAGCACAAAGAAGAAAATATGTCTCCGGAGTGCAAAGTTGATAAAGAGTCGATTGTACCAACCTGTTGGAAAAAACAGAGAGGAACAGGTTGGGGAAGAAGAGAAAAGAGTTGTGTTATTTGTGAGCTCTGTTCACTGGCCCCTTCCTTCCAGCAGGAGTGATGCCTCCACATCAGTGAGTGCCTAAGAAATCTTGCCACCACCTTAGTTTTACTTTACAAACCGTCCATTGTACCTCATTAAAATACTGTGCCTTGGGAGTGAAGCATCACAACTATCCATATAAAATACTGTTATAACTGAGGGTAGGAAATTGAAAAAAATTAAATCCACTTCAAGTGCAAGTGCCAGGAGAATACACACAGGATATATTGTCCAGTGAAGCCAACACCTGCCTGCTCCAAAGAGCAGCCTGCCTTGTCCCACGCTGCAATACCCTGCAAGAAGCAGCTCCGTTCCCCTCGGGCAGAGCAGCTTGCCTGCCCAGTGCTGAATTTAGAGGAGACAGTGCCATCTAGTGAATTTTGGGGTGTGCTCTGCCTGTGCAGCACAGCAGGGAAACCAACATACAGTGAGGAGAAGAGAAGGCAAAAGTGGGTGGCTGCACAGCACCTGCCTGTCCAGGACATCCCTGAGCCCATTAGAGCAGTCATGGCATCACAAAGAGTGACTTCATAGAAAAGAACATATCAAAATTAACTCCAAATAATATTAAACACACTCTACAGTGTTTTCAGTTCTGGAGAATGTTTTCTGTTGGAAAAATTATTGTCTCTAAAATGGATTTAATTGTTACTCCTTTGGAGCCAGGGAATTCCAAAAGCCTAAACACTACACTGAGATTCACAGGAGAGGATATGTGGAACCTGAAATGCAGAAAGCTGCTTTGTGAGCAGCATTTTTGTCCATGTTTTGCCTGAGATTTTAGTGGGAGATGACTCCCCTTAGAGTTGTGATGATTGTTCCCCACTAGGAAAACATCCCAGTCTCCTCCTTGCCACGAGGACAAAGGTGACATGGCTCTGAGCAGGGCACAGTTATCACAGTCAGGTGTCACTCGCCCTCTTCTCACATGGCAGTGGCTCTGGAGAGCTGGAGCTGTTCTTAGCTCAGACACAAGCAAGAGATAAGGGTGAAGAACCTGATCAAGCTGTGAATTCCTGACTGCTTAGGCTGCCTCAGAAGTTAAACTGGAATTTCTGCATTCAGCATCAGCCACCGCCACCTTCACTGGCTCTTTTTTAAATGCAGAAATAAATTAAATAAATAAAATACAGTAAATAAATCTATCTGCTGCTTTCCTGTATGGCTTTTTTTCCAAAGTGTTATGCATTTCACCATATCAAATTGAATAATTTATATTTTATTAATTTGTCTTGATATAAGGGGCAATATTCAAGCTGAAATGAATTGACTTAAGAGTTGGACTCGATGATCCTTGTGGGTCTCTTCCAACTCAGAACAGTCTGTGATTCTGTGACTCAGACCAGGAAGAGCAATAGCAAGACATGCAATTTTATCTGCTTAAAAGTAAATGATTAGACTACTTACATAGAGAAATATTTTATAATTGCATGTAGAAATGCAAAGAAAACAAACCCAAACCCACCTTGCATGAAATCAAGACTACAATAAACTCCTAAAGCCTTGTGCAGTTTGCCAGAAAGTACAGTTCAAGATCTAGAGGGAGAAATAAAAAACTGCCTGGGGCAGATTAACCTGAATTAAACTATGTAGTACTGACATGGAAAGGGGTTTTTTTTCTCTGCAACTTTATGTATAAATATGGAACATTAAGCAAACCAGGAATTAGACCTTAGTGGTCTTGTGTGGAAATCCTCCAGTTAGCAGATGTTTAATGACATTAGCTCTAAAAATGAGGGTATTTTAGCCAATGAAACACACTGGGATTCCTCTTGTTTGCTTTCTAGTATTTGACCCTTTAGGATTTGCATTTTCCAGATTTTCTGTATAGCCAGGACACAAAGATTCCTGTACATTTTCTGTATAGCCAGGACACAAAGATTCCTGTACATTCAATATTCCAGTGGCTTTCAGAGAAGTGCCACACTTTTGCAAGAGCTCACAACATCATATATTCAGTTATGCACTTTTTTCATGTTCTTAACATCAGATATGAAGTTACAAGTATTATTTTGGTCTCTCCTTCTAATATAAAGTGCTACATTTGTGATGTGGAGAGAACCCAGACAGAGCAGAGGGACTGACAGAGCTCATTTTAACTGCTCCCTCAGCAGCACCATTATTAGCAATGAGTTTGAATGTGAAAGCCATTCTGTGTCCTGTGCTTGTCTCTTGTAGTGAGGGGCTGACTGTACCAGTGCTGCTGTAAAAAGCCAGTCCACTGGAAGCACTGAATTCCTCGATGAAGAACTGGGAGAGGGAGATGTGCTCGTCTGTGCTCAGGGACTTGTTCCCGTGTTTCCAGTACAACATCAGGTCATCTTCATTGTATGCATCTGGGAGAAAGGAGAAATAAAGTTATACATTTACTAAAATAAATCACCCCTGCTGCTGGAATAATGCTTCTGTTTTCCTTTTTTAGGGAGAGGGGACCACTCAGTCTGGGAAAGCCACAAAGAAACTTTGGGTTTTCACATCAATTTGCTTGTTAGTTGACATAAAAAAAATTTGCAAGGACCACATCCCACCTTGTTCCTGAATGCTGCAGTTCAGTTCTATTTTCCAAGACTGAACAACAAACCAGCATCCCAGTTTTACTTAAAATCCAAATAAGAACAAATTTTGGGATGTAAGAAGGCTCTGCAGAACAACTTTTGTTGTCCAGCTCTAGAGCTCCCTACAGACAACTGGGTCAGGGGTGAGAAAGCAGATGCTTCACAGTAACACAAGCACTCATTTTCATTTTTCCATGAGGTCAAATATTGGCATCTTATTTTAACTTGCACTTTTTTTCTCTCTGGAAAAAGAAAACCAAAAATGATTTTCCACAAACTTTTAGATTTAGGCCTTGGGATATTAACCCAGTGGAAACAAAGCAGGGTGCATCATAGTTTTTCTGGTTTTCTAAAGCTCACTGAGTTCTGGAAAGATCCCAAGCTGTCTACAGTTTAAACTGTACATGTTGAAGGGTTCAGGTCACACATCAAAATGAGTGCAAGAGGTGTATTATGAACAAGGTGGAGAGCTGGCAAGAATGCACATGAGAAGAGCAATTATGAATTAAACTTACAGCTTTCCAGTTCTAAAGAGCAGTTCTGAGTGTCCAGAGGAAACCGACTGAAATCCATGAAACACATAGCAGAAACTGTTATTCTGCAAAAGGAACAGAGAAACAGAAATAAAATGAAAAATTTCACACTTTTTTAGAGCTGTGCAGACATCTTAGTGAGATCCCCAACCAATCTGCTGCTTAGAATCCTAATCACTGGGGTTTCCTGCCCTTTTAGGTGCTTCTGAAATTGCTTCAAGACAGTGAGATAAAGTTAAATCAGCGAGAGATCACCTCTTTTTTAAACAGAAATAATCTTTATTATTAAGTACATTCCCTTAGACTTTTACACCCCTGACTGACCTGATCCTCTGTTATTTCACACATTTTGCTTTGAAGGGTTACACTTATGAAGATTAACAAAGGGAGTTCACATTTCTTGACTTGATTTCTCATAGATTGAAGTAGATAATATTACAGATTAGAGAAGATGTTACTCCAAGTGCTATTTTCCCAGCTGGAATGGTTATAATATGTAATTGTTTAAAAAGATTAGCTGTAATTTCTGGAAGCCTACTCTTCTTTTCAACATCATGGAAATTAAATGATTTATGCTCTAAGAAACTTAAGGAAATCTAGGTAAAGACTATGTTTCATCCCACCTGCTTTTTTCACAAATCTTTAGAGAATAAACAATCCTATTTTAACCAATAAACAACGAACAAAACCAACCTCACTAGAGGCAGCAATTTAAATATGGCACGTCACCAAATTTTGTTTTCTTGTGATCACACTGTAGGTGAATTGTGTCAGATTTTACTGGCTGGAAATGAGATGGTCACATGCACATGACTTCCAACTATGGATGTTGTTTCCATCTTTCAGCTACTGACTAAGGGATCAGGGGAACACCAGGAGAACAAAGACTATTTTAGCAACAAATCTGGATTTTTGTTTCACTTTGCTGCAGTAAAATCCTGGATGCTAGGCACTGGAGAAAAACTGTGGAATATGCAGAGTTATTGCACATAAGTATTTGGAATATTATCTCCTCATTGCATGTAAAACTGGCAATACAAAAAGAGTGTTCTAAAGAATGTCCAAATGTAACACTGTGTCTGTCCATCAGCCCTCCGTCCTCCTTTTCCTTCCCTCCCATCTCACTCTCCCCTTGGTCTCCATTGCTGTCCTTCCCATCACTCACTCCCTTTGGCTTCACAGACTCACAGACTCACAGAGTTGGAAGGGACCCACAAGGACCATCGAGTCCAACTCTTAAGTCAATGGCCCACACAGGGGATTGAACCCATGACCCGTTATTACAACCAAGTTTTAACCCACTGAGCTAATCTCAGGGTCATTGTGAGGGTTCTGCTAAGGACAGATTTGTTATTAATTTCTTTTTTTTCCTTTTTTGTTGTTTCATGGTGGAAATTGTTGAATTTTCTTTGCTTCAGGTGAACAAAAGAAGTTTACATGGGATCTCGAGGTAAGGAGTGTTTATGCTGCTCAGTGGTCTATATGTCAATGTTATTTTCTAGAAATTCACTGAATTTTGTTTGAACAAGTAATAGATTAACTGGTTACTTTAAAAAGTATTGATTTGGAGTCTTTGGTACAAATTAAGTTTTTTGGTACTTTACATTTGCTTTGACTGTTGTGTTTCTTTAGAAATGTTGGTTATTTTTTAAATTGGTTTGCCATTTATCCAGTTGCTATTTGTGTATCAGAGAATACTGAAACTCTTTAATTCTGGTGAATTCTGATGTACTTGAAATTCAAGTTTTAAAACCCTGCAGTTTATCAGAGCTAGAACATCTCATATCTGAACTCATTTACATAAAAGAAAATGGGGTTTCCTGAGTGCCAGGTTTTTATTTGCTATGCAACTTCCACTGTTACGTGTTTTATCTGTTTTGTTTTTCTTCCTGGAAGTCTTTTGATACCTTTTATTTTGCTAATATTTTAATTTTAGAGAGAAATGGTTATGAGAAAAACTGTCTGTAGAAAGCTGACTTTTATCATATGAAAACATCTTGCAATTCTTAATGGCTCCAGTTTAAACATAAGCAGAAAGATCCCAGTCCTTATTATGCCTTACAAATGTATAACTGTTTTTATTGGTGTTTTGGGGTGTGTCTTGGAGTCTTCACTGTGTTCAGTATTTTGAAGCCTGAGGTTTAAATCTTCAATAAGGAAAATCCTTCCCATGCCTGGGGGCTTCTGTTCCGAGGTTTGTTTGCCCGTGGAAGAGGCTGGTGGTACCTTTGCAGCAGGGGCAGAGAAGGATTCATCAACAAAAGTGGGTTTGTGTAATGAAATAGCACAAGGGAAACTGTAACTCCTGCTTAGGAGCAAACACTGTCTGGGGGAAGCGGGAACGCGCTGCTTGTCAAGCCAGATGACTTTGGTGTTGTTAAATTGCACGGAATGGTGGGAATAACCAACTGTGTGGGAGCGTGGGAGAAGTGTGATAAAGGGAGGGATCAGAAATGATTTGTAGAGGTTTCAAGCACTTGCACAGCTGCATTTTCCCCAAATGATGTACTTTGCCGGCTCTGTAGTTATTCTCAGTGGCAACTGATCCTTGTTTTTATGAACTGAATTATAAGGGGGAGATGGAACAGGGTAAGTTTTAGGAAAAGCTTTTGCAAAGAGGCATCACAAACCAAAGTTGTTTTTTTTTCCTGTGTATGATCTTAAAACAAGTAACAGGTCGTTTTCTTAAACCTAGTTTAACAAAGAACCTTTTTTAAACCCAGAACAAATTAACAAAAAAACTTCCTTGTTTTGAGGATGTAAAGGAGAGATGCGGGGACTGAGGGATGGCATCACATGGTAACCCTCCAAAAGTCACATCTAAGAGGCCTGCAGTGGTCCATGACACCAAATATGAAGGATTAAATAAGAGAGGAAAGATAACTTTTTAAAAAGAAGTGTATTGAGAGAATGTGTGAGACTTAAAACTGTAGTTTGAGTGTTATGCCTTGTCTCAGACTAATTTAGGCACCTATTTACCATGTGTGCTGTCAGCTCTATTGCCTTTACTGGGTTTGAAATTCTTAAAAATAGAGCTCAAACCTGAAAAATATGACAAAATAGCAGAGCTGGCTTTGATCTGTAAAATAATACCTGAATGGGGTATTAGTTGTCTACTAAAAATATCTATTTCTGAGCTGACAGTGGAGCACAAATGAGGCGCTGAGGTGTTGAGGTTTCCAAATAAATTGGAGTGACTGAGAGAATTAGGTGTGATTTTATCAGACAGCTTTTACTTGTGTTCATGCTTTCATGGGGAGAAGCTGTGAAAAAGCGGAGCTCAATCACAGTTGGGCTTTGATCTAAGAGATAAAAGAAAATGTTTTGTTTAAAAAACCCCCAAACCACCAGTTTTGGGGCTCAGCTAGTGGAAAGTTACTGCACCCTGTTAAATGCTTTCTTTTTGAGTGTGAACAGGAGCTAGTTGATCCTGTAAGCAGAAGTGTATAAGTACAATACATGGGTTTTCAAGTATTTAATTCATACCTAATATCTCTGATATATTTCTCATTGGCACTGTGTAATGGTCTAGAGCAGTACAAAGATACAGAAAGAGGTTCTGGAAGGCATTCTCCAGGTATTGAAGCTGATAATACTTGCAAGCTGTGTCTTCTAAGGGACATCACTGTTGAAGAGATGTACAGTGATTTTTAATTTTTTTTTTTAACCTATAGGTAAAGTACAGAAATGTGTAAGATCGGTGTATTTTTTGGTACAGGACGGTGTGAGATCGGTGTATTTTTTGGTACAGGACAGTGTGAGATCGGTGTGTTTTGATGCCAAGTTCTACAGATCCACGCCGTAGTTTGGGGGGAAAATATCCTTTGTGAGAAGCTTTGACTCTCTTTTGGCTTCAACAAGTACCCTTTCGCTTATGTCTTACAAACAGTGAGAACACGGCAAGAATAGAGAGAAAAATTTAGAATCTATTTGAACTAATAGATTTAATCCTTTCTGATTTTTACACACTTTGGCATA
>JAOXXN010000001.1:116038384-116050910 GCA_026770055.1 Myrmophylax atrothorax | reverse complement strand
GGGACTGGAGTTGGCCCAAGGGTTGGACTTGATGATCTCGGAGGTCTTTTCCAACCCAATCCATTCTATGATTCTATAATTCTATGGTTCTATATTCTACACAGCCCCAGTCCAGATCCTGGTGTGTGCCATCAGGCTCAAGCATATCCTCTAAATAAAGAAAACTAAACATATGCTGTCAATTTTTATAACAACTGAACTTTCTGATGGCTTGAAAAGGATAAATTTGACATCTAAGAGTTGTGTCCCCAGTATTGCCCAGTGTTAAGCCTGCAAGAAATCTTACCATCTTTTGTAGTTATGGCTTAAGCAACACTTTGTTAATAAAATATTTAGCAATTCAACCTGCTATTGAACAGGCAGGGCAGGCTAAACAAGATAAAGATACATATCCTCAGTTGTATAACCTGACCCAGACAGAGTGTCCCAGTATCAGATGGCCCCTGCCAGGTTACATAAGGTGACACACCATCTGCAGTGACATCTGTGACCTGGTGCAGGTGGCATCACTCTGTAGCACGTGTTAAGGAGGGGAAGAGGCTCCTCACAGCCTTTTCTTCACTTTTAATCTGATCACCTCAGCACCAGGCATTCCTAGTGACTCAGGAGTGGCCTTCATCTGTCACCATTGTTAGCAGGAGTGTCAAGGTATATGTGGTGGAAATAAACACCACAGATTTGCTGATGTGGAAATAATTTGAGGGCCAAGATCATGGGCATTTTGCCCCCAAACTTCAAAGGTTGTCAAGTGCAAAAGTTCAGGATGACTTGAAGACAAGAGATTTTAAATAGCAGATATGAAATTCTGTTTCACCTGCCTTCTACTTGGTTAGTCTTGAGTGGTCACATTTAAAAGCTTTCCAATAATAAGAGTAAACAAAGTTTTGTTTTACAGGGTGTGTGGGTTTGCCAGGTATTGCATTACAGCCTGTTCTAGACCCACAGTGTTCTCTCTCTTGCTGGGATGTTTCTCGGGAAGAGTTTTTGGGAAGTTTTCTGGGGTTTGGGTGGTTGGAATCTGGGTTATTAACTCGGGCGACTCGGTGGAGGTGTTATTTCTTTTCACATTCATATATATATGAATCATATTCTGTTTTAAATTTTCTTCTGTGTAAATACAAAACCCTTGCCATTTCAAAGCTTTATTTCTAAGGGTTTTTTCCTCACTCCCTTTCCCTGGGAGGGGACCCTTTGACTCAGTATTGGGCAGTTGACATTTTGCCAAGCTAAACCATAACATGCCATAGAAAGGAAGGTGATAAACTTGCTAGGTATTGCTGTGGGGGTCACCAGAGTGTGTGGACTTGGAGAATACGAAGAAAAATAGAAAAACAATTATGCTTGGGAAATGCAGAGACACTCCTGAGGTGGCAGGAGAATGATTAATACTGTGTGGATGGAGGAATGTACTTGCAAAGTCTGGCTGAGACATTGCCAGAAGGATGAGTCAAAAATAAGGTGAATTTTTAGGGGCACTGGCTTTATGCCCCTTGTTGAATAAACACAGAGATAATTAAACCTGTAGCACATCGTTAGCTCTCACAGACAAAGGGATTCCGTGTCTGAGAAGTCTCTTCCCACTGCATCGAGAGAGCACTGAAAAAGAGACAAGAGGCTCAGGGCTCCATTTCACCACTTGTGAAGTATCAGGGAAAGATAACCTGGTTCCGGTTGTTTCACTGCAAAATTATTTCTCTCTTTCCTGCTTTTCACGGTGCTCCTGTTACCTTTCTGCTTTTCAGGCTGCAGATCAAGGTTTTCACCAGTAGAGGAAAGGATGGTGTAAAGAGTCCAGCATGTCACGATTCAGTGCAACACAGACAGAACTGAGTATTAAACCATCGTCAGCCACCAGGGGTTTCAGCACTTGGTAAGGAAAGCTGTTGGAAAAGCTGCTTTCTCTCCTGCAGCATTAAGTGAACATACATTCCTTGGTATTTTTTAGTGTCCATAGAGTTTCTAGCCCTGTTGTGTCAGTCCTCCTGATCCTGCAGGATCTCAACTCCTACCTGTGTAAAACAGTACAAAAATACACATGAATACAGACAGTACTACTACAGCAGGAGTGAGGTAGTCTCCTACATCACTGCTGCTAAATACTTCTCCTTACTAAACACTAGATCAGCAGTGCTCTGATATGAAGCCTTATCTACAGGAGGAAAATGTAGGGTTTAAAAAGATTGTGCCTCCTCACCTCGAGTCAGCCTGAAAGTGCAACTATGCAGATTGAAGTCAAAAAGCAGTCACGAAGCTTAACATCCACTGGCAGTGATTCACACTTTTGTTTACACCTTGAAAACCCTTTTTGTCTTGGATTTTCTCTTGAGGACATGTGTTTTTACAAGACAGATTCTCACTTTCATCTTCTGCCCAGAACACAGCTAGTCAGGTAAAGGCTGTAACTCCCAACAAACCTTCCCAAGTATATAAAAGGACTAGGTAAGAGTGTTGTTGTTGGCTTTGTCATCTCTGAAAATAATGCATTTTCATTACACTGGAATATCCTATGTTTTCTAAGATCCTACACAAGACAAAGGGTTGAGTTCTACCATGATGCAGGTAAGAGAATTCAAATTAAAATGTGAATATAGGTCAGAATGCAACAATAGTCATGCTGAAGTAAAAGCTCATGGATCATCTCCAGGGTGGCTTACACAATATCAAAGCATGTCTCTTTTTAACACAGAGTATTTGCTATTTGTGCAAAATTCTAGAGAAAAACAAGGGATCTTCAAAAATCCATTTTTACCCTTTCTGGTTGTGGCTGGAGACTGTAACACTCTGAAAGGGCCATCCAGTGTCTTGGCCACGAATGTCAGATTGCACTTCCTCATTTTACACAGCCCAGTGGTTTGAGTAACAGACTGTGACAAGAAGGGGAAGAGAACAAATGCAAACACACCTCATCTAACTAGCTACATACATACATCAGGCCAAACCCAATTCCTGTTTTCTTTAGTACTGAGTTTTAGAGATAAAACACACTGTGTTAGAATTTTTATTGGATTAGAAGGCGGCAAGTGATTTTCTTCAAGCCCTCAAAGTCCCCTGAATATATTTTTTAAAAATCTCAATAAAATTATTCTTTTTAATCTAGGCAAGTTTCCAAAGACTTCAAAGAACAGCAGCAGATCAAAATCCTAGGGATGGATACAAAAAAATTACAAACTCTATTCCAAAAAGCCACATAGTACAAGGCAGAGTCGTTAAATGATAGCACAGCCCTTCACCATCACTTGCAGGCACAGGAAATTAAAGATCTAGAATTGGAGCTTACAGGCAGAGCTGCAGCACGTTATTTCCTTCCTCAGTGTCATTGCCTGCTGCGATCCATTTATCTGTGGATCTGCTGGCGGCTCCCAGACTGACCACCTGGAGCTGCTTTGGTGCTGCAGCCCCCGAAACGCAGCGATTCACGAGGCTGGTTTCCAGGAGCAGCCTGGCAGCTGGGGAAGGGCAGTGCCAACGAGCTGCCATCGGGCTGTCACTGCTCCTCGCTGCTCCGGCTTCTGGGACAGCTTCAGTGTCTCATGGAAGTGAGACCTGATTCCCGCTTCCCGCAATATCCCCTCTCTGTTGTTGTCAAAGAAAACGCTTTGCCAGAGCGCAACTCACGGCGTTGCTTCCTAATGGCCGTGCAGGAGCTGCCAGGCTGTGGGGACAGGCAGGAAGGGGATCGCGACTATCGTGCCTCAACCCCCTGCGAGGAGCTGAGCCCCAGCGCGGTCACTGCCGGGCGGGGCATCTCCCCAGCGCACAGGACCGCGGGGAGCCCAACAGCAGTGGGGGAAGAGCAAGGAGTTGCCGTCATCAAATAGATGCTTCAGGTGTTAAACTTGCTCATAGCTGAAGTCAACACACCATAACATGTTTGCCTGAGTCTGGTATCTAGACTAAAATTAATCAAATATCTGCTTATATCTCATTTTATGCCTCCAGCAAGGTTAAAAAGGAGTTACAGAAAGGCACTTTTACATTTACTCAAAAACAGAAAATGTTTTCATCAAAAGGAAAAGCCTTTCTGGAGACTGAACCGGGTCAACGGAAAAGACTGGTCTTAGAAGTATCTGATAGGAAGGAACTTCCACCATGAAATGAGTTGTTAAATAAATACCCATCAAAATAACAGCACTTGTTCTTAGGTTACTTGGCTCTAGGGCTTAAAAAAAAAAAAAGATAAAGTGGTGGTGTTCTACCACAGATCCTTGTTCATCTGTGAAGGATGATCAGGGAAAACATCTCTCAAAAGCTAAGCTTTGCCTAATGGTTCTCTTGATAAATGGAGGAGTGTGTTTCATTCAGAATTTTTCCTAAATTTAGTCTGGCCTGAAACCAAGACACAAATTCTCCACTGGTTCAATGAGATATCCTACCAGTTAATAGCACAGAATACCCAATGAGCATAGAGAAGTCTGAGACACAGTTCCCTGGAATTCTTCAGATTCCATGGTCATGCAAACAGCCCAGAAGAACTCAAACTTCCCCTGCAAGCTCTTGGTTCCAGTGGATTTAAGAGGTGGAACCGTGGGTGAAAATTTAGGGATGTTTGCGTCGTCTCTGTAGGAATGGCTCTGATTACAACTGAAGACCCAATCTATTTTTGGAGTAGAATTTTGATGCTGGATATTGCCTGGATCCTCGTGTCTGTCCCAGTGCGCTGGGGCTGCCCAAAACCACTTGCTCCAGCAGCATTTGTTCCTCCTCAGAACCTTGGAGGAGTCTCTGGGACCATCCTGTGACCAGACTTGCCAATATCAAGCTACTATTGCGCTCATGCTTGAATCTCAGCAGTTCTCTCTCCTAGTCCTACCAAAGGCCATTACTACTTATAAAAAAATTACCATAATTGACCCAGCAAGGCTGAGAAAAGCTTGGCTGTTTGGACAAAACTCACAGGAGGGGGATTACAGGCACACTCTGCAGTTGGACACCAGGCAGGCAGTGAGAAGTGATGAGCCCACACAGCAGAACCAGCTCAAACACAAGGTACAACAGGATGGAGAAAGTGAGTACGTGTCTGCTTGGTACCTACCACAGAGAGTGGGGGTCTAGGAGAGGCAGAATTTGAGAGGGAAAGAGAGCAAAACAGTGTACACAAACAGCTATTTTGCACAGATCACTTTTGAGAACATTTTAATTCCTTGGTTTTATAAAATGTATTTCCCCTTCCTTTGTTCCCTACCTTATTCCATCGAGCAGCGCTGGCAGCTCCCGTGTGAGCGAGCGTGGGGGGCTATTGCTCATTCCTGGCCATATGCTTCTGTCAGATGTTTGCTTGCACGAGTGACAAGTCGTTCTGAGCGTTTCAAAAGCTCTGGGAGGCATTGCTGTGCTCCCCTCCTCCCTCCTTCCTGCAGCCTCAGCCTGTGCTGCGGGCGAGGAGCAGGCAGCTCCCCCAGGCAGGGAGGGAGGGGGCACAGGACTGCAGCACAGGCCGGTGTGGGGCATGGAGCAGCTCCCTTACACTGTGGGGGATTATACCCTGGCAGTAACAACCCCTCAGCTGTTACAGAACTGCCAGTCTTTGCAGAGATTTTCCTTTCTGTGAAGGAAACACTAGTGAGGAAAAGGAGAACAGTGAAAGCCTGGCATTTCTGCTACTGCCACTCTCTGTTGAACTGTCAAAGGATTTTTAAACCTCTGCAATTAAGACCTTGTATCTCCTTAGTACCATTATCCTTAGCTGCATTAAGGCAAATTAAGCTTAAAGTTAATGCTTCAGTTTTCTCTGTATTCTCTTTAAAGAGTAGAGGCCCTATATAAATGTACTTTAAATGTCTAGGTTACTTAAAGGTTTGAATGCCCATAAAACATAGGAATTCTGTGCCACAAGTAGAGGAGGGAAAGAGGTGTTCCTTGGAGAGAAGCTGATGAAAGGACAACTGTAATACAAAAATTTGGAGGCTATCACAGAATGAGATGCTCACTTTGGGGTGTATCCTTGGTACAAGCTCTGTTGGTGATAGTGCTTCTTTTTAAAGGCATGCTTAACTCCTGAAACAGATCTTGGTAGCTGTTATTTGATCAAAGACTGGTCTTATCCAGCAGCATCACCATGAAAAAGGAAAAAATTCTCCTCCTTCTAAGGAGAACCACAGGTTTTTCTTTTCTTTATTGTGAAGAGCAAGTGGAGGTTCCAGTATCTTAAGTGATTTGCGGGGTGATGGAAACTCAGGTCATCCCAGTGTCTATACATTAGAACATTACTAGTTAGTCTTGAAACACAGTAAAGCAGATATTTTCTACCAATTTGTGATCCAGTAGGTGTTGCTCCCAGCTTTTAGGAGATTCAGTTTTCTACAAAGATGTCAGTTGTGCTAAGAGCTTAGTCTTTACAACACCTCAGGGGAAGGTAATCCACTTTGCACTCTTCTTAAACTGTCCCTCTGCCTTTCCATGTCCTGGTGTTCTCTCCACAATTTTCAACTGCTTTATCTTCTTTGCTTACACTTCTCTAATCTTGGAAAAAAATTGCCCTTCCTCATACTCTACCTTTCTGACTTGCAATAAATTAGCTGGTGACTCCATGCCAACAAAATTGATGGTCTCTCCTCAGTCTGTCTCCATGGGTCACAGGCGATCTGTCTGTCCATGGGACCTTGTCTTCTCTGAGCTCATGTCCTGGTTATCCTGCACTACACTTGGACAGCAACTGCTGAGCAAAAGGAGACAGTTTTGGTGCTGTTTTATCTGATTGTTCTGCACTTCCATAGCTCTCTTTTTATCCTGTCTTCTTCACAGACTGCTCCAACTTGATGGATTTAAAGTTTTGCAACGTTCTGCTTGTTTTGCAGGCAGCATCAGTGTTTCCCCTTATGTTTCTTAGTACATTTTCTCTCTGGACCCTCTCACTCCCTGCCTTCCCTGAGCAGCTCTGTGCTGCTGACAGCCAAACCCAGCCTGGGATAGCTTTGTACTTCCAGCCATTTGCTCAACATCTTCTCACCCATTTCTCTCACGAAACTGGAGTAAAAGGTCCTTTCTTTTTGCATCCAGGTGTGATAGCAAAATGCAGATAGTAATTCAGCCTTTACACTCCTCCCTTACACTTCAGGCAGCTCAGCTGAGTCGGGCGACAGGTTTCATAACTCAGTGTTGTAGACTTAGTGCCTAGTTTTCTAATTAAGCCCGTTGAGGATGATTGTTTCTCATATTTTCCAAGATAATTTAAAGGCTTTAACTGTTCCACAAAGGAGGTGAGCATCTGTCTGCAAGACTGCAGTAGGGGCAGAAGACCAGCTATTCCTCATGTTCAGCTCTTCAGCCAAACCAGGATTTTGAGAGGGCTTTCAAAAATGTTATTATCATAGAGTGGATACTCTTACCTAAATAGGAGCTGGAAAAAAATGCAGGTGAGCAGACTACCAAAATACCCTCTAAGTAGCCTAAACTTCTGGAGCATGAGCAGAATATAGTCTGAAGGGAGGCCTGTAAGACTTAATTAACTGTTTCATTAACTGACTGGTCACTTTTTGAACTGTAGGGATATGGTGCTCTATAGCTGCTATTTCTGCAGACAGCAGATTCCAGTACTAATGTCCAGTCTGTAGCCCGGGCTAAAATGAGGGACACTTGGGTGGAGCACAGGGAGAACAAAGGCTGTACAGTCCAAATGCAGACCAGAGATGGATCAGATTTTCTCAGAGGTAATAGGCCCAACCCCTGCAAACTATGGCTGAAAAAGTGTTTTGATTCAGAGTTAGAACAGGATCCATGGTCAGCACGGCTCTGTCTCCTCACCCCCCAGTGCAGCAATAAACCCTCTGAATCCACAGAGGTAAACCCCCTAAAACAGCCCCCACTTTACTAGTGATGTTTGTTGGCAGCAGGTTGGGCTTTTATCTTTGCTCAGGGAACTCTGTGGTTCATGAACAGCTGGAACAAGACTATATAGCTGTCAGTCCCCTTTTCAGAGAGAGCAAGCTGCAATCTCATTTATTCTCAATTTCTGGAGAGCATCTTTCTCTTCTAAACACCTTTTGACCACTGAAATTAGCTCAGTTGGTTAAAACCTGGCTGTAATAACGCCAAGGTCATGGGTTCAATCCCCTGTGTGGGCCACTGACTTAAGAGTTGGACTCCATGATCCTTGGGGGTCCCTTCCAACTCAGAACAGTCTGTGAGTCTGTGATAACACTGAGAAGCACCTGTTGAGTAATGTTAAAAAATGTGTGCAGGCACACCCTTGCTAGGTGGAGATCCGTGCTTACAGCCTTGCCCTGGTCCACCACCTCCCTCAGGCACCTGTGTGTCCTTCCTTCTGAATGAACTGCAGCTTGGTCAAAATCCTGTGTGCAGTCAGCTTGGCAGCGCTGTGCCTGCTGCTCCCGCACGGTGATTGCCATCCCCAGCCACGCTGCGGATTCCTCGCCCCTCGCTGTGCAGCCACAGCCTCTTACTGCTCTAAATAGCTCCCGTGCGTCACGTTCCAGTGCCCCCCTGCTCCCAGCTGACATTCCCAGCCCACAGAAATCCCGGTGTTCCTGCACAGCTCCGCAGTTCAGGAAAGCTGGAAATAACGTGCTGTTCTACTGCCTGTTTCTGTGCCAGAGGAACTTGTGTCTCTTGGCTGGTGTATCATCTGGAGGCAGTGAAAACGAGAGGAAACTCCTGCACGTACAGCACTGAAATCCAACAATACACCGGTGTGCTTTTAACTGGTTCACAGGCTCTTTTGTCGTCGTGACTCAAGTCCCCAGGGTAGTTGTTGCCTTGCGTAAGAGGAGCCTGGATAATTTGGCTGTAGACTTAGAAAGGTGGCTCTAATTTCAACTAAAAATACATTTGCATTCTTTCTGCCTTATTCTTAATAACCACTCAGCTTCCCTCCCACAGAGGCACCACCCTCAGGCACTACTTTCCCCCTTGCCCAGACTTTCTTTACTCACCACTCCTCCTATACAGGACACAACCCTGTGTGCCTCTTTTCCAGCTCCCACTTTCAAGCCCCACCTTTCTCCCAGGTGAAAGTGATTCAGATTTAAGCCCCCCAAACCATCCAAAACTTCATTGATTTTTCCTTGTTTAGGCAAAGACAGAAAAGATCGCTGAACTTGGGTGCTGTATTAGACAAAGAGCATAGATTAAATATTATGTTAAAATAAGGTCGTGAAAAGACAGTTTCATTCCATTTGCACTGAAGTTGACAAATTTTTGCAGTTCTTGTTTAACCAAGACGAGTTGCTTTCCCAAAAGCATTTAATTACCTAAAATACTGAAGCACATTGTATTGAATCACACTAAACACACTGAAGTGAACCTTATTTCCAAGTTAAACACAAAGTGTTACTTTTACCCAGATTCATTCTGAACAGAGTATTTTCAGTTTCACTGTCTTAGAAGTTCAGTATAACAGAGAATTCACTCTGCTTAACACATGTCATAGCTGAAGGCCCGGTTTTATTCCAGCCATCCCATTTGCTCAGCAACTGCTTTGCAGGGGAAACTGGGAAATGTCTCCCCCAGTGACCACACAGTGTTTGGTTTGGAAGGACTAACATAATCTGAAAAAGCTGGTTTAATGGGTTTTTTAATATGAAATTTCCTTACAGTGCTTTGGTGCTTTTGTCATGTCATGTCATGTCAGTAATTAACAGATCCGAGTAATTTTAACTGGATGTGGTTTTTATTTCTCTTGGGTTTATTTTCTTCTATTGCTCAGCCAACTCATAGTTGGCTGTGAATTCATTCAAAACCCTTCAGTGTCTTCGCAGGCTTCTAACAGGAAAATGTGTTTTCTTCACTTTCTTTAGGAGGCTAATTTGGATTATTAAATGTCCTTCAGGTCCTCTTCTCTATGGTTTATGAGCTCTTGGCTAGTTTCAGACATCTAGAGAAAAATGAGGCATGTGTGTCTCCAGAAAACAGTATTTATTAGTAGCTACAACAAGCCACACAAGTGATTCACTTTGAGACCAGCAGTTATACAAATTTCATGTTAAAGTAATTCAGTAAATAATAAATAAAGTCCACTGGGAGTTTGTAAGAATGAAGATGTGCACTCCCTCAGCTATCAGTGTGTACCAGCTGTTGCTCTGACACCACATTTCACATTAGCTGTCCTCTGTTTGAGACAGCATTTTAAGAACACAATTATTTTGTGCTGACATCTCCACCACGTTGATTCATAGAATGAAACTTAGCCTTAAAACCATTACAACAGGAGATAATTTATGAAACACTAAACAAGAAGCCCTCCCTTCCCTCAGGAGTTGTCTAAGACAGGAACAAAAGGACCAATCACGGGTGATAATTGCATTGTCTCATTCCATTTTCCTCTGAAACCTTATTACAGCTGTCCCAAGAAAACATGCATTATACAACCCAAGTAATGAAAGAGCAACTCTAAAAGCTAATTGTCTATAAAATCTAGTTGATCTTTACTCCGTGGAAGGAGGAAGGTAATGGCATTGGTATGCCAATTCATGGAGGTTATCACTGGAATATTATACCCAGGTTTGGAATACCAAGTTCTCTCTCTCATAAGGTGTTGGAAGAATAAAAACACATTAAAATAATTGCAGAGAGAGCATTCCAGCACAGAGATGGCTTCTCATTCTCTGTGGGTCTCTATCTGAGAGAAAAATGACTAAAAACTGAAGAAAAACTCCGTGGCCTGGGCCAGGAGGATTATCCTGGCACCTCCAAGCTTTAACATCTGTTAAACTGATAAACCAGTTATGAAAACAGGAAGATATCTTCAAGCATTCCTGCCAAGACACAGGAAACTGGAATGAGAAAAGGAAACATGTCACAAGTGGTTACAAACATGTAATTTCCTGTTGCTCCACTGACAGTATTTCATGCCACGGTAGTTTCCTCAGATGGAAGCACTGAGGTTGTTCCAGAGGGTGGGATCAAAGACCAAGCCTGGAAATGGTCTTCAGTCAGCTTGCTTGAAAATAGATCATTATGTATATGCAGATAATTGTATATCAAATAGAGGTTAATAGATTACTTTTTTTACCTCAGGGGAAAAGAAAAATTAAGAAACAGATACAGTAATTAATTTCTCAGTGATTTAGTGAAGTGCTGCTGCCCAGGTCAGGTGACACAGCCATAACAGTCTCTGAAGTGCAGTCACAACATGAACAGTTCAAAAGTTAGGGAGATAACTGAAGATAAAGTGTGATCTCTGGTTTAAAAACAAACACACAAACACCTGTCTTTTGTTTCCAGTGGAGTACCCTGAGCACAGGGGCAAGTGATCCTTTTATGCAAGAGAATAACAAGTTTCCTAGTAGAGACCTGAACAAGTGATACTGACAAAGTGACCCAAAAAAATGGTGATCTCAGGGTTTGATCCCAGTTTGTTTTGATTGGGTGTGGGATTTTGATCCTGTGCCTTTTAAAACTGGCAGTTTAGCAACAATGTCAAGCTGCATAATCTCCCACTGGCTAGAAAAATACTGCTGCTGATTTCTCAAGTGAAACTCCCTTATCTCATGGGAACTGTAAGTTGGGTGGTTTTCTTTGTTTGGTGTTTTTTTCTCTGTGTTATCTAGTAAGAAATCAGGTGCATTCTTCACTTCTCATTGTAAGCCAAACTGCACTAATACATTGGGAAATACTGATTCCTTATTTCAACTGCTGATTTTTAAGAGCTCTCCCCCAATATATATCTTGGTTATAGGATTGAACACTAATCTGTAAGAAAGGCCTAGAATTTGATTACTACATGCTCAATACAGATTAATTAATCTGCAGATTCAGCTACACAAGATGCCTGAACTCATCCCTCAAGCAAGGATGTTGGTACATGAAAAAAACAATTGTATTTTTTGGGTTGTACCACACAAACAGAGCCCAGAACAAATGGACATGTCCCAAACCCACCATCCCTTAGAGTTCAACCCCACAACCTCTAAAAGCAGTGCATCCCTCAGCTGGGAACTGCTCCCAGCCAGAGGCAGAGGGGCACATGTCAGGTTTCATCAGTGCAGGGGTTCTGCTTTGAGCTGTTTATTGTAGGGCAGAAAGCCTGAGTGGTCTTTACAGAGCATTTACAACAGTCACCTTTCTGTGTCACCCCCCTCCTGCCCATCCCCAAGAGTGAAAATTAGGGAACTAGGAAAGCACACTCACACTTGTGTGGTTTAAGGCACAGACTTCGGAAGTGATTCTGCATGGAAGACATTCAAGATAAACAACACTGTGGTTGTAAATGGATGATACTGAGAGTAGAAGCAGCAGAAATAAATGGCTGGTCAAAAATAGCTCAGAATGGGCCTCATCAGAGAGCATGGACCTGATCTCCATAAGCACACTCTGACCTGTTGGCAGCTGGCACCCATGGCAAGCTTGTTGACCAAATCACAGCCCTCCTGGCAGATCCCTTGCTCTCCAGCCCCCTGCCAGGAAAGCTTCCTCCAGGTGTGGTGAGGGAGTGAGGGCCTGTCCCAGCTGGCTGGAACTCCATTTGTGTAGTATTTCATAGAATGATAGAATCAATTGGGCTGGAAAAGACCTCCGAGATCATCAAGTCCAACCCTTGGGCCAACTCCAGTCCCTTTACCAGATCATGGCA
>JAOXXN010000001.1:116000236-116014697 GCA_026770055.1 Myrmophylax atrothorax | reverse complement strand
CTCTCTGTAAAGAACTTCTTCCTGATATCCAACCTAAACCTCCCCTGGCAGAGCTTGAGCCCCTGCCCTCTTGTCCTGCTGTTGGTTCCCTGAGAGAAGAGACCAATCCCCACCTGGCTACCCCCCCTTTCAGGGAGTGCACCTTTCATCCAGTGCACCTTCCAGTGTGATTTGGGTTTTGCATAAAGTTGTGTTCAATGTATTTCTCTTCACTATTTCTGTACGACAAGACTCAAGATTTAGACAGCTTTTAAAAAGTTCCTACTAAGGCAAAAGATGATTTGAGATCAATTATTGCAGCAGCTATTCCTTATGTTAGCAGTGAGGGAAACAGCTGAACATTTCCTAGAATAACAGAGAAAAAAGCTAAATTACCTATTTTGTGAATGTTTTAATTCCAGGAATCTACTTTTTGATTAATCAGTGCAATTTGATTAATTGGTGCCAAACTGTTCCTCTTTTAGCTCATCAGCTAAATAATTCCAGCTATAACCAGACCATCACATTCCAGCACCTGCATCCAGTTCTTTTCTGTCATTCCTTGTCAGAGTTGCTTTTAGCTCTGAAGTCCTGAACACAGTCCAATGGGAATGTCACTCTTGAGAAGGACCAGGCACAGATTTTAGCAGAATGCAAGGAGTCAAAATACTATGGGAATTCATATGATCCTAAAAAAAAAACTGATCCAGAACAGAATATATTTGGAAGCTCAGTACACTGCTTCCAGAAAGCAACCTGAATTTGGTCACATTAAAGTGACCTAGTGCTTTAGTCACTGATCCTGGAGACTCCAGAAAAAACCCCACCAGATCTACCTCATAAGCCACTGCTCTGCTTAGATTTCTGTTTAGTCTTTGCCATAGGAGAAAGTTGCACCAAAGAGTTAAGGTGAAGTGTTGTCCTCCAGCAAGGCACAGAAGGAAAATGAATGCCAGCAATGAGTCATTAATACAGATTTATTTCAAAAACAAACAAACCACAAACTGTCATACTAAGACAGAGAACTTAATACAGCTAAGCTTTTCAAATAAATTTTAATACCTTTTTTTTAATAGAAACTAGAAGAGATTTGAAAGCACTACCCAATAGATCCACTTAACAGTGTGCTATTTATTATAATATATTTGTTAGATGTCTGCCTAGCAAACAGTCCAGGGAAAACAGACTCTCCTACTAGTTCTTTGGTGAGAGTTTTCTGTCTCCCCAAAATCTGTAATTTTCTACTTCCTCCTTCTTATACTAAATAAACACACAGTATTTGTTAGTTAGTCCTTAGAAAACACAGAATCTGAACTTTATTCTTGAACAGATTTGAGAAGGTTCTTCACAGTATCTTCATACAATGGAGGGGGCTTTGAAGGTCACAGAATTACTCTCCTCACCAGTTACTTCTACATGAAGGGAAAAGGGTGGCATGTACATGAGAGTCTACATCAAACTTACTGAAACTCTAAATGATTACTTGTATATACTTGGTTTGTGCTTCCTTTTAAAAAGAGATGGGGTTTGTGTGAGAAGGTAAAAGCCAGACTCATGTCATAACTGCTCTTAGTTACCAACCCCACCAGTGACCCCCAGCCCTTCAGCACAGTGAGCCCACACCTGCTGCCCTGCACCCCTCCCTTACTGTGCCTGCTGTTGTATCTCTGCTGTCTTTAGCACATTAATTCATTAAAGGTGTGCAGTGAAAAAGCTGAGAAGTTAAACATCATCAGGACTGACAAAGCAGTAGACTTGTCCAGCTCTTTCAGAAGGGTTACTTGCTGGTAGCAGTAACAAGTTTTGGGATTAGAAAATGGGATTAAAGTAACTAACTGGTAAGGCAAAGTAGTTCCTGGCATAATTTTTCATCTAAACATCTCTAGAAAAATTAGTCTCCTCCTCTAATTTCCCCTAGGCTTGAATATGAAGACATTACAAAAAAACCTCAGTGCTACTCAGCATTTTTAAATAAAAGCAGAACCACAGAAGCAGCTTTTGGTAAAAACTGTCTTTCAACTAAACTGAACTCTGAATTTAAAATCCTGATTTGGGCCTTATTTTAAAATGCATGACTGGATTTATATTTACTTATCTTGTAAAGTTGATGATTACCTTCAACAGGGAGAGTGCAGCCAAGCACACACAGCTCTAACCGTGATACTGTTATCGAGCCTTCTTACAGCATCCTGCAAAAAGCAGGAACCTGGAAGGAGCCAGTCTGTTCCAGAAAAGATAAATAGGAACCCAATCTAGTGGCTTTTCAGACCAGAGAACATTACAGGAAAAAGGACTCTCTCTGAGAGGTATTACTTTTTCGTAACTACAGATTTTCTATACATTTTTTAAGTCACACACACACACAAAATGTTAAAATGCAACATATCTGTTTTCATGGCGTTTGAATTGTCATTTGTATTTGTGATAAGCAATTCCTGTCTGTGCCAACACGAATTTAGACAGCAGCCTTATCACTTGGAGCATCAGTGGGTACAGAAGCATGCTGTGCAATTTGTACTGCTAAGGTTCAGCCTGACTGGGAGCTGCTGCTTCCCTTCCAAACTGCGTGTTCTTCCAAGCACAGAATGCCAGACAGGGACATTTATGCCCATTGTGCTGGCACTCCTCAGCCAACCCCATCAATGGGCACACTGGCAGGATGGATTCCCTGCCTTGCCCCTTAGGAGCAGCCAGGTTTGAGGCCTTGAAACTCAATTGTTGTAAATATTAATTATCAAAAGCCCATTTCAGTTAAGCCTGAGATGAGTGGAACAGGCATGTAGAAGTGAAGCCATTATATTTTTTCAAGGTTAGAAAAACAACAAAAAACCCCACAAAAATCCTGTGGTGCAGACTGACCCACAGCACTGTATGTTCCACATGGAGAGAAATGGAAAAGATGTAAACATGTAAGTTGAGCATTAAAATAAATATTATTGTCACATAGGGCATTTTCTGTATGTTTAGAAATTCTGAAGCGCAAGGAGGATTTTTTAAAACAAGAATCTGTACAATTTGCACAACTAAATAACTAGTTTGTTGTTAAAGGACAGTGGTGCAGTGGCTGCCACCAAATGAACGTGGTGCCCTGGATAACCCTGCTTCCCAAACCCCATCCTCCCAGGCTGCCTGTGGCCTGGGCTGGGCTGGGCTGCAGCAGCTGCAGGCAGAGCTCACACCCACCTGGTGCCTCTTCCCATCCCTCCTGTCTCAGCTCTGCATCGAGTGCTCAGCTCAGTATTGATCCCTCCAGTGCCCAGGCTTTTTGTCACTTCCCAAGTTTCCAAATTTGCTTACACACAGACAAACTGTGTCTTCCCTGGTAGGCTGCTCTGGGTTGGAAGGGACCTTAAAGATCCCGAGTTCCAACCCCCTCCCACTCGACCAGTGCCAAGTGCACAAACCCTGGTTCCTCCTCTTGTGCTTTTTCATGTTTAAAATATTATTTTTCCCTATCCTGTTGCCATCTTCTTGCTTGAACTATTTTCCCTGTCCAAAACAATTGCAGGGAACCTAAGGCTTGGAGCCATTAATTTAGGCCCTATTTCTCCAATGCCTTATGGTCATTTGGACAATGCTCTCAGGCACAGAGTGTGATTCCTGGGCTTGTCCTGTGCAGGGCCAGGAGTTCATAGAATCATAGAATGGATTGGGTTGGAAGAGACCTCCGAGATCATCAAGTCCAACCCTTGGTCCAACTCCAGTCCCTTTACCAGATCATGGCACTCAGTGCCACGGCCAAGCTCAGTTTAAAAACCTCCAGGGTCGGAGAATCCACCCCGTCCCTGGGCAGGCCATCCCAAGGCCTGACCACTCTGTCTGTAAAGAACTTCTTCCTGATATCCAACCTAAACCTCCCGTGGCAGAGCTTGAGCCCCTGCCCTCTTGTCCTACTGTTGGTTGCTTGAGAGAAGAGACCAATCCCCACCTGGCTACAACTGAGTTGGACTCAATGATCCTTGTGGGTCCCTTCCAACTCAGTCTATTCTGTGTTTCTTCTATTATGTTGTGAGTGTGTGTGTGTACCTAAAGCATCACAGCAAAGCCTTGATCAAGCTCTGTCAGTTCTGCTTTGATCTTGTTCAAGAATCCACCTGCAGCTGCCACATTCCTGCCCACGAATTCCAAAGGCTTGTCTAACCAAGCTGGTTATCATCAGCAAAGTCCAGTCCAGCTCAGGAAGGTGACTAATTAATAAGCCACTGTACTGTGGGCACCCAACCCACGGCTTCTCTCGCTGTTTTACCCCTCTGATTTTCTCCCCCACTCCCCTGGGGCAGAGCAATCCTGGAGCTCTGTGGGGCTGAGCTGCCTGGGGCATTAACCCACAGCCACCACATTAAAATAGATCCCTTTTCTGAATGCCAACATTTTATTGTATTTCTGGTATCAATTACCAAATTACAATGTGCCTTTAGAAGCCTCTGAGCCCATGGAAGAGATTTACAACTGCTGTCAAATTTCAAGCACTAAGATAGTTGAAAAACAAAGGCAAACCCATTATGTTAACAGCACATTGACACTGCCCTAAAGCCCAAGTTATTTCACTGCTGATCATATAAAAAGAAATGTTCACTGTAATTCCCTCCTAGATCATTTCCCAGCTTCAAACACAATGTTTCAACTATTCTCAGCTACAAAACATTTTTAAGTTTTCACTTGATATGCTGCCAAATGACAATGAAAATTAGAAAAACAAAAGACTGATAAAAAAAATTGTATGCTGAATGCATCATTTACTTTATATTAAATTTATAGCAATATGAAATAAATATCTCCCTGGGCTGTGCTGGAGAGCTAAAGAACTGCATGGCATGTTTAAAGAATGCCTATGATGAAATTTAAAGTACAAAAAGTACACAGGTTCCTGAACCTCCAAGGAGTTGCTGAGTTAAATCCAGGTATTCCAAACGCAGCTGAGATGGAAATATAAGACAAAGAAACATCTGCACTATTTCCCTGTAGTGATTTTAAATATAGAACTCAGGGTAAGTCTTTTATGACCCACATCCTGAGTCTTTGCCTTTCCAGCCACACAAAGCCAAGAAGTTAATTTTCATCATTAGAGTGAGTTTGTGCCATTTCCTCTCTATGTGACCTTTGGCTTCAATCACAGTAGAGTTTCTCCCTCTCCTGGCACGTGGCCAAACACAATTCCCCAAATTGCCTTTTATGCTCTTGTAACTTCACTCAAGTATTTCAATGAAGAATAGGAGATCAAGTGACTTTTTCATTTAACTTCACAAAAAGAAATATCATATAAGATCCAGCATGTGTCTTGCTAAATATATATGACCAAATATAGCTCTAATAATTAGGCTCAGTTCCATAACCTTGCTCAGACAAAAACTATAAAAGGTCTTTGACACATGTATTCTTATATTTTTGTCTAGAACTGGATGTTCTCTACTACCAGACAAAGCAAGTCAGCAGTGGCACATGCAAACAGAGCTTGTTCCTCAGCAGCTAAGTTAAAAAAAAGGTATTTCTTTTCACAAACTACACACTTTTCAAATTCCATTAATTTCTATGGCACACAATAAAAAGGTTAATAGGTTGTTAAATGTATGCACTGCCATTTCTCTTCCACTTCCATGCAACACATGCAGCTAAACATAACTCAAGCAATATGCTCTGTAACTCATAGCAATGGAAGTACAGCAATTCTTAAAATGCCAGTTAGATATGAAAAACAAGACCCTGGTAAATCCAATATACGGCAATAAACAGGAGGAGGGGGAGGAATAAAATAATTAATTACCTCATTATTCTATCACCTATCGCTGTTCCTCTGATATTATATCTAGTAAAGGGAATAACAACTGAAGTCATTCAAAAATGCTGGGTATCATGTTGTTAAAAGGTTAACATCTCTTACAAAATGTGCTCTATGTATTCCAGCTGAGCAGGTTCCTTCTCAGTGTGTCAGTACGAAAGACTACTTTGATTTCAGCAAAAATACTCAGCTTACAGAACAGTACACAAAGTTGATCTTGTAAGGTACAGTAATTCCTCAGAGCAGTCATGGAAGCAGCTGTGCAATAATTTCCCTTTTACATTCATATTCCTTTAAATTCTAACCTGCCAGGTGTGAGGTTTCCCAGGCTTGGCCTCCACTCACAGATCAGCTCCTGTCAAAGTCCAACCAAAATTAATTCACTTTAAGCAGGAAAGCAGCTCAGAGAGCTGTCTTGACTAGTTTGTGACAATTAAAGATCGATCTATTAAAACCTGCTCTCTGTACATGAAGAACATACATTTTGCTTGGGTTTTTCTGCCCCTCCCACAGATTGCAGGTACAGTGCTAAGGCTGTCTCTGTTCCAGCTGAGCTTGGGGGACTCAGGAAGTTGTAAGGTCCTGTGTGCAGAGCTGCACATATTTGTGATATATACCCACCCTCACATCTGTGAGAGAAGGGATCTTTTCCTGTGGATTCCCCCAAATGCACAGAAGGTTATTCCCTCTGATTAGCATCAAGCAAAACAATTCTGCTCTACAAAACAAGTTTTGTTTTTTTTAAATTTCAAAATATTCTGTGCATTTCCTTAGACATTTTCTTAAAGACAACATGTACTGACTAGCCCAATGACATGAAAAAATGAAATGCCATTTAGCTTCCTACAGACCATTCCTTCAGTGATGCTCAGTGGCTACAGAAATGCTACTGAAAAAAATCAGATGGCACATTCTCAATAATTCCTTCTAAAGAAATGTCCTTGAGTGTCAAAACTATTCTGAGCTGATTCCCAGTGAACATGCAGCTGACTTAGCCCACCAACCAAAGGATCATGATATTCCTACACATATTTAAGTCCTTTTCAAAATATTAAAGCAGGTGCAAACCTTGCCCAGTCTTTCCTGATGGTTCAGTTTCAGTTGTGTTTTGAGATTCATAAGCATCCCCAAAAGGATATTCTGTCCCTTGTATCTATTATTAGATTACTTAGGGAGAGAAAAAGACCAAATCCTCTGCTTGAAAATACTAAAAGTTAGATTTGTACCCAAATAAAATTCAAATACTGGAAGCCTTGTTAACATTAGCTTTGCAAAATGGACAGCATTTTATTCATAAATCTGAAATCTATATCACCTCACTAAAAGTAAAGTGAGACCAGCAGTGTGGATGCAGCAGGAGGTTCTCAATTTATTTAACTGCAGGTGCTGCCAACAGAGCAATCAAAAGGGTATTTGTGCCACTTCTCCTCAAGAGGAACCCAAAGATTGTGATTTCAGAGCACAGAACCAGAAGTCTGCCCTTCTTTTCTCAGTGGAGAAAGGTGGACTTTACAGCAGGAAAATGATTCTGAGAGAGTTTTTCCTTATCTTAATTTCTCCAGCTGTGGAGTTTCTCCTCAATGTAAACAAGAGCTATTGTGTTTGTAAGAAAACACAGCCCAAACAAAATAAATTGGTTGTAGTAAAAAGACAATCATGACACATATACAGAAAAAGCATATTAGTCAAACAGCTTTTAGAATTCTGTTTCAGAAGGGTGATGCCTCTTTTTTATTTTTTATCCTATACAAAAATTAACTTTTTTTTTCCACTGCACAACATATGTTCACAAAAAAATAAAACCACAAAGGAAGAAGCCCAAAGCAATTCCCCCCTAAATATTCCAGAGAGAGAAAAACCTACTTTATTACTCATTTATTAACGCTGTTAATTATCTTACAGGATGACATATTGGAAACTAAATTATTAGATAAACTTGATAAAATGAGATTTAGTAAAGGAATTGTTAGGTGACACAATTTACTGAGTGAGACAAGAGAAACCATGAGCCTCTGGGAAGCACACTGGTGAGTTAAGCACCAGTCCTGCAGGCATTTTGTTTAATGTCTTGCTCACAGTCCGGGAGCAGGATGTGGGCATGTTTCATGCAGGGTGGGAGCTTGGGGCACTTCATGAATATACAGGGACTGAAGGACCTTGAGAAAGAGGGAGGTGGGAAATCAGTGGTATAAAATTGAGTTATACACTTCTGAGCTTCCTTCTGGTGAAAGACAGCACACATTAATTAGCAATGACAAAGCAGGGCAGAGTGCAGTGCACTAATTGAACTCTCTCTGAGCACAGCCCACCCTGTGACACAGCCTGAGCAGGAGAGGAAGGGGATGGAACTTGTGTCCCAGAGAATCCTCCCTAGACCAAGGGCAGCACTCTCAGAATCAATCCCAGCAAAATGCAAACAGTGCAGGGTGCTGGTCTGCCATTCTCAGGAAAGAAGTGAGACATGGAGGAGGAGAACAGACAGCAACCAGCAGGAAACCCACAGATTTTAACTGCTAAGAGTGAGAAAACTTGGCACTCTTAGTCTAATGAGACAAAAGCTGAAAATGGACAGGATGAACATCATTCCAATGATAAGCACTGGGCACGAAAAATTATTTCAGTCAAAACAGTATGTTAGCACAGAACAAAATGACTAATTTTCGTTAATTTATACCCATTACAGCAGCAGTGCTTTGAGTTTGCATCCTACTCATTAAGGGGCCACCGGGATTTTATATAAATCTGATCAGTTTGTGAAAGGGATTATAGGCTGTAACAACTGTCATTGTAGTAGCAGAGAGGACTTCCAGTTCCTTTCACTGTTTCATGGGAGATATAAATACTAAGAGGCCTTCTACCTAGCCCTGAAGCCCACCAGTGTCTGCTCTCTGTGGAAATCCAAATTGTTTGAGCACACAGAGATGTCTTACTTCTCCTCAGTATCTCAGAGGGCACTTAGAAACTGCTCAGACCAGAAGAACAGGAGGGAACGTAATGCCCACAAGTTAAACTAGGAAACCTCACTGCTTGCACACACACCAAAGCAGAGCAAAATGGATTGGTCAGGCATTAAACCTGAGTGATGAAAGCCTGCAGGCAATCCTAGACCAGCACTGACTACACAGCAACTGCTTTTTCAGATCTTATTTGGGAAAGAACAAGGGAGCAGAGAGCTGCATAAAGAATTTTGATTATATCATTCATTTAGTTCATTCACTTAGTTCCTATGTGATAAATTTAAACTGTTACAGGAAGAAATCTCCCTGCATGCAAAGAAGGAAAGAAAGCACATCAGATGAATTGCAACTTCATTTATGATGTCCCCACTGCTGGGAAATCATAACTGCTACTTGATACCTGGAAGTGTCATTCTCACCACATTTACTACAAAAACTATGACATTGTAGAGACAACGTGGTGCATGAAGAGAAGCTGTGACTCCTGCTCCAAAATGGAAATGGGATTGAAATTGCAGAGCCTTTCCCAGCCTGCTCTTCCATCACTGGGTCATAATGAACCCTGGCTCTGCAGTGGAAAATATGTCTGCCATTCCGTATTTATCTCCAATTGCTTAGCATTGCATGGGAAGCTAATGGATTAAGACAGAATCTGTATATATTGGCTTCTCCATAAAAACTGTCATTTAGTGAGCAGAATTACTTGTGCTTGGTAATAAACAACCACTGCCTGTTCTTTTTGTCACTGCTGACAATGTGGTGGCTTAGGACTTTTCGCTTGAAATTATTCAAAACTTTCTCTATACACAACTGTTAAACTCTTCCTGATTTCCTAATGAATACATACTGTAAATTCCTGGAGAGAATTGGCATTGCTGGCATAAGGAATTGATAGCAAGATGACACTGAACAGGGTAGGAGCAAAGCTCAGGCATCTGACACCAGGTTACACAACACCTGAAACTGGTGAGAAAGGCATTGCCTTACATCTCACAATAGAGATGTTGCTTAAATACTTATTACAGCTTTAAAAATTCCAAATATTGAAATTAGTTAAAGGTGTTGAACCAAGAATACCAAATTGGGCGCTAAGTTTTTACTGAATGATTAAGTATGTACAACTGTTTATATTTGTAAAAAAGCACAAAGCTTACTAAATATGTCTTTTATTAATAACAACTAGTAGTCTACATTTCTTTTTACTGACATACACACTAATATTCAATAACCAACAAAAGGAAAAGGATTAGAGTTTCTCCTTCAGAGAAAAACTGAACACATCAGTCTTAATTTCTGTACTACTGAACAACAGCAGTTAAAAGCACTTGCTTTGCCAAAGTAAGTACATTATAGTTGAAAGAAAGTGTAAGTCCCTGTATCCTGTACACAAATTTATGAACTTTCTATACTACAGGGAGGATAATAAAAAGTAAACTGCAAATATTTAGCACCGAGGCATCCAGCAGCCAAGGAATAAGCACAAAGAGGTATTAGATCTGTAAGAGCCTGCCTGGCTGGGAGGGAAAATACAGCTATACATGTCTTGTATGTAGGCAAATTAGACTCAGCCACCAAGCTCTTGGCTATTGGTCAAAGAACAGCTCATTTTCATTCAGGATATGGGTTTCTAGATCTGTCATTCAAACAAACCAACAAACAAAAAGCCAAAGCCTTTTGCCAAGCAGCAGCAGAGAGAGGTGTTGCTCACCTGTGCCCTGGCCCCCCTCGGTACCTCGCCCCGGGGATCAGCACAGGGTCGTCATCGCTGTCGTCGGTCTCCTGCAGCGCCGAGGTCCGGGTGGAGGCCTCGTCTGCAGGGCCAAGCCCTGAGGATTCTGGATGGGACTGAGGGGCATCACTTGCAGCAAGGTTGGCAGTGGGTTCAGTGCTTGGGGTGGAAGTGTCCTGGCTCACACTGTTTGCACAGGAAGCTTCTCCCTCCGCATTCCCAGAGGCAGCATCAGCACTGGGGCCAGTTTTTTCTGGTTGAACTCCAGAATGCTCAGGACCAGGTTTATCTGATGCAGCTAACAGAAAATATTGGGGGAAATAAGTCCACCATTAATGATTACAGTCTATTTTAGAAGACACTGGAAATGGTCACAGAAGTTAAATTATGCATACTGAATTCATATTGAAAATCTAGTTTTCATTCTCTAACTCTTCCTATAACTATTTGAAAGAGTACAGATACATACCTGCTTCTGGTGTCTCTGCAGCTTCATCTGTAGTTTTCAGTTCTTCAGCACTTGCATCCTCCTTGTGAGATTCATCAGGAACTCCTGAATTAAACAACTTAATAGTCAATCACATGATTTCATTTAGGGCACATCTATAATGCAAGCAAGTCCAAGGGATACCAGCACTCCTGGGTCAAACCAGCAAAGCAATCCCCTCAAAGTCCCTTTACTGAGATGTCAGGCACCAGTCACAGAGAAGTCAGTATATATGGACCTGTCTAGTTGACCAGGTCAATACTCTAACAAACTAAAAACCTGTTTTTCTTGGCCCTTAATATACTTGTCACCCTATGCTGAGAGAATTTGAGCTGCAAAAGTAGCATTAATACTCTTGGTACAGATGGTCACTTACTGAGAGCTATTATTTCTGAAGACAAATTAAGTTATCCCTCCATTAATGTTTGGGGGTTTTTTTATTTAAAAAAACATTTCTCTGGAACCAGTTATTTGACTTGACTGCCCTTCTGGCAATGAATTGAGCAAGACAAACACATGTAACAAAATGCAGTGAGAGCTTGAAAGAAATATAACAAAACACTGAGCACTAACTTAGGATTGCAAAGTGCAGTTGCTCTGCTTTTTGATACAAATTGTGGCACAGTATGTCCTTAATAAAAAATAATAATGGTTTTAGAACCCCAGGCAGGGGAAATTAATTTTGTTTATATTTATTTACAACTATCCCAGGTTGGTGTCTTTTTCTTCCCTAAAAAACCCTTGCTCTGTGCTGGCTGTTTCTGCCTCCAGTGCACGTGTGTGAGAGCAGAATTTCTGCCTCAGCATTACAGAAATAATTCTGTGTCTTACTTGTTTCTTCCCCTTCAGGCCCCAACTCATCCAAAGCTTCTGTTTGTACCGAGCCTTCTTGGCCTTCAGTTTTGCAGTGAGTTCCACTCCCTCTGGAGCTGGAGTTTATGCTGCTCCTGTCAAGGTGCACGTGAAAAGAAAACAACTCAGGATCATGTAATTAAATCAGATCATTGCAGCAGCACAGCCTGACAACCATCACCTTTCCATCTGCTCCACAGCTCCTGGCAGCACCAACAACCTCCACAGCAATTCCAAAATCCTCTCTCATTATGTCCATGGCCACGCATCCCACCATTCCCCTGCATCACAGAGCCCTGTTCCCTCCTTCCTGCCTTTCTTTTTGACCTTTCAAGAATTTCTCCATTGCTTTTCCAAATACTGTGAGAACTCAGAAGGATTCAGTCTTTTTCACTATTTGCACACTTTTCACAGGTATATTCACAGATCTTACTAGAGGTATGACAAGCTAGCAGCTGAGCACTAATAAACAATCTTATCTCATTCAATTAAAAATTTTGATTTGATGAAACTCTCCAGGTCCTTCACCATTAATTACAATTCCTGTACCTTTTGAGGTATGGACTTTCAGTTCTCAAGGGTTTGTTATTTCTCAAGATTTACTATAAGCTGGTATTTCACATTTACTCCCCATTCATGTTTAGGTAACTATCATGGAACACCAATTTCTGTTTACAGTAAAGAAAATGATTCCTCTGGGAATATGCAAAATGCTGTCCTGAGTGTCACCAAAACTAATGTTTTTAGGCTTTTTAGAAAAGATCTTCCTTTAGGAAATGCAAAGTCTTGTTGCTGAGCTCTCTCAGTCTCTGCTGTCCCACATCTGTGATGTGGCCTCAAACTGAGGCAAATCACTGGACAAAAGCAGAAAAAAAGATGAATTCTGACAATTATAAGGATGATTCTCAGGAATTCAGACTGTCTCTTACAAACCTCTTCTCACCTGTGTCTGTTATTAGCAAATATTTTATATGCTACATTGCTGGAAGCAGCACAAATCATGCTTAGTCTAAACTCTTGAGAATCTAGGGCTTGGGAATCAATACTTTCATTTTTAAATTAAATGGGAGAGTTGACTCATGTTGCTCAGCAATATTCATTGCTCATTCGTGTCATTGCTGCACTGACTTTGGAGAGTGTAGGGAAGTTTTTGCCAGTCCTTTCAAGCATTTCTTCTAAGTCAGGAAGGTACTGCCAGACACCAAATCAAGGATTTTTGCTATTTCATGCCTCATTTTATAAACTTAATCTTGATCTCAACGCTAAGGTTTTCTTGGCTCTCAGGAATCTACTTTCCAGCTCAACAATCAATTTCCATTCACTTATTACTCTGCTTTAATTTTGACTTCAATGTTACTTTTCACACCACCAGTTACATGCAGAGGGTGGTTTTGAGGGAGCAAAATCACCCTCTGAACCTCTGCCAACAAACCCACCACCAAAGCCCCATTAAGTTCTCTGACCACCATATCCACTGTATTGATTTATCTTGTGAAATCAGCTCAGCCTAAAACATTACACAGATATGACTACAAAACTAAATGCAGAATTAGTTAAAAGCATTACAGCAAAACTGATTTTTTTCAAAACTTGCTGTATTTGGTCTCAAAATAGAGCATTTCAGATTCACACAGGCAAAACCTTCATTCTTATGAATCACTGTCTAAAGTTTCCAAACTGCAGCGATCAAAGTGTGTATTTTATGTCTAAAGCCACAGCACTTAACAGTAGCTAAATGTGTTTGGGTTGTGGTTTTTGTTTTACTCTGCAGTAACAAATGCCAGCAAGCATTTCTACTGTCTATATACACCTAAAATCAGACATAAATCACATGGAAAATAATTTATCTACAGCTCTGCCTGACAAGTGTTATTGATATGTGTTATTGCCAAGTGTTATTGATATGTGCTGATCACAAACCAGTCAAACCAAAAGGAACTTCTTACCACTCATCAGTGAAGTCCAGTTTTATTGTGCTTGTGGTGGTTCCCTCTGTGCTGTAGTGCAGACTCAGAACTGGTTCCCCTGTCCCTGCTCGGGGCTTGTCACTCTCTGTAAATGTGGGGGGATAAAGTGTGAAGGGCAATTAGTAACACACACAAAGCTGTCCCAACTCTGAAGGTTCATTCAGTTATCCTAACAAAGCCAAATGGAGCAGTACATGGACAGTATCTGTTTAAGATCTCTTACAGGCCAAGCAAAGAGTTAAAGGGTTTCAGAGTCAACACACAGGATTTGCAATGCTTGAAAAACAGTCTAAGATTATTTCTAATTATAAGAGCAAACAGAGGGGATGCTGTCCTTCAGCATGCAAGGAAACAGAATTGCAGAGAGCTGTGGGTACACACAATCTAATCATTAATAAGCAGATCCCTTTCCTAGCGAATATATTCTTCAGAAGACTATAATCTTTTTTTTGAAATGGTGTTCAGTCTTTTTGCCTCAGTAAATACACATGAAGAAGATGATGAGATCCAGACACAATCAGTGGTCTAGAAAAATCACCATGCCCTCTACTGTGTTGCCTACTTAGAATCCAGACAAGTACCAGCACCCTTAGATCTGCTGTGAATTGTCAGCTAGTTGTCAGAAAACACTGTAAATTCATGTTCCAAGAGCTTCGTGTTTAAAAAACTCTTTTCATGTTTTAATAACTGCAAAACAAACTATTCCTGATGTCC
>JAOXXN010000001.1:115978040-115996124 GCA_026770055.1 Myrmophylax atrothorax | reverse complement strand
TGGGGAGGGTTTTTGCCTATTAAAAAACATGCAGTGCTACTGTAAAAGGAAATCTCTTCACATTAGTTCAAGTAATTTCTTAAACACAGAAAAAACTCCTAGGAAAAAAACCCCTAAAAGTCGATTAAAACTCTGAGTTTATTAACAATTAAGCAATTAAAAATAGTAACATACAAACTAGCTTTTAAGAACTGATCCTGCTTGAGGAGAAGGATGTGATACAAACTTGGGAACTGATTTCTAGGACCAAAACTTCTGGGTATGTCTTTGTTGTCAGTTGGGCTTAATTCACAAATTCCCAGAACAATTTAAGTTTTCCCAAACTTTCACAGTTGTGAGAAGCTCAGTGAACACACAGAGTTTTAATGTCAATTCTGGGTTACTCTGCTCTGATCAGATAATGTGTTATCCTGTGTTCATAACAGAAAGCATAACTTGGCCACTAATTATAAGCAAGTTTTCCAGCTAAACCTGACTATTGGATTGATGGAGGTTATGGAACCATGGATAATTAGCAAATTTACCCATTGAGGTTTAAGGCAATTTCATCACAAAATAAAATGCTGCAAAATGAGTTTATTTTGTCAATATAAAACACAGCTTGATTTTTTTTCCCCCCAGTGTTCTGTTCTGGCATCCTAAAATAAACCATACTCTCAACAGTTGCCAAACAGACCATTCTTCAGAGGTGGATTTCCAAATGGCTTTCCAGTTTAGAATGTGAAACAAGACAACAGCCAGCTCTTTTGTGGGATCTGAGCTATTAAATCCCTACATGGGCTTTGAGATGGAAGTAAGCATAATGCAGAGTGTATGGAAATCTATTGTTAAATTAGCATCTATCACTCATTAATTATTCAGGCACAAATGCTCTCTACAGATGACATTGGTTCAAGTAGGACCCAGTTCAGTGCTCCCAGTTTGAAGGCTGAGGCACAGTGAGCACAGGGAAGGCTCAGTGGGCACAGGGAAGGCTCACACGGGTTCTTCCCACCCCAGGGAGGGATCCTACACAGAAACACCAGCACTTGTTTGGCACAAGGGGTGTAGGACAAGGGTTAAGATGCACCAAGTGCCAGAGGTGCTCCTCAGTTACTCAAAGTGCAAAGTAACAAAGCTGCACATCTCTCTTGAGGTTGCAAGATAAATTAATTTGGCTTTCTGTGATTGAAGGTTACTTCTGTCTTGGTATTTGCATTCTGATCCAAGAAGAACCATTCAGGAAAAACCAAAACTGTTCAAAGAATGAATTTTAACTTGCATTTTAGCAAATGATTCTGAAGGTGAGTAGAGCACATGAGACATTTACTGTACCCACACTGAACTGCAGTAATTGCATTAAGGACCGAGCATGGCATGGCTTTAGAAAACAACAATTAACCTTCCTCCATTACTCCTATTGAGAATTCAATAATTAATGAGTTTCCAGCAGATCTGCTTACAGAACTCTACTTTATGCAGATGAACAGCATTTTGAGCCTGTTTCTCATCATGAAAGGCACTGTGCAAAGGAAGCATTGCAATCACTAGGGCTGGGGATAGCACATCTCCTGTCACACGCACCCTGTGGCTCATCGAGTGACATGGATCCAAGCTGTTTGTTAACCACTGCAGAAGGAGAATCTGAAACAAAAACGAGATTTCAACTTAAAACAGAAGCAGCAGAGACCTGCACAGCAATGTCACGATCATATGTTAGTTCAAAGTAAAAAAAAGCAGCAACATAAGGAAGCTTTGGGTTTGTTTCATGAGCAGCCAGCCATAGTGCATTTCCTGGGCATGACAGCAGCAAAGCCACTTGTTTCAAGGCATGATTTACTCATTGAACAGCCTGAAGCTTGCTGACATCTTGATTTTAAAAATGCCTGCCCATTACCAAAGATTTTACTCTGCTCTTCCCATTTCTAACACTGAGCAGTCATGACTCGTAAAGCCTTTGCTCCAACTGCCAAATGACACTGTTATTCCAAACCACGTGCTGAATGCACATTTCAGAATATTCATACTTCAACAGAAAATACTCAGTGGCATACCAGCACCTTCAATATTTCAATACTGCTTTAATAATAATGTTTTGAAGCATCAGAGCACCAAAATACACCCCACTTGTGTGAGTCTGACAATTCTGCATTCCCCAGACGCTGTTCTGAGGCACCTCAGGACCCAGGACAAGCCTTAGGGGTTTGTCACAGCACCACACCAGTCAGGCTTATAAAAATACCAACTGACTCACAGCAATAGATGAATAAATAAATAAAATAAACAACACACACACACCCCCAGCAGTTAAGTGCACTTTCCCCCCAGTCACTGCCAGTAAATAACTACCACCAGCACTGCATTCATTGTGCACACATGACAGATGCAACATTCAGTATCTCTGTGAGCCTGTTTGCCTCGTCACCCCTGAAGACCAGATCATATTCCTGTATTATTTCAAGATGAGCTGATGCACAGAAATGAATGCAGTATTTCCAAGATGTTGGCTAGACTGTCATGTTTTGGTTCCACTTGCTAATCTCCTGTTATAAACAAATTCATCCTAAGCTAAAAGGATTTAATATCCTGTATTATAAACTGAGTCACAGTCCATCAACATCACAGCATGCTCCAGGAATTTTAACAGAAATTTAAATCCTCTACAAGGAAAGCAATGAGATGACACACTCTCCTCTACAGGAAGCTCCTTCCAGGTCTGGGCCAGAATCACCAGTGTGCTCTATTTTGTAGTACAGCCATGAAGTTGTCAAGCTGATTTGAATATCCCTCAAGGAACACTCCACTCCCAGCCACTGGTGCAAGAATCAGGGTGTTCCTGCTCACACTGGTGCCCAGGCACAGGGAAGGGGGAAGGAGCAGAGAACAGAGCCCACAGCAGCTGAGGCAGTTTGGCAGCTGGCTGGTTTTGCTAACTGGGCTCACACAGTTCATTTCTGTAACTTAGGAACATAAAATTGCCTCTGTTTTGTCTCCTTGGTCCAGCCATGCCCCACCTGGCACCAAACACACCCAGGCCAGACCACAGAGTTTACCATCAGGATTCAGATGGGATGCAGCTCCTAAGTGTGAGACTTGTAACATTCATATATTTAACTTTGCAAAGCAAAGTATGCTCTGTGTGATGTCTAAATTAGAAGTATTTACAGTGGAGTTTTTCCAGTGGAGTAGTAAACCTGATTTTAGACAGTAAATCAGAGCAAAAGGCTGATGCCTCGTGCCATGAGATGATCTCCTTGTACTCCAGCTGGCTCAGCACAGGGTCAGTCCCTGCTCTGATCTCTGACTCCAGTGACAAAGACCATGGCTGGGATTAACTTATGTCAGAAGTGCCAGAGGGAGGGAGGTCCTGAGCTGCCAGCTGGGCATGGCACAACCCAGTGGTGCCCAGTGCTGCTCTGCTCCTGCACTCCAGTCCTTTCCCTCAGTTTTATGCCCTTATTTAAAAGGCTGCCAAACCTTCCACGGGGCTGGAAAAGCTCATATCATCAGCTCTTTAATTCAGACCTAGATGAGCAGAAGAAATATGACTGAACTAACATATACTTTTATTAGAAACATAAGAAATTACATTTACTAACCCTATCAGCGCTTCTAATTTTATAACACCTCACACTGTGCAACAGGAAGTAAAAAAGCAGATGTTTTACCATGTACATCACTGAATCACAAAGTGGAAATGAAACATTTTCTGGGCAGTCCATGCCAATACAGGCTTAAACCTCCTACATCTCACTATTACCTTGATGTCTTCATACAACTTTGTGAATGCATTTCACTTGTTGTAATAAGAGACTATTAAACAAATATCCTAAATATTCGAGCTCAGTTTGTGGCAATTTTAAACTCACTTGTTTCCTTTTCCAAGTCCCTGAAGCCACAGATCACCAGCACCCCTGGAAGTGGCACTGCAGTCTGGATAACCATAACCACGAAACCAGCCTAGAGAAGTTCAGGTAAATGCCTCTTTTTTTAATATATGGCTTTGTTTTGTAAAAATTCTGAAAAAAATACTTTCATAATTTCTTATAAAGCTTTGGGAAAAAAGGTATTACCAAAACTGTGCCATATAGTTAAAAAAACAAACAAAAATCCAAACTCTTACCTGAGCTTTCCCAGGCTGTGTCTGCATCCCAGTGCAGTTCACCACTGGTTGTAATGTCACCAGTACACTCTAAACTGGAGCACCACTTACAGAGGGAACTGGAGATTCATAAATTTGGGGAACCTCAAATAGAAAATAGAAGATAATTTTAAGGTCAGTTACATGCTGAAGGATCTTCCTGCAGTTTGGGCAATCAGCACCTGACTCCATCAAAATATTAGCATGCCACCTCTGTTGTTCTGGTTAGAAAACATTTCCTCTCCTATCACTGACAGCAGCTCCAGGTCAGTCAGGTCTGAAGCAGAGAGACCTGTTCTAAAAGTCCCAAACACAACACACAGGGAGGACTTTAATTTAAGAAATTAAAGACTGGTGTTAGCAGCTATGAATAAGTGCTTTGCACAGTGAATAAGCTCTGGCCTTCAAACAGACACATTTCTACACCTGAGTGCTTAAAGGGAGTGCAAACAATCTAGTAAGAAAAACTACAGTCCTTCCCATGTTCTTCTCCAAAAGCTTTAACACAGAAATGAAGGTTTCTGTTCTGCTTTAAAGACACTGACCACAGACTTGTGAAACAACCTAAGATTTAAAAAAAAAAAGGCAATTAACAGCACTGGTTCTGCAACTTGTATATATCTTTACAATAAATGCAGTCTAAATCAAACCTTTTTCCTGAGAAAAGAAAGGTTCACATCAAATTTTGTGGGTAAGATTTTGTGCACTGACCACTACAGGAACCCTTAATGCCCATTGATCTGCAATATATTTCTTTTTCACTGCAAGACTGGCTGGTTCATGTTGCTGTAACTTCTCAAATTTGACTTCCTAAAAGTCCTCCAAAGGAGCAGTGGTGCAGGTAATGGTGATGCACCCCTGGCACATCCAAACAGCATGTCAGAGAGGTTTACTTGCTTTGTTGGTGGCATTAGCACAAACATGCTGTTGTTTAAACACTGCCCAGGGTCTAAATCTTGTGAAATGCCACAAAAATGTAAGTAAAATACCATCAGCTTTGTGGGAGAAAGAATATAACAAAAAATCCCCAACAAACCAATCCAAAAATTTACCACAGCTCCCTAATTAAATTTGCTATCAAAAAACCTTGAATCCATTCAATACTAAGCAAGGCTTGAAGACAAAGCAGACCTGAGAGCTGCAGCATCCAAAATTCAGCCACATTTCACGGTGCTCAGGAGAGGCATCACTGAAACAAAGTCTCTGCCACCTGAGGAAGCACCACCTTCTCCCCAGTGTCACACAGTCCCACTGTGAATCACTGCTCAGGTAACTCCCTTTCATTTTCAACAGCAAACTTCTAACCATATTTTTCTAAACACTGAAGGTTTACTACAGACAGAGCTTACAAATCCTCATGGAACTACTGCAAGTCCTTAGGCAGGGAGGCAGAATAACCGCCACACAGCCTAATTTTCCATTCAACCTTAAAAGCTTTCAGTCTCTGACATTTCCCAACTAATATGTGCCTGAAAACTGAACATCTGCCTCATGACAGAGTGACAAAGACAACCTTGCAGATAAAAAAAAATAGAGATACTGTTTTTGTATAGCAATTTATTATTTAAAAAAAGCCTCCAACACCACCAAACCAATAAGTTCTTTTTCTCCCACCTTATTTCTGAAATGTCAACTTAGCACAGGGTTAGAAACCAACTGTGTTTATGGAGAAGCAAGAGACCAAAAATCTGCAGCTCTGCTTTCCCAAATGAATAGATGTGAACACACAACTTCCAAAAATACATCTTGGGAGTTCAGAAAAAGGAAAAAAAAAATAACTTGCATAAAAAGAAATGAGCAAGTCAGAGAATATTTCTATGTTCAGAGTGCAGAAATCTTATAAAGTAAATAACCAATGGAAAGGATTCCCCAATCCAAAGAAATGAGCTTCACTTCTTCCCTCCCACAGCAGGGGAGTGAGGAATGCAATGAAAGAAGCTGATGAAGTGCAACAGGAGTTCCTTGTATTTACACATACAAGTAGAAAGCAAAGGGCAATGTAATCTTTTATCAGATTTCTTGAAGAATAATTGACCAAACAAATATTTCAATTTGAATTCCTCATTTTACATCTTCCACTGAAGGCAACAAATTCCACCCATGTGCAAACTCCAAACTCCAACAGGCAGTGATGGAGGTCCAAACTTAGTCCCAGACACTCTGACTCCCAGTCAAAGCAACTGCTCAGCTTAAACCTCCAGAGCTGTGGATCCTTCACTGTGTTGGCCCACAGGCAACTGGGAGGGAAAACATCACTCTGCATTCTTGAAGGAGCACTAAAAGAGAGGGGTGAGATGTATCAAGTGAAACCCAGACCAACACACACCTCAGAGGCAGCAAATACCACAGACAAACCTCCAGGTGAAAATTTACAGGTGATTGGAACCAAACTTTGTCCCCAACCTCAGTTCAATGGGAAGCAATTTTGTTTAAAAAAAATAAAAATATCCTTTAAGCCATTCTGAAAAGAAAATGGAAGATCAAGGTCTGATGACTGTTTTAGTTATGGTTTTGCCTCTATCAATATTTCTCTTTGAATTAATAAGTTCTGATATTCAGTTGGATAAAAAAAAAAGACAAACATTGGTAGCTTTTCCTGTTCTTCTCCTGCAGGTAACAGGCACTCATGGTTGCCATCCCTGGGATAAGCACCACATATCCTTCCAGGAGTGCCTGGTTTCCAAGCATTCTGCAAACTCACTGTAGAGTTTTCTAGTGAAGAAAGTTAGTCAAAATTCAGCAACTAAAGCATTAGCCACTGTTACATCAAACTGCTCTGTGAGGCTCCAGATACAGGGATGGACTGAACCACAGCAGGACAGCTGTGAATTTGTGACACAATCCTTGTAATAAGCAATTCAGCCACATCTCAACTGTCACAGAATTCACCCACAGAAGAAACATTGCCAGACAGGACTTCTCAGCACAAAATCTGTTGATTTGCACACACATGCAGCTCACTCACTTCACATGGTGCCATGGCAAACTTGGCGCTTGAGGGTTTGCCTCTGGATTCCTAGGCATGCTTCTACCCTCACCTTCTCAAATATGTTGTTAGAAACATATCTGAGGCTTTCTTGCAATAATTTTTAAACTCAATAAAACAAGAGAAAGAGAAGGGTGAAATGAAAAGTCATCCTGCTCAAAGGAGAGCATTTTGGGGGACTTTAAGTATTTTCACTCTACTTACTGTAAAACCACAGCACTTAACAGTGCCAGAATTCTGTTTTACTGACTTGTTACTCTGATTTAGAACAAGATGCCAGAATTCTGTTTTACTGACTTGTTACTCTGATTTAGAACAAGAGTGTCAGAATTCTGTTTTACTGACTTGTTACTCTGATTTAGAACAAGAGTGCCAGAATTCTGTTTTACTGGATTGTTACTCTGATTTAGAACAAGAGTGACAGAATTCTGTTTCACTGAACTGTTCCTCTGATTTAGAACATCTGCTAACCCAAAGCCAAGTCTTGAATGTCACTTTTGGATACAATTAACAGCATGATAAGATTTCAGATGATAGTTGTTCTATTCAGGACACAGCAACTTCCTGCTGAGCTGCTCCAACAGACATTGCACATACCTGACTCCATGCACCTGAACACCTTTTCCATCCAGCATCATTTAACCCAGCCGTGTTAGACCCATCACCCCTGTCAGTGCAGCTCCTTCCCCTGCCATGTGAGGCTCAAACACCACCACATGCAAGGCAAGACAAGCAGCAAAGGCGTCAAACCGCCTTGGTGCGGAGGAGAAGCATCTCAGCCAACACAAACCGCAGCTATGCTGGAAACACCTGGGCAAGGCCCAACCTGCTGCCTGAGGGTGCTGTGGGGGGCCCTGAGGGCAGGGCTGGGCAGAGCAGGATGGTGCCTGTGGTGGTGCTGAGCCCTCTGCCAGCTCCCGCTGCCTCTGCTGTTCTGCCTTCTTAAGCCTCAGGCGCTGCAGCCCCCTACGGATTATTGCTAGCTCGGGGCCCAGGAACTCTGGCAACAGGCAGGGGAAACAAGGACAGGGTGTGAAAAACAGCAGCACTGAACACACAGGGTAGAGAACAGAGAGCAGGGGTGGGGAATGACCAGAGAGAAGCAACAGGTGCTAATTGTAATCACCGCAGGGGAAAAAATGTGAATAATTTATTAGCATCCAGGAATTATGAAATAAAATACTGAAATTGGTTTTTCTCCCCCAAAAGCACTTAAACTTTCAGGATTCGTGTTGTTCAATGCAAAGCCCTCCCCATCTCCAACAATTAAACCATTTAACAAAAATGGCTTCAGCCTGACTGAGTCGAGGCAAAGCAAACATTGAAGGATTCATTTGCATGTTCCTAAAACACAGAACAAATGAGCACATTTGGGGTGTAAAACTATGAACTGTGGGTCCCTGAAAACAGGTAAGCTCCCAAAATCAATGTGGTAGCTTCCTGATTGGCAAAAAAAAAGAGGAAAGGCACAATTTTGATCACAACAAACCAGTGCCAAAAGTAAACTTGAACTGTGGAAAGAGGTGGCAGAACAACAGCTGAACAAAGCAACAAAACCCCCTCAACTTTAGCATGAACTCATTTTTAATTGCAGACATTCCCAGTGGATGGGGATTCAGTCTGCAAACACTGCTAAGTGGTGCTACAGAGAAAGTGATTTATTGGATCATAAGCAATTCTGACTATCATCCTCTTCATAGATTATTCCCTCAGTTCCATCTTTAGAGGCCTCACTGTTTGCATCATTTGGTCTTTGTTCATCTCTCAGTTACACTGTTTTGGCATGTACCACTTCACTGCCTGATTAACAGTGTTTTTGCAAACCGCTTTAAAACTCCATGTCCAACTTATCTCATATTCTTTCCCTGCTCTCTGCAGATTTCCTCCACGGCCACAAGTGCTGTCCAGCAAGTGCTTCTCCTCATACAGCACAGTTTGTGTCTCTGTGAGCAGAAACTGGGCACACTGACCCGAACCACTGCTGAACTCTCCTCCTCCAGGACATGGCAGAGAAGGTAATTCAGGCTCAAACATTCACAGCAAAAGCTCTGGCTAGTTCTGCTGTAAACCTTTGCCTACACCTATCCTGAAAGGATTTGTATCAAGAGCACTCTGAGATATTTTGCAGGTCTGAGGGAATGTGCAAAGGAAAAGACACCAAACTGCAATGTTAAAGTACCAGAGAGCATGACATTGGCATGAAAGCTTCCATGCCAACAAAAGCTTGGCAAAGAGTCTCTAACAAATTGTAGATTTTCTTTTATAAACAAACCAAAATTAACAATCCAATAGTTGAAAAGTCAGTGGCAAGCACCAGTTAGTATGGAATGGTCATGAGCTCTGATGTCCCCAGTCCAATGGCATTCCTGGGAAAAACATCCTGCCACTTCATGGTTGGTAGGTCTAACAAAACATGGTATAAAAATATGCACTTCCTGAAAGGAATATGGCATCAAAGAGATGTGCTATGAATAGTTTTCATGTTCCATGAATCCTTATGGAAATTAGAAATCCAAACAGTCTAGAAAATGCTTTTAAGGAAATTTCAGTGATGCCTAAAATTGGTGTGTTCAGTACCTGCTGCTGATGCAGTTCCACTCCGTGCAGACACAGCTACAATTGCAGGTGTGAAAGAACTACAGTTCGAAATGTAAAGACACAACTCCTGTCCTGAAGATGTTCAATGACACCTTTTGACACGTTTCAGAATATCTAAGCAAATGTTTATTTTGCCAGCAAATGGAGTGAGGAAATAGAAATGGAAATAAATAAAACCCCACCTATTTCCACTTTCCCATTCAAAGTTGAAAAGCAGTTACCTTTTATCAGAACACATATTAGGCTAATTTGTACTAATTAGCCAATTACCCCTCTGGATCCCCTTCCAGATGTGTATCTGGAATTTTATTTATGGGGAAAAAATTTATTACATTTTACTGTTTGTTGTATCTGATGTTTATTAGTGGTTTAAAACATCAGCATCTTAAAACTAATGTAAAAAAATAATTAAAGTTTCCACTGAATGGCCCAAGCAGAGCAAGAAAATAAATCTCTTATATTTTTCCTTAATGACAAGCATGAAAATCTCCAGCCATTGTCCTCATAATTAAAAAAATAATTATTCAAATGCCCTGACAAACAGGCCACTGAGATTTTGCACTGATCTTGTGGTTTATTTGCAACTCACTCAAATGTTCCAACTTCTAGGACAGAAGACAAAGAGATTTACCCACCAAGCTGCAGCACTGACCCATTTTGGTGCTGACTCTATTTTGAACATGTACTTTGTGTCTTACTGTTTTAAAAGGTGATTCAGATGCAGAAGCTCCAAAGCTCAGCACACCAACAGTGCACTGGAACTGCAATCCTTGTGCAGAGGGATTGCTGTTCTAAGGGCAGGATTACCAGGAGAGCCCATGCTCAGTCCAGGAATCCACAGAAATGATTCATGGAAAGCTGTTCACAAGCCTGGATTAGGAGTTCATGCTCTGATTCTAAAGAAGTCATTCCCTGCAACCACATTCTTCATTTGCTACAATATTCAAACTCTATCTACCACCACTTCATGCAAAATGGAGGCTGAAAACCTCTTGCTTTGCTTTTTTATTTTCCAAAATGCTTCCCCAGCCATCCACCTTTACAACACACCCTTATCTGTCAACAAAACAACCACCACTACCCCTTTCAAAACTAAAAATACAGGGAGTCTGAAGTCCAAAGTAACACTGGGCAAGAGGAAATGCTCTCAGAGAAGAGCTGGATTAAGAAATAACAACTTCATGCTAGCAGAATAAACTTTTGCTTAGAAATTCAGGCAGATTCAGAGAAAGATATTTTTCTGGTCACCACAGAGTCCTTAAAATGCAGGCTAGAAAATGCATCACAATTCCAAAAATGCTCTCTAGTTTCAATGGCATAGCTGACCAGTAAAAAACATAGGTGACTAAAAGCCTCTGATACTAAATAAATTCTAGTGCAAATATTCAGCTGTAAAGGCTGTGGCATCTTTTCCTGCATTGAGCTGGAAAAGGTAAAATCAAGGCATAAGGTGCTCTTTTACCACCCAAATTGTTTTCTGACACTGACAGTGGGACATACTTTCTTCTTTTTCCCACAATAAGAATGTAAGTCTGTATTAAATACAGATTAATTTCTTCAAGATATACAAACTTAAATATCAATAAGTAGTGGAGTTTATTAACCAGTACAGGAATGTCATGCAAGGGGAGCCTTGTCTACCTGGATACTTTTGAGAAGCCAAAACCCAACTTTGCTGACCGAAAAGCTGAGGATGGAGGTTCCTCCTGAAGGAATTCCCTAATTCCTGACTGTAACAGCCCCAGGTTCTGCTGTCCATGGCACTGATATTCTCCAGCCAAATCCCAGTGGGAGAAGCCAAGATGTTACTGACACTCCATGAAGAGAACAGTAAGTTTAAATGACAATACTGGTGATCCCCTTCCAAATTTTTTTCACAGACAAATCTATACAGTTGATGTTTCACTCTGTCTTTAAACCACAGCTGCAACCCCTCGGTAACTATAAAATATCTGGTCCCATTAAGGATGTGCAGGGAAGAAAAGAGACCATGATCTATTAAACCAAAATATCCTCCAATAGAGTCCTTTCCTATGGAAAGCATTTTTCATAAACAATGACAAGATGGATTTCTTCTCACCAGACTGATGCAGCACAGGTTGAGTTGAGGCCCCCAGAGAAGGCCTTTGTTCATTATCAGGAGAGGATAGTAATGAAGTTGAAGGGGGACTTTCTGTTGAAGATGATGTCGAAGGAGCTTGAGCTGACATTGTAGAGGAGGAGGAGGATGGGAGCTGCTCAGAACCATCCACTTCCATTGCAGTTTCTGGTTCTGTGCTGGGTGGCATGTTGTCAGCAGCAGGAGCATCTGTCCGATTAGTCCCACCTTTGGTTAGAAACGAAACAAAAAAGCAAGAGAAACAAGAGCCCAAAGGTAAACTCACTCTGTCTCTAAACATCTCTCTGCATCACCATTCCTATGGCAAACAAAGGGCTCAGTTCAGAGAGCACTAAGAAGTTTTAGTTGACACCCCAAAGGCTGACATTCAGGGCCTGTACACCCAGTACCAATACACTTCCTGCTGCCATTATTACTCTGGAAAAGAAGGAATCACCTCTGGAGCGTGACCGGCCTCGCCCTCGGTTGCTCTGTGCCACTTCACTGGCCTCCTCGAACCACCTGGACAGCATGTCCGACATCCTCTGCATCAGGGACACGTTGGGGCTCTGCTCCCCTGGGGACAGGCAGGGCTGCAGGTCAGTGAGGGGTTTGCCAGGGTGGACATTTCCCCCTCAGTTCTTCCAGGAATGGAGAACACCAATATCCCTCCACTCCCCAAGAAACAGTGCCCCTCAGCCTGATCCCAGTGCCCCTCAGCCTGATCCCAGTGCCCCTCAGCCTGATCCCAGTGCCCTCTCCATCCCGATCCCAGAGCCCTCTCCATCCCGATCCCAGAGCCCTCTCCATCCCGATCCCAGAGCCCTGTGCATCCCGATCCCAGAGCCCTCTCCATCCCGATCCCAGTGCCCTCTCCAGCCCGATCCCAGTGCCCTCTCCAGCCCGATCCCAGTGCCCTCTCCAGCCTGATCCCAGAGCCCTCTCCAGCCTGATCCCAGTGCCCTCTCCAGCCTGATCCCAGTGCCCTCTCCAGCCTGACCCCAGAGCCCTCTCCATCCCGATCCCAGTGCCCTCTCCAGCCTGATCCCAGTGCCCCTGTCTATCCCCATTCCCATACTGCAGGACTCTCTGCTGGGATCCCTCATTCCCCTCCTGTAGCCCAAAGGGAGGAGCTCTGACCTAAAACCCCCCAAAAAAGGGACTGCAACAGCCAAAGGAAACAGCCAAAGGTGGTTACTGGTGTCATGGGAAATGTTATCAACAGGTTCAAAAAAGGATTAGTGAAACTCACAGGCAACAGAACTACATGGGGGTTTTAAAGGAACAGAAGGGAACACACCCTCTAAGGTTTCTAATCCAGGAATTCCAAACACTGAGGGAGCAACAGACAGACCAAGCTAAGGACAGACTCGTGTCCTCTCCCTGCCTGTGTCAGATACAGGACCCTGACACACAGGGAGCTCTAGTCCTGCCCAGCTGGACACTCCTGCTTTGGAGAATCAGGAAAATGAGAAAACTGACACAGGAAAACTGGAAAGGGAAGTTGTAGAAAAGGGAGATAGATCTGAGGGAACTCGAAGGGAATACTTGGAACCCCCAACATGCCAGATTTAAAAGAGCCAGATGAGTGACAAAGCATCCCCTGCCCTGCTGTGGGATCCCAATCTCTGACACTCAAGCACAGCTTTGGAAATGCTCTCTGCTGAAATCCAAAGCAGCTCAGTAATACAGCATAAATATGAAAATATGAGCATAAAAATGTAGTCATTCTGTGTGACTAAATGACATTAAGGCAGTGAAAGATACAATATTAGAATCCTATTGCTTTGAATTCCAGTCTCCTAATGCAATAATTAAAGAGCATTTAATTTGTAACTGGGATTGCATATGATGTTTGACTACAAAAAAAATAACTAAGTGCTTGTGTCACTCCCTGACCAATGACAATGAAATAATCCCCCCTTTATTTACAGTAGCTCAACTGGAGCAAAATAATTTTTCTGGTAAGAATATTTTCAACTTAGACATTTTCAAAAATCATTGTACAAAATTCTAAGAAAACCCTCTTAAGACTTGGCTGATTCTGAAAACATGGATGGTTCAATCTGAAGCACATATTTCAGGAACCCTTCAGAAAATTGGAAAGCAAACCCCCAAAGTGCAAATGCTTTACCATCTCTCTCCCTCTCACTCTCAGGCCTCGCCCTCGGCCCCGTGTCTGACCAGTCCCCTCTCAGCCTCAGGCGCTTCACAGGGGGCTGGCGCAGCTGGGGGAGAGAAAAAAAGAAAAAATTCAAAATAAAGAAGAGAAAAGCATCATTGATGTTGGGCAGGACAGAGTTCTAAGTCTAAATATAAATGTAATATTGCAATTTTCTGAAGTTACATCAGTTGGTCAGCAAGAAATGGAAGGTCAGCCACATGTTCAGATCAACAGTTCTAACTTCACAGAGGCACAACAACCCAAATCAACGACCCTCAGAGCTAATGCAGCTTCTATTTCATGCAATACTAACTTTATTATGTTAATTGAGGCAGCAAACAATAAGAATTAAGGTTTTCTGCATTCAGCCTGAATTCTGCAGAAATATTCACCTCTTCACATTAAAAACGAGATGGAGTTTAATGAAATTTGGATTTGCAATTAATAAACAGGAAACAAACATCAGGCACCAGCAAAGGAAAGACATTGTATGAAAATAAACTCCAGTTTATTTTTTAACCTATTTTCTTTTAAATTTAAACACTTTTTTTTTTGCAACAGGAAGTATGAAACAAGTACAGTGAAGGGAGTGTTACTTTCAGTGACCTGCAGAGGAACAGCCACTGCTTTGAACACTCAGGTAGGCAGCTCAGAGTTTGAAATTCAGTGTACTGGCTGCATATTGCTGGCTTTAACAAAAAAAGGTGAATAATGTGCTGACAATTTCCAACTAACTGCAAAGCCCCTGTGGTGACAGCAGATTAAAGTGTTAACTGTCATGAGATTCAGGGAGAAGTCTTTGCATTTCTTCTACTCCATACAACATAAAGCCAGGCTGACATGAAAGCAGCATTTAAGGAGAATCATTTGGCAAGGAAAGATTACAGGACACACTCTGTGCCTACAAAATAAAAGGAGACATAAAATCTGTTACTAACAGGAGGTCACAATCCTTTCTCTCTCTTTGAACTGGGCAGTCATTTCTCCACCAAACCACTTCCCCATCAGGTTAATGTTCCCCAGGAGAAAGGGAGCAGTGCAGAACAATTCAAGCATCCCATGGTTTTCCTGGGCTCCTGTTTGCCCCCTCCTGCCCCACTGTGACTCATTCTATCTCAGTCCTGTGAGCCCAGCCCCTTCTGTGCCAGAAATGGAGCCCAGCCAGGGCAGTGGCTGAGGCAGCACCAGCCTGACCTGTGCCAGACTCTGGCAGGGCTGAACTGCTCAGAGCATCCTTTCAGCTCCTTTGCTGCAGCAGCAACTGCCCAGTGACCAGGTCAAACCACCATCCCATTTGCTTCAGGTCTGCCAAGATCTGCAGAGATGGGTGGTGTACAACCCTTGTGAGCAGTCTTACATACACAGGAATAGGAATTAACTGAGCTGTGTGAGACAGAGCTACAGCCACGGGCTGAGAGCAGGTGTGGACACAGGAGGGTACAGAGACACCTTCTCAGCGCCTCCCCTGTGCTGCAAAGCCTGGACCCAACCAACAGCTGCTTTAGGGAAAACAGCAGGGACACAAAGCATTTAAAAGCAAAAATGCCTACACTGCCTGAGTAACGCAAAACACATCGTGTAAAATGTGCTGGAACATGTATGGAAAAAGCTGCAAGTAGAGTCTAAGACAAAGAAAGAAGAAAACATCAACATGATGCCTCTCAGAGCAGAGAGGATGAAGAAATCATCATCATCATCACATTCATGCAGCAGGGCAGGGAGCAGGATGCTCACAGCTCCTTGGACACTGCCCTGCAGCCTCTGCCTCAGACTAAAGGCAAGAACTCAGGATACAGAGGAGCCTGGGAAAGGGGGAGCACAACTCCAGAAAAAAGCAGTAGTGGAGTTTGGGGGAGAGACATCTGAGACTCCACTGTAGTTAAAGCCATTTTTTTTGTATTGATCAGAAAATTTCAACTGGAAGCGTCAGCAACATTATGGCTGAGCTGACAATGAAGTTGTGGTTACACTGCAGGAAATTTTAGTGCTGCTCAATAACAGCAGCTCCTCTCAGCCTAAACATCTTGTCCTCCCTCAGCTGTCATTAAATGGTAACTTCTAACGAGGAGCATTAACACTGGATTTCAAGGAACATGGAAAGTAACAGAGTACAGAGCTCAGAGACAAGAGTGAGCTGCCAGCCCTGCTGTCTCAGAACCCAACGCTCCTGGGGATGCCTTCTCTTCTCTGAGAGGGAATCCACACAGGAAAGCAAAGCAGAGGGACAAAATACTGCAAATAAATACATATTACAAGTACACAATTTTTGTGACACAACCTGTCACATCTTAGTCTGTGACCAGCAACATCATTTTCAGATTAAAGGGAAATACAACTGATTGTGTTTTTTGTGCCACAACACAAAGTATAAAACATGATTTTAATCACTTGCCTCTTCCCGTCTCTCCTCAGCAGAAGGAACTTTGAGTTCTCGTGCTGTGTCATCCTTGGGGTCAAACAAATAGATGTAATCTGAGGAGTAGCTGACCAGGATCTCCTGGCCATCTTCACTGTAGCACAGGGAGGTCACTCTGCAGGATTTATTATTGAGATGAGGAGGCACAAAACGTGCCACCATTCCCACAGTGCCCCTTCCAGCATAATTCCCTGGGTTGGGAAGGAAAGGAGGGCAGGAGGAAGAAAAAGAAATGACACATTTACTGTTGTGAATTTCCAGCAGCTTCAATAAACTCCTTATTTGATATCCAGCAAAAGGTAATCAGGGAAAAGCTGCACATCCTGCAGTGTCTGCATTAAATTTGATCTGAAGAATGACAGATCTTACTCCTCCTTTATTTTTTTATACTTACAAATGCTATGTAAGTATAAAAAAGAAGCTGAAAACACAAACACAGTAGTGTGTCAGTTATCCACCACACTGTGGTGTGGGGATGCTCTCTGCCAAATGTAGTAAAAATGGAAATTTTGGACCCTAAAAACATGTAAATAATAATAACAACAACAACAACAACAACACAAATCTGTATCTACACACAAATTAGAAAGGAATTCATTACATGAAACTTGGAAAATTTAGTACATACATCTCTTTTCTACCCACTTTTTAAAAAATACTGATTTTTCTTCAGGACATAATAACCCTGTCACGTTGAAGCTGCAGAACTGTCCCCTACATTGCGCTCACCATTGTTTCCTGACAACGCACCTCCAATCCACACACTAAAACAATGTGAAACTCTGGAATTACAAGTTTGTGAGTAGATTAAAGTTACCCACAAGAAGCTCTGAGAAAACCAGACTGTCCCCAACTCCCCTCATTTGACAGGTAACAGTTCCTCATGTGGTCTCTCTGTGCAAGTGTGTCCTTGGCCACTGGCAAGTTCAGTTTCTCATCTCACACCACGTGAGAAAAATTTTAAATGAAAATCAGGTTTGCTCACTAGATGCAGAATACCTCACCTTTTAAAAAAAACAAACAAAAAAACTCAAAAAAAAAATTCCACACAAACCCAAACAAACAACAGAACACTGCACCAATACATCAAAAAAATTACACTCTTCAGATCCTGTCTTTGCTCTCCTGTATTGTATAGACCAGAACACTCAAATTCATCTTATTCCTGTGTTGTTGCAATACAAGAGCACACACACAGGACTTTAGTCAAGGCCCAGAGTCTGTTCCTCAGGCAGCAATCACAGAGTTTTGCTCTTACTGAATATCAGTCTGATGAGAGGGGCATTTTTCATTTTTAGTCATATGTACTTATTTAAAAATAAATACATATATTTATTTTCAAGTGATCTTTAGTGTTCCCTTTCCCCCACCACCGCCATCAGCAACAGGAAAACGCTGCACAGAATGACAGATTTTGTGTCCCTGATTATTGGCAGGAATGTGTGTGTTCATGCCCACGTGCCCAAACAAACCTTGGTCACTCATTATCACCAAGAGATATGTTGGTATTATTACAATTACATAACACACACAGAATTTTTTAATAAAAGCACGTGAGGCAACTCACTTTTCACCTGAAGAGTTTGGGGCTTTCCAGTGCCATTATGGCACATACAGAATAAGAATAGCCTGGAGAAGAGGAGGCTCAGAGGTGACCTCAGCACTGTCTAGAACTACCTGAAGGGAAGTTCTGGCCAGGTGG
>JAOXXN010000001.1:115946345-115965510 GCA_026770055.1 Myrmophylax atrothorax | reverse complement strand
GCCCCGCATCCAAGAGGGGAGGGCGTGGCGGTGACGTCAGCGCCCAACCCGTCCCCTTGCGCCCAACCGTTCCCCGTTGCGCCCACCCCCCCCACTGCGCAGTCACACCGGAGCGAAGCCGCGCGCCGCCATCTTGAGTTTGGGCTGCTTAACGTCCCCTCGAGACAGCCATGTTGAGCGCGGCGGCGAAGCTGCCCTGCGGGACGCCATGTCTGAGCCGGGCGACCGGGCCCTTCCCGGGCGGCTCCAGGAGGCGTGGCCAGAGCGCTCAGCCAATAGCGCAGCGCGCCGCGCCGCGCCCCCCGGGGCCGCAGCCAATCCGCGCGCGGGGGCGGGGCCGTCAGGACGCGCGCGGACGGTGCCGCTCGCCCCTGACAGTCGCCCCCGGCCCGTCGCCGCTCGCCCAGCCATGGCCGCCGCCGCCTCGGGGCTCCGCGCCTCCTACCACCGCATGCTCGACCGCATCGAGCTCATGCTGCCGCCGCGCTTCCGCCCCTTCTACAACCACCCTGCCGGTAACGCCGGGGGTCACCTTGGGCAGGGCCGGGCGGTGGGTGTGAGGCGCGGCCTGCCCCGAGCGCGGACACCGCGGGGCTGGAGAGGGGGCGGTTTGGGAAAGACCGGCGCGGGGCGGGGGGGTTCCAACCCGCTGTGGCTTCCAAAGGGGCCTGGAGGCCTCGGCAGCCGCTTACAGGGGGGAAAATGGAATAGAAAGTGGGCTCATGGGATGGCGGGATAGTTGGGCTGGAAGGGGCCCGAGGGAGCATCTCATCCAGCCCCTCTGCCGTGGGCAGGGACAGCTCCCAGCACAGCAGGTGCTCCCAGCCCGGCCCAGCCTGGCCCTGGACACTCCAGGGATGGGGGACAGCGCTGGCAGGGCTCCTGTGGGTGAGGAATTTCCCTGGAATGAGCTCCCCTCACCTGACCGACAGGTCAACACGAGCAAACACGGGCGTTGTGTTACTGGGGAGAAGCCTCTTGTAAAATGATGTCCTTCGGTGCCATTTACGGGGTGTTTGCCATGTAAACAAACTGCGCCGGGTGGCTGAAAGGAGTGCTCGATAACCCCTGGAATTCCATAGGCTGCTGCTCCCACTGTTGTGTGTCAGTGGGAGAGGCATCCTTGACTCTTCACCCACCTGGAATAGGCACTGTGAAAACGGACTTCAGCTTTCAGCCTGTCCTCTTGCAGTGCTTCTGTCTTGGAAGGAAAAGTGTCGCTCTGCAGAAATCACAGAGAGTGAAAACTGCAGTTCTAAAAATGTTGGATTTCTACTGAATTCACCAGGCCAATATATTCAGATTTTTAAATATGAAGAGTCAATATACCCAACACTTCCACAGTGAAGGTGCCAGGCCTTTGAGAGACACACTCAGTGTGTGAGAAAAGCAGTTTGCAGCTGCTTTTATTGCATACAGTATTGCATACAACGGCAAGTGGGCTGCTTTTGTTCACCACCTTTAGTAAATTAATTAATAAATTAATTAATAATTCCTTTTTTATGGACTCTGTGTGTATGTATGTATATATTTATACACACACGTGTCTATCTGTGTGAGAAAAGCCAAAAGCAGGTACTGAAACTAAACCTTTGCCACCTCTGGTTCAGCTCTGAATGTCTCCAAGGTGTGTCTGTGAGAAAGTTATGCATTAGATATGCAAAAAAAAAAGAAGAAAAAAAAAGAATTAGGTTAAAAATAAAGGCTGGCATTTTATCTCTGGTGATATCCTGATTTCTAGTCTAATTTAGGAATATCAGTGTTGTTGTCATGAAGTTATGAATCACTTGTGAGGAACAGGGAACGTGCTGCTTTTTTTTCTGGTGCAGAGAAAGTTCCCAGCAAGATAATTGATGCCTGGTCTGAAAAACTGTTTCTTTGGCTGGAGGACAGTGGAGGACCTGGCTCAAAATGCCCCAGGCTGCCACTGGGCTGAGCTTGTCCTCCCTCCCCTTTGGCCAATTTGGGTCACTTTGGTGATTAAACTAAACTTTTCAGCACAAAGACTTCTTACATTTAATAGAAGGCATAAAAGCTATAAACTGGTCACACATGTGATACCCAAATTAGGCTCTGCTGTCCCTCCTGCCCTGATGTGCTGCTGTCAGATCCTGCCTTGAGAAATCCTGGATGTCAGGATGAGGGAAGAGCTCACTCTGGAGTGCTTCCAGGAGAGGTGTTCTGCTCCAGGCATTTCACAGTGTGCCCTGATTACGGGCTGGGATTGGAGCCTTCAATTGTTTCTCACTTCTGTAGTCAGCAGTTTTAAATGATCAAGTTATTTATCTATTATTAATCAAAATTAACATCAGTCTTCTTGAAAACTTCACTAGCTGTTTAGGGAATGCCAGTGTAATAATTTATACTCACCCACATTCTCTGCTACTCCAAATCTGAATTTGTGCTTTAGAACAAATTAAATTACAGTGATTACAGCTGCTCCCGTGGGGCTATGTGTGCATCCTGGGACTGCCATACCCAGGAGCTGCCTCAGGGAACAGCAGCTGAAGTTTGTGTCTTTAAAGGGTGAATATTGAGCTGTATTTATTCAACAGAGTTAGACAAAAAGTAACATCCTGGTAGTTATTAACTGCAGTTTGAAACTTGTTCAGGAGCACTGTGGGTTACAGAGGGCTTTACACAAGGCTGCCAGGCCAGTTTTTGTTGCTCTCTGTGCCATGGTTGCCCTGCCCCTTCAAGGGCTCAGCTGGCTTTAGGATGACATTGCAGTAATACTTGCACAACAGGCTTACCCCCAAATCATGAGCCTGCTGTAGAAACCCAAGGGTTAAACTTTTCCCAGGTTGGAGGGTGCTAAAAACAGGGAGTACAAATAGTCACTGCAAGGTCTTTTTAAGGCTGAATTGTTGGTGGAAAAGCAGCTGGTGTAAAAAGGGAGCAACCCAAGCCCTGGTTGGTTACTCAGGTGTAGCACATGGCACCTGCTGCACATGGCAGTGAGAACTTGTCTTCACGCTGGGAGTTACCAGAGAGCTGCCCAGGCACGGCAGGACCTGAGCACTGATGTGTTTGGTGACACCAGAACAGTGTCCTGAGTGTCCCCCGGGGCGGTGCTTGGGATCGTGGTCTCATTCCAGACTTGGAGCAGCACTCTGAGATTAATGATTTCTGGCATGGCTTTACAGTGCTTTGTTGGAACCAACCACTTCCCATTTTAGCACACTGTAAGATATTTGTAAGATAAGTGTTTTCCCCCAGATCCCATTCCATTGATTTTTCTCCATTCCTTCTGGAGGTTTTTTGCTCTTCCTCCATCATCATCCTCTGCCTGCTGGGAGGTTCCTGGGGTGTAGGTTTGAAGCATTGTCTCTGCCAGAAGGACACAGCTGTTGAGAGGCACAGGGTAGAGAGGGATGAGAACACTGTCCTGACATTTACTGCTGCTGTTGTTTGGGATTTGTGCTCTCCCTTGAGTCCTCCAATGCCTGTAGTGTGAAGGGATGGGCTGTAATTTGGGAAAGGAAGTGGCTTGTTGCAGTACCAGTAATAAAATACTTCTGAGTTTTAGTTCACAATATTCACTTTGCAAAGATTTAAAATACTATTTCTGTTAGTCCTGCTGTAGAGTAAGTTTTAATCATTCTTTGGAAACTGTCTTCACCATTCCTAGGCCTTACCCTAATTCTTTTCACTATAATTGACTTTGCCTGCCCTAGTGTCCTTAATTGCTTAACACACAAAATCCTGCTCATCTGTTGCAGAAATGTGTGGGCTGATGACACAACTGGAAGTTGATGCCCTGAGTTGATAACTATGAGTGTTCAGTGCTAGAGCTTGTACAGTGCTAGAAACTGTGCTAATACACCAATTCTTTATTAAAAACAAAAAAACAACCCAAACTTACTGTGGGTATTAAAATAGCCACATCTCACTGAATAATTTCACTTCTTTTCTCTTTCCTCCCCTGCTCCCTCAGGTCCCAAGACAGTGTTTTTCTGGGCACCTATTATGAAATGGGTAAGTATCAGATCCCAGCTGGTGTCTGGGTGTCAATCAGCAGCAATCCACTGAGCAAGCACCAGTTTCCCAGCAGATATTGGAGCCTACATTTAATACCAAGCCTCGGATTTTTAATGAGGAACAAAATTAACCTTAATAACACACAGCACAACACGCAGGGAGGAAGTGCTTTGTGAGAAAATTGTGCCTTTCACTGCAAGTTTCACAAAAGCTTTCTCTTGTGAAACATTAACTCGAGGCAGGCACGAGCTGGCATAATGCAAAACTCCTAAAGCAGGTATTTCTTCAGAGATTGAGGAGTTGGAAGGGTCTCTTAGGGAAGCTCATTCCCAGGCCTCCTGGCTTGAAGGTAGGTTAAAGCACATCAGAGTGCAAGGTAGTCTTGAGAAAACAAAAGCTTTCTGCTTCCCACTTGGCTACATCTCTGGGCTGTGTTTGTGCCCAGGTGAAGTATTTGCCTCCTCCTAATTCACTGCTCTCCTCCTAGTTGTTGTATTGGTACAGATAAAACAAATGACCTCTAAACCCACAGAGCTGTTTGATTTCCTTGTTTGAGAACAGGCTAAGATGTCACCTGCTCTTGCTATTGCCGGCTGGTTCCTCACTTGGCCATTGTGAACTCCAGCTTTTTCTAGGCCACAGACAAGGCATTTTGGTCTAAGCTACAGCCTGGTTTCTCTGTCAGCCCAAGGAGCTGCAGTAACCATGGTCAGCCGTCCCCTTCCTCAGAGGTTCCCCCTGCTCCCGAGCCTCAGAAGAGCTGGTGTTAACCTTGTGAACGTGCAGAAATGCTTCCCTGAGCTCACAGTGGGTATCTCCACTGAGAGGTTAAACAGACTTGCCCCCTGGATGGCAAAGGCACATTTACTGCAGGTACCCCAGAGTGCTCAAAGCCCAGCCCTCCTATCAGTGAGACAGCACACAGGAGTCTCTTCTCTTGAAAATTGGTTTCTGGGTTGGAGCCAACGTAGTCCTCAGTGGCAGTCAGGGAATTAAAAGCACTAGGACTCTCTTATTTGTGGGATTTTGGTTTTGAGGGCCTTTTTGTGGATTTTTTTGTGAACTCGTGTAACCTGAACGTGAAATTGTATTTCCAGTAGAGGGCAACAACACAGCAAACAAATCAAGCAGCGTGTTTGCTGCTAATGTCAGGTAGATCAGCCAAGCTATTCCTCAGGTCACCTGGCAGTTTTCTACTTTTAGAGAAATTATGTTGAAAAAGAAGCACTTTTACCCCCTCAGAGGAAGGTGAGTGAAGACTGTGGTGTCACACCTACATCTTTACCAGCAGTATCTCAGCCTGAGCTGTAGGAAGAAGGGCCTTATTTAGATAAGAACCTACTTGTTGCTTACAACAAAACCCCAGGTTTGGTTAAGGAATCAGCTGTAACAAAACTAACCTTGTTCTTGAATTAATACAAAATTGCCTCTGCCTGGGATTTTATTGCCAGCCAGTTGACACCCCCATAACTGTGTGCTTATCCCTCCCACAAGGGACTGGAAGTGGATGGTGCTCCAAGAGCCCAGCTGCTCATACAGTGCATCCCATCTCCTGCATAATGCATGTAGAACAAGCACTGAGCTGTGAAGCAACTTCCCCTTGCAAAGTGCTTGGTCTGTCCCAGGAGGTCCTGGCCTGGTGCTCACTGAGTTTCTCTTTACAGGGTTTGGTGTGTGCTGGGCTGGCTGACATGGCCAGACCAGCAGAAAAGCTCAGCACAGCACAGTCTGCAGTACTGATGGCCACAGGTAAAGCCACAGTTACTCCATGTTTACACACAGCACCGAGTCTGAATCCACTCCTTTCCAAATCCTCCATCAGTACTAATCCACTTCTACAGAAAGGCTTAGCTATACCATGCCAGCTCCCACTATGCTGTTGGGTGATATTCAGGACAGCTGTATCCTTGTTATTAAATCTCTAAGCATTCTGTAATCATGTTATGATTTGCTACATGTGTCTTAATTTGGAATTGTCCAGAGCAAGGTGCTACGAGTTAGGACATGAGTGTCATCCCTTAAGTTACCATGAGACCACTCATTTCTAGTTAGTGACCTCTTTTGCTTCAGGTCAAGTAATTTTGAAATCAGTCCAGGACATAGTGAATTTTTTAGAACAGACTTGAAGGGATTAAGGAATGGTCGGGTATTTACACTAACTGGAAAGAATTTGCAAGTGTTACAAGACACTGGAAGCAGCGGCACATGGACTGCTGCCCTGCTGTCTGCCCAGAATGTTCACACTGGCAGAAACAATGGTCTGTAAGCACAGAATCGTTTAGAAAAGACCTCTCAGATCATTGAATCCAACCATTAACCCAGCACTGCCAAGCCCATCACTAAACCATGTCCCCAAGTGACACATCTACACACCTTATGACTCCACCACTTCCCTGGGCAGCCCATTCCAATGCTGACAATCCTTTCAGTGATTTTTTCCTAATATCCAATTTAATCCCCCTCAGTGCAACTTGAGACCATTTCTTCTCATCCTGTCACTTGTTACCTGGGAGCAGAGCCTGACTCCCACCCGACTACAACCTCCTTTAAGGCAGTTGTAGAGATAAGGTCACTCCTGAGCCTCCTCTTGTCCAGGCTGAACACGCCCAGCTCCCTCAGCTGCTCCTCAATAACATGTGCTCCAGACCCTTCCCAGCTCCACTGCCCTTCTCTGGACACACTCCAGCACCTCAGTATCTTGGAGTGAGGGGCCCAGAACTGCACATGGGATTTGAGGTGTGGCCTCACCAGTGCCAACTGTCCCCACAGAGAGACAGTCACTGCCCTGGTCCTGCTGGCCACACTATTCCTGGTACAGCCCAGGATGCCGTTGGCCTTCTTGGCCACCTGGACACACACTGCTCATGTCCAGCTGGCTCTTGATTTGTGGCAGCTAAAGCTGAAAATCAAAACTACAGCTGCTACCTTCTTCTTTCTCCAGACTTTATTTTGATATCTGACACAATGCTTTGTGTTTTGCCTAAGTTTTGCACAAACCTTTCTCGACTGCTGGATTCTGTAATCTCTAATCTAGTGCAGCAAGCTGGATGTACTACAGCAAAATACCACTACTCTGCAACTGTGCTGGAGAATGAAGGTCCAGTCTGCTGTAGAGCAGAGATTTTTGTTTGATCTTACTGTCTGGTTATTTTTGAAAAGTGCAATACGTACCTGCAGCTGTCCCGGCGCACCTGTGGCACTTCTCACTGAGAAATAGGCAGTTATAAAAAAGGAGTTGTCCAACATGAAGTTGTAAAAATTGTTTACTTAAACTGGCCCGTTTATCAGTCTCCAAACTTAGGGAAATGTCTGAGTATTTCACTTTAAAGGCTTAACATCTGCAAACTTTCAATTTTATCCAACAGGCCTTATTTGGTCCCGGTACTCTCTAGTTATTATTCCTAAAAACTGGAGTCTGTTTGCTGTGAACTTCTTTGTTGGCTGTGCTGGTGGCTCTCAGCTCTTCCGAATATGGAGGTATGTGCTCAGAAGGGCTGCTCTACACTCTGCAACTGAGCATTCAAACCACCTCATCCTAACCAGGGATTTATAAACGCTGCCAGCCCCAGTGTCAGTGCATCAGGCAAGAGGAACTGAGGGAGTAATTAAACATTGCACATCTTTTTTGCTACACTGTGAGTTTCCCAGTTAAGTTGGAGTGAAGATTTAAGTATTTTCAGTCCAGCTAGAGCACCTTTTAAGGAATGCTCCATGTAAGCTCCATGTAAGCTGTTTCAAGGAATGCTCCATGTAAGCTCCATGTAAGCTGTTTCAAGGAATGCTCTGTGTAAGTTTCTGGGTCTAAGGCATTTAAAAGCTGTAGGTCTGACTGACAAACAGCCTAGACCGTGTCCTCATATGCTCTGCACTTCTGTCAGCCTTCAGCATTGAATCCTGTCAGTTCCAGCTGGATCAAAGGATTCTTAAGCCAAACAGCACTTATGTTTAATTATTTCTTGAGGGAAACTTTGAAGTTTTCTGGCTTCAGTACTGGCCAGGAATGCAGCAAACTTAGTACTTTGGAACTTCTTACATGAATTCAGCTCTCCTATCCTGAGTTTCCACTCTCAAGCCTGTTGTAATTTTAAACCTCCTCTGCTGCACAGACTGTTAGGAAGACACTGTTATTGTAACTGGTGTTCTAGTCTATTCTTAGCCTGTGCTCTTTCTTTTTTTCCCAATAGGTATAATCAGGAGCTAAAAGCAAAACAGCAAGAGCAGCTGCAGTAAAGAGATGCTTAACCCAACAGGTCAAATCTAACAACGCACAAACCCATCCCCATGGGACCCAGCTTCACTAATTGTAATGTTCTTTTCCTCAGAGAAAATGGAAGAGGAAATTGAAATCTTTAGACAGCAAATGTTTTCTAAGTGCAAATAACAAAGTATCTCCACACGTTTAAATAAAGGGCAACCTTTTAAGTTGAAGCAGAGCTGTGTGTTTGTATTGTCCCTTTAAAGAAACTGCCTGTGGATTGTGCCTGGAATGAGTTGCTGGGTCTCACCTTACCTGACTCCGCTGATCAGCGCCAGCAGTGACAGTGCTGGTGACAGCCAGAGCCCCAGACTGCAGTGATCTTCCCTGTCACAGTCACACCTGGCCAGGGGTTACCACACTTTCAGAAACCAGCAGTAGCATTTGCATTTCATTCCCTGCTGCTCTTCCCTGGTAGCGTAAGGACACTCTTTGCAGCTTCAATTACGTGTATCTTCATTTGTTTCCCAGCCACTGCTGTCGTTAACAAAAAGGAGAACAAACCAGTATGTGCCACTGGTGTTTTAGCTTCCATCATCCTTTGTAACTTGAGGCAGGAGATGCATTGAAGTACCAGCACTCAGGGGAAAAGGTAACTGAGACAAGGTAGCTTCTTCAGGATTCAGCTTTCATGAAGATGAAGGCCTTGAAATGCTGGAGTTTTGCAAGGTCGGGTTATTAAGCCTCTCCCCACCCCTATTTTCCCCAATCTCATTTGAGTTATCACTCCAGCATGGCAGGAGTGGAAAGGAACCTTGTTGTGGCACTGGTGTCCCCTCTGTTTTCACCCTTTGAATAACGTTGTTATCCCGTGCCAAGTACTCGTGCAGGACGCTTCAAGGAAAGCATTTTCCATTCTTACAAGACATGCACCTGATCCTCTGTCAGCTCCCCCTTTTCAAAGGCTGTCCCACAATGGAGCCAGTTGTGTGTCCTGCTACAGTTCCACTTGCATTTCTTGGTTCTTCCAGCTGAAGCAGCAGCCTGGATTGTCAGTGCACAGGGTGAGTCCTCCAGCTGTGCTGTTGCTGAGTGCACAGACTGCAGTGACTGAAGGACACTGCCCGAGGGAGAGGGGTTGTATTTCAGTCCCACTCCCTTCCCAATCCTCAACCAGGTAAGATTCATCCAGCAAACCAGTAATGGGAAAAAAAAAGTGTATTAAAATATTCACAAGATTACAATACAAAACATGAAAGTCCATTCAAGAAAAAATATCCAAGATAACTGTTTCCAGATGAGTTTATAAAAGCAAAAGCACTAACAGTTGGTACACTGGCTCTTCATGTAATCAGGCCATGCAATGCATATCTAGCTCCCTCACACAGATTATACACCTGTCTTACAGGTGTTTGTTTCCTTGCACACCTCCAGGACAGAGGTTTACAAAAGAGAAGTACCCATGTAGTGTGTTTTCAGTTACATTTACCACGGAGGAACAGCTGGCATTGCAGGGAGACAGAGAACATTGCACAGCACACTGATCTCCAAGGCATGGAACTTACATTTTAGAGTGCAAAAATACCTGTAAATGAAAGGGCTTATTAGCTGTAGGGCAGTGAAGAGAAGGGAAAGAGAAGCCTCAAGAAGAGTATAATTGCTGAGCATAGTTAATATGGTTTTGTAGTGTCCCATATAAAAATGTCACCTAAACACTGGCACTGCAGGGGTGTGGCCACAGCCCAGAAATCTTATCCACCTTCTCCACTTGGTGGTTTTAAAAGAGAAAATATTTCCATCACCTATTATACAGTAAGAGCATTTGAGGTCCCAGGCAGATACATTAATAATGTAAAATTCCAAGATGATTTCAAGACAGAATGAAGGTGTTCTGGTTACCAATCAATCTGTCCTAACTTCCACTCTAAGGCAATGCAGCTCCTAAGTTTCATGTACACATTTACTGCAGTTACAGATGGTTACCTAAACAGTTCTCACAGGCTGAAAAACTTTAAAAACCTAATTACAGCTCTTCTAGTCACAAACTGAAATATCACTAAAGCTTTGAGAGAAAACAAAACCCTGCAGGTCTCTGGTAATAAATGACACATCAGTCAATGAGTTACAGTGAGGCACTTGCCACCCTGCAATGGCTCCTAATGCCACTTTGTGAACATGGTGACCATTTTCCCCACAGCACAACTGCTCAAGTCAGAAGGGGCAGTGAGAATCTGATGTACTGAGTACAGCTACCAAATTACTCAGATTGGTACTTTGTAATGATTTGTAATCTTTCTCTTGAAATTCATTTATGGTAATCAAAAATAAGGAAGGTTTCAGATTGACCCCAGTTTTGTTTGCATGATGAATAAAAGAATTCACTGCAAGTCTTTTGCATCACGCAGACCTTCCCCAGGTCCACTATCAAGGAGCAATGACCCCCATAACCATTTTATTCAGTGAGGCTTCTACCTCAAGAGAGGTGCCCACTCTGCTGAGCTGCTGCAACCTTGGCAGGCAGCACCTCTTTCTAAAATAAAGGTCCTAAAAAGAGCTGGCAGCGGTGCTACAGCAGGGCAAGGACAATGCCCTCCCTGGTCCCCAAAGTTCAAGCTGGTTTTTTCACCTGCAAGGAACAGCATCGGAGAATTAAGAGTACAGCAGCAGAGCAAACAGAGTTAAACTTCTGGTCACCATAATATCAGGATATGATGACCTTGTTTGACTTTAATCTCTGCTTGCTCTACCCATCAAGGAAGCAGAAGTCCTCTGTCTCCTGCAACTTTACTAAGTAAGCCAACTCCCTTTCATCAGCACAGGTTATCGCATCATTAAACAAGCCAAGATAACCCGAGGGACAGAAAGTTGACAAGCTTGTCTCACAATGCCTGAAGTTCCTTTGACTTCAGCCCGAGTATGGTACTTAATAGCTACATTGTTCACTTTTCCATGACAAAAAGGAAATTCATCAGCCCTACCCCCTGGAGAGGGATTCAGACTGGTTTCTGCCATTCCTGGGGGAACAGACTTTTGTTTCTTTCTAGAAAGATGTTCAACGTTTTTTAAAAATATTTCAAAGCTCATTCTGCCTTCATAAAGAGGACACAAGCAGCCTTGCAAGGACCCTCCTCAGTCTGGGCAGTACGACCGTACCCGTAGGCAGACAAAAGCCATGCAAGGAGGTGTTTCCTCACATCAGTTCACACGGCCACATCGGCCTGTCTCCTAAGTTAGCACCAGATCACAAAGCCTCCTAAAGTTAGCACCAATTAGTGTTTTTCCTGAAGTTAGCACCAGACCAAAATTGTGCTCAGATTCTCCAGTATATCCCAGCAGGAAAAGAAACAAACATTAGTAGCAGATTTCAGAGGCAAGGCCAGCCCCATCTTCTCATAGCAGCAAGTTTTTGATCGCTTACATTCATCGCAGTTCTCCCCCTCACTCAAAAATGACTGAGGAGAAAGATGGTGATGCTCAGGGATGAACGTAGGCAGATCAAAATCAAGTTTCTCCAACAACCACATCAAAAGCGTTAGTTTATTACTTAGTGTAAAACAAACGTTGGGAAGTCACAGCCTGGTAGGTAAGGAAAGCAGCAACAGCAGGATTCATCCTGATCTTAATCAGGGAATCACAGAATATGCTGAGTTGGAGGGGACCCATCAGGATCATCGAGTCCAACTCCTGGCCTTGTGCAGGACACCCCAAGAGTCACACCATGTGCCTGAGAGCATTGTCCAAGCGCTTCTTGAACCCTGTCAGACATGGTGCTGTGCCCACTGCCCTGGGGAGCCTGCTCAGTGCCCGACCACCCTCTGGGTGAAGAACCTTTTCCCGATATCCAACCTAAACCTACCCTGACTCAGCATCAAGCCCTTTCCTCGAGTCCTGTCACCGGTCACAAGAGTGAAGAGATCAGTGCCTGCCCCTCCTCCTCCCTTTACAAAGAAGTTCCAACTGCAATGAGGTCTCTCCTCTCCTCCAGGATGAACACACCAAGTGCCCTCAGTGCTCCTCACACACAGTGCTCCTCACACAGTGCTCCTCCAGGTCCTTCCCCATCCTCACTGCCCTCCTTTGGACAGTCTAATGGCTCACTATGTTTTATTGTGGTGCCCCAAACCGCCCCAATATTGCAGGTGAGGCTGTTCCAGAGCAGGACAATCCCCTCCCTCCAGCCAGTGATGCTGTGCCTGATGCCCCCCAGGACAGGGATGTCCCTCCTGGCTCCAGGGCACTGCTGCCTTGTGGCCAACTGGCCACCAACCAGGACCCACAGTCCCTTGTCCGGCACTGCTTTCCTGCATCTCATTCCCCAGTCTGTCTGTACATCCAGGGCTGCCCCACCCCAGGGGCAGAATCCAGGACTAGAGGAGCACACAGAATCACAGAATGGCCTGGGTTGGAAGGGACCTTAAAGATCATCCAGTTACAACCTCCCTGCCATGGGCAGGGACACCTTCCACTGGACCAGGTTGCTCAGAGCCCCATCCAGCCTTGCCTTGGACACTTCCAGGGATGGGGCAGCCACAGCTTCTCTAGGCAACGTGCGCCAGGGCCTGCCCACCTTCTGAGTAAAGAATGTCCTGCCTACAGTCACCAATGTGAGCACTGCAGCAACCAAGAGGAGTGCTCTGGCACACATCAGATACTGGATTGTATCAACAGATGGAAGTCTGAGTTGACAAGCTGTCCCTGAGTGTGTCTGGGATGGGTGGGTCCCACTCCATCAACTTCCAGCACTGGGTACAAGCATCACAGCCCATCATGTGCAATCTTGCTAAAACACCTTGTGCAATCCACGAAGTAGAAGATGATATTTAAAGGTCTTCTGTGGAGAAGAAATTTGTTCATTTTTCATCTTGTACACATTATTGCTAAAAAATAAAATGTTAAATAATTTACAGAGCTGCAATGGTTAGGTTAGTGAGCCACAGTGCAGTGTCTCAGTTCCCTATGAGATTTGTAAAACACCTGAAAACTGATACCCTAAAAACTTCCTTTAAAACTGAAACACATCCTTTCTTTGATACCAGCCAAGTCCTGGAAGAAGGGTTACACAAATTCAGATATTGCAGGATTAGGAACTGACATCTATCAGAATAAATTAATCCATGTTTCCTTTTGAGCCTGTTTTAAGCAGCTGGTTCTGGCTTTGAGGACAACATCCTAAAATCTAGCTAGTGCATGTATACAAAAATGAAGTTGTCAGCTTCTAATAAAGGGAGGTGTTGTCAGGAAAACTGTGAAGTCTGATCCTGATGAAAGAATAGTGTTGGCATGCCCAACTTTGTTGGGAAAAAAAGCCAAAACACTGTACGCAAAACAGTTATTAAAGTTCGGCTGTCATAATTAAAGTATTACCTAATGTGGTTCTGAAAGGGTCTTCCATCGGCCTGTAACTGTTTGTCATTTACTCAGTGTTACTGTGGAATGTAGGCTGGAGTTTGTTTGGAACAGATTCCACCTGTGGAGATGCCCAAAACAGGGCACAGTGCTGGGCACCCTGCTCTGGCTGCCCCTGGCTGAGGAGCAGGGGTTGGACTAGATGAGCTCCAGAGGTCCCTTCCAACCTGATTCTGTGGGACAGACAGAACGAGGAAATGGATCAGAATCAGAGACAAGGCATTATGAAAGACCAACCTGAAAACTATTTGCTATCACAAAAAACCCGACACCACATCAGGATGAACAAACAGAACTCCTTCTAGCAAAAGCTACTCTGAGATCTCTGCTGAAATGCCCCTTCTAGTTCTGAGCACCAGATTTCGGGATACAGTGGGTCAGCGGAAGAAAGATCGTCATCAGCAGAGACCCTTAACAATCCAGGAGGAGTTTCACCTAGAAAGGAGAAGCTGGGAAACTACACTCAAACAGTAGACTTGCAGAGATGAAGAAAATAAACTGCCCTTCTGCATCCTCTGTGCAAATATAGGTTACACAAAAAAAAACACACATCAAAAAACCCCAAAGAGCCCTAGATCTCCTCCAGAGGTCAGTCAGCCTCCACTACAGGCTTTTAAGAGCAGATAAAGCACCTCTAAGGAGGTGGCAGTGGTATACTGGAGCCATGGGAAGAGGTAAGGGAGTACTACAGCTTCCAGATCCCTTGGAGCCCTTTTTCACACTTACATGAAATGACACAGCTTCGAGGGAGAAACATTTCACTGAAAGGCTCAACAGAGTCTGAGGTAACCACCTACAGCTACAGCTTCCTATGCCTTTACTTCACTAGTTCCTTAGTGTTCACAAAATTCATCCATACCATTTCACAAATTTCATCAGATCAACACTATCCCTGCACCTTAAAGGACTAAGCTTGAATAGCTGGGCTCACAGAGAAGTAAACAGTTCTGTGACCTGTGTTACACAGGTCAGGTAGGCCTAAAGATTTCCTTCACTTATACTGCTAAGACATACATTTCTGATAGCTAGGAGTCACAATTTGGCTTACAAGACCAAGTGAGAGGGTCTAGTTTACATGAGAAGGCAGCTTTTACTGAGAATCTGATCAAGGAAAGGTAAATACCCTGTATGCATAAAGAACTCAGTGGATATAGAGAAGTTGGCTTCTTCATATTCATCTCAACAGAAGAAATTAGGCCTCATAAGCCAAACAGAATCTCCAGGTTAATCAAGAATCTTCAGGCGTGTTCCAGTTTCTCCATTAATAAGATAAAATATTTTAAAATTGTGATGTGAGTTTTCACTTTCTCTCTCGTCACACAAGATACAAAAAAAGAGTATTGGCAATTTATAAGCAAAAGTCTTACCGCAGTTCAACATGCAACATTGGTCTCACTTCTGTACGATTAAATAGACTATTTACACACAATACATATATATCTTTCCCTCTGTATGCACATGCATTGGTCCTAGCCTAGGCATCAAAGGCCACATGTGAGTTCTCTGGGTCAAATCTTGTTCAAGCAATTCCAGTCTGAGTGTGTGATCTCCTTTGGACAGCTTAGGATCTCGTCTCAGTTCTTCCGAATGTCAGCGTAGACCACGGACTCTGACTTGTTGATCTTGTCGCTGTGCTGTCCCCCGGAGTGATCTAACTGCGCGTAAATGACTGGGCCCTGCGGACACAACAGAGGCACAATCAGCACTTCCGACTCAGGGCAGGCCCATCTGCAGCAAGATGAAAGCTAAAGCGAGAGCACGGAGCGCTAATGACTGCGAACGGCACTTGGAAGCGTGGAATGGACCCTCGCCCAGGAACGAGCTCCAGTCTGCCACCTTTCTCCTCTCGCGAGCAATGCCAAACAGCGCCCTTTCCTCCCTCCAGAACTGCAGCAGCTGCTTGCTTCACACAAAAAGCGAAATCTGGAATCCTTTGCTCTGAAAAGCAGCAGTTCTTACGTGTGATGGAGGGGCTTAGTCAGATGCACACCAGGTTTATTATTGTTCAAAAGGAACTGAACTACACATTTACCAGTGGACAGCAGTGTACTTACTTCCCCTGCTGCCACTCAGGTCCTGCACATTCCAGCACAGCAGGATGGCTTGGATAATGAGGGAGGGAACAAACCTGCAGCCACCCTGGGACACGAGTCACTGCCCAAACAAGTGCTGTGACCAAGACTTGCACAGCAGTGAGCCAGCAATGCTGCAGCAATGCAGAATTCTTACCTGACTCCGAGCCAGCCCAGTCCCTGCACAGCCCCACACACACCCTGGTTACCTTTGCTGGGGTGCACTGGAGGACAGGACAGCCCTGCCCTCCAGCTGAGCACACAAACACGCCTGTGCCTTCCTAAAACACCCTCCTGAACACACGGCCACACACCCTGGTTACCTTTGCTAGGGTGCACTGGAGGGCATGACAGTCCTGCCCCCCAGCTGAGCACGCAAACACGCCTGTGCCTCCCTAAAACACCCTCCTGAACACAGCCCACACAAACTGCAGCTGCTGGAGACAGGCTGGAGACAGGACTGCAGCCTCCACGGAACAGGTGCCCAACGGGACAGGTGGGACCTCTCTGGCAAGGTCTGACCTGAAGCTCCCACACTGCAGCACCCCCCAGTGCCACAAGCACCGAGCAGGAGGCACAAGCTGTGACCACTCACCAGGTGACCTCAGCACAGACCACACCCCCAGGCAGGAGGGAAAGCGACAGTCCTGTCTAGGGGTGAGTGGGGGAAATTACTAAGACAGAGCTTTGAGTTTGGTTGTGGCTTTTTTAGCAGTTTTTCCTTCAAAACAGTTCATCCATTTAACTTTTTCCGCTTCCCTTTTGTCCCAGGCACTTCTCCTACTCCATTCTTGCCGATGCTTTTGGAATCCTGCCAAATTAGAAAACATTACAGAACTGATGTCTTAGAAAACCCTGGATTTCAAATCTCATTGTAGCCTCCTTTTTTTTTTCTTTTTCTGCTATTTGCTTTCATGTTGTTGTGGTCTCCAGCCTTACTCCTAATTCAAGTTAGAGTGCAGTGTCTACATAAACTTCAAGGCAAAGTAACCCTGAAGTTTATTTGCAAGCAATTTTGGAAGTCTCACCTGCCTCAGCCCAGAGGTCAAGAGTATGATAAATTCAGCTCCAGAGCACTTTCTATCAGTCAAACATAAAAGTAATAAATCTATAACTGCATAAAATACTCATCATGACATTTCAAGTTTTGTTCATGTAATTTTGATGGGACAATTTTCTCCCACAGGAGTCCACTCTAGATCAGTTATCATTATTCTGACCTCACCGATCCTGAGGACTCAGGATCAGTTATTACTATTCTAGGTTTATGCCAGTTTAAATACAGCTGTTCTGCTACAAGGAGCTAAAGGGAAAAGAACAGCAGGAGTAGAACCTGCTAAGGCTTTGTCAGCAGAGTCATGAACTGCAAATTACAGCAAAGAAAAAGGAATTACAAAGTTAGACCATCATGGTCTAACAGGAGTCTACAGTATTTTCAGATTTTTTAGATGCTGAAAGATGTTCCAACTACCACAGATTCCACTGGTCTAAAACCACCAGGCATTCCAGGAGACAAGAGTGGGCCTCAATCAGCAAGGAGCCTGCACCAGCTGCTGGGAACTGCCAGGAATCTGAATAGCTGCATTTCACCTGCACAACACCTCAAAAGCTTCAATTCTACAACTTCCTGATTACCAAAAATTACCAGGTTTTATTTATACGTGATGCTAGATTTCAAATATGTAATTTGCATGCTGGTACAACCCTTAAAAAAACCCCTCAACCAATAAAATAGTGGCTAGAAGTTAAAAATATAAATGAAATATAGAAATATAACTGAATTTTAGTTTTCTCACCGATTTAAAAATTCTGTTCCAAATCTGATCTACCCTGATTTCATTGTGGATCTTTATACAGAAAAGTAAATAGGTTTACTTGTTCTGTTTACCTGTTCTGTAAGATGGGGCAAATGTTTAATAGAAGGTAGAGAAACCACTTGCTGCTAGAAATGTTTGCCAAGAAAAGAAAATCCACACAAAACTCTCTTTTTCCCCCGAAAGATTAAAACCCTAAAACCCTGAACAAAACAGAAGCCATTTGCAGTACTGTGAGGTCAGGAGTGTTCACACTTTGGGGTTTCCTTTGGGAACTTACCTGCAGGAAGATTCTGGAGGGCTCTGCCAAGGAATCAGCAGACCAGAATAACTACAGAAGGGCAAAAGCAGCTGATCCTGAGGTATCTTTGCATACTTTAGATTTGCTCTGACATGTTCCTCCCAGTACACTGAGACTCAGAACACTGGGGACATGGGAAGGTGAGGACACTGCAAGTTTTCACACCAAAACATTACAATATCTTTTCTTTCAAGATGTAAGCATTGAACAGCAAAACTCTTAATCCCTGTAGCTCTCAGGGCACTTGCAGGTACTGCTTCATAGCATGGCAGGAATCAGGTAAAACATCTTGGTGTTTTGACCCAGGGACATCAACTCCAACACCTACTGCAACATAAATCCAAAAAAAATCTTTTTTTCTTTTTTTGAAGGGGGAATGGTGGGAATCACCTGTCTCATTCACCCATTCTAGAAGCTCCTCCATGAACTAGAAAAGACAAGCTTTGTCCAGGCCTTACAGGCTGCTGCTAGTAGACCCATTCCAGTGAAAATCTGAACTATCTTTAAATTTTATAACCTAAGTATATAGCCTGTGGGTTCAGAGAATAACTGATGTCTGAAGTCAGAGGGCAGCTTTGTGGGCCCATGTGCTAAAACTCTGGAAATACTGCATGGCTCAGAACAAAATGCATTTCAAAACCAACCTGGAAGCCAAACAGAGCAGGGACTTGGACTTTATCCAGCTCAGTGTTAGCACGTTTAGTTTTTCTCCTGTAGTGCTAACACATTAACACACATCTCCATTATTTTGTCAGGAGAAATTAGGAACACAGGTATTAACTCTGACTGAGAAACACATCAGTTCACACACTACTCTACAGCCACTTTCTAAAAAGGTGGCTAATCAATGAAAAGACCATTTTGAGCTTAAATTCATTCAGGATCTACACCTTCACAGGAAAATTGCTGGGAATACACAAGTCAAGAGGTAAGAAACAGCTTCCAAAGAAGGAAATCTTGTACACTTTTAACAGGTAATCATACATGGCATGGAATCCCTGTCTGACTCATGCCCTCTCCCCTCTGACTAATTTCCCATGGGATGTTAAGTCTGGATAAGAGACAGTTTTTTCCTTCAAAGTCAGCAGGACTTTGCCAACAACAGGAAGCACGAAGGGTGGCCCTTTCAAGCCCACACAAGTTGGGAGGCTCTGCAGGAGAGAGCTCCCCACAGCACAAGTCATCCCCAAAGTGCCCCTCGCTGGTCAGCGTCTGCACCATTTCCTTGTGAAGGCCGTACATGCCACAGAGCACGAGAGAGTAAGTGGAATTCCTTCCCATTGCAACCTCCAAGGAGATTAGACAGACAGACAGACAGACTATTCTGAGTTGGAAGGGACCCACAAGGATTATCGAGTCCAACTCTTAAGTCAATGGCCCACACAGGGGATTGAAC
>JAOXXN010000001.1:115918806-115929127 GCA_026770055.1 Myrmophylax atrothorax | reverse complement strand
TGGCCGTGGCACTGAGTGCCATGATCTGGTAAAGGGACTGGAGTTGGACCAAGGGTTGGACTTGATGATCTCGGAAGGCTTTTCCAACCCAATCCATTCTATGATTCTGTGATTCTAAGAGCAGTCAAGCTTACTGCTTTCACTGCAGTAACATGGAGGACTGCAGCATTGCACTGGTAAGTGAATTTAACGGGTATCTTTGAAATGTTGAACAAAAAACTCTTAAGAAGATTCCAGTCACAGCATATTGATAGGAAACCTCACAGGTCATTTCCAGGACATCTCTGTCCAGGTCAGCTGAGCTGTGCTAAATCCCATGTGCTGGCACCTTAACCTGCAGAGGACACACAGCCTCACAGGTCCAAGCCTGGACACTTCCCCTTGTCCACCACCACTCACCACTTACAGTCACAGCTACAGCCTCAGTCAAACACAAACATACACACATGGTGCTCCACGCCCCAGAAACCAGGTACAAGGGCATGAGTAGGCACAGCAAGGTTACACAGGGTTACAGAGCTTCAGCCAGGCATGGCACAGGACTCTGAAGGACACCAAGCAGCCAAGCAGTCAGCCCTGTTTGCTTCAGCCAGGCATGGCACAGGACTCTGAAGGACGCCCAGCACCCAAGCAGCCAGCCCTGTTCCTGTATGAAGAGACTCTTGCCCTCAACCATGTTATAGCATCAAAGGCTTTTCAAATCCACATGTAGCATCTCCTCCTAAATGCTGTCCCTCACACTTGCGAGGATCTGCTCAAAACCAGCAAAATTCTTTCACTTCCTTTGAGCCCTCGTAAGTGCCTCCAAAACATTTGGTAACTGCATGTGCATAAATCCAACAGTGCCTAACCTGCCAGTGCTTGGAGATCAATGCCTTCTAAAGCTGAAGTGGTCTTTCCCCACTTTTACTTGTATCCCCTGGTTGCTTACACTTGTTTCAAGCTGATTAAAAATAAGTATTTTGGGCATGAATGGTTTTCATTCTACATGTTTGTATGCAGCAATATGGCCCCTACTCTACGAGGCAAAGGCTGAACATTTGGTTTGGTAGCATATCACAAACAAACCCTTCCCATGCACTCAAGTTCTACACAAATTACCACACAGCTAATTAAAATTTCTTTGTAGACCACTGAGTCTCCACTGAGATCTTGGATCCAATGAAAACATTCCATTAATTAAGGCTATGAACACACCAAAATACACTCAGTTCTCCTGGATTCAACTCCACTTGATCACTAGGAGTCGTAACAAACCAAGAATGGGAACAGCCAACACTGCAGGCACAGACATCTTATTTCCACCAGCACAAACTCCGCCCACACAGAAACTTCTATCAGATCCCTAAATATGGGATGCTTATGGCTGCTACAGCTCCCATCCCACACAGAGAAAACTGTTACACTCCCCTCCTCCTGAAATGGCTAGTCATCAGTTTATTAATTAATACAAGCAAATTGCTTCGTTTACCTTAAAGACACCTGGTCATACAGTCATGTACACAATTTATAAATGAAGCCTCTTAAGGATGAAAGATCAGGAAATAATGAAAATGTCTGACGAAATAAAGCTGAAACTATTCAGACAGGCTGTTACAGGTAACAGGCTGATGACAGTCACAGGTCAAAAAAATGCAAAGGAATGCACTAATGGAAAGGAATGCACTAATACAAGAGAGTCTTGAGCAGTTCACATTTAAAGGTCTTGACAAAATGACAGACAATTCAGTGTATCGATATGTTCACTATCAGCCCAGCAGCCCAGAAGTTTCATCAGAAAAGAGGATGTGGGACTTTCTAATGACTAAGGGTCATAGGTCACAAAAATAATATACACTTGTGAAACTGCTCTCATCAAGAAATATTTTCCTTAATGTCAAGTGTCTTGTGAAACATCTACTGTTGACAGAACTCTCAAGTACCCTTGCATGACTTTCAGTTATTTCTCCCACAAAGCACGGTTTCCCTGTACAATCAGCATGAAAAAACAGCAGCAAGACCCTGCAAAACATCTCAGAATCCAGCACAGAGTTACAGTCCCTTACTGCAATTACAGGCACTGATGTCCCCGCAGGCCATCACTTCTTCACTGTGGATAAAACACCTGGTGTGGAAATCCCAGCTTTCATGTCTCAAAGGACAGGAGGAGACATGCCAAAATTCTTCCTCTGAAACTCCACAAGATGTTAAAGCATCCAGATGTTGGACAGAATTTCCATACAAAGAATTCATCGACATCCCTTAGCCTTAACATAGAAGCAAAATCCATGCCAGCAATTCCATCCAGGAGCAAACCAGAGTGTCCTTCACAAGGACAACGCACAAGTAGTAAGGAGCCACATACGTCTGACCATCTCCACACCAGAAATCCAACATCGTGTTATTTGGTTTGAAGTCTTATTAAGTGTGTAGATATAAAAATGCATATGTACATGCACATTTCTACATATATGTTCTTGCATGTCATTGTGGTGGGTTGACCTTGGCTAGCTCTCAAATGCCCATTCAGCCACTTTCTCGCTATCCCTTCTTAAAAAAGGGGAGAAAATAGGATAGAAATGCTCATGAGTAAAGATAAGGACAGAGAGATCATCTACCAATTACTGTCCCAGGCCAAACACACTTGACTTTGGGAAACATTGCTGCAGAACTGCCACCAGCCTGGCTGCAGGGCCCAGCTGGGCCCTGGGGTGGGCCCAGGGCACTGGATGTGTCAGGCAGAGGCAGCCCCAGCCCCTCCTCATGGAGGCTGTCCCTGCTGCCCCCCTGCCCCCCAACACCTCGCTGTCTACACCCCATACAGTTACACAGGACGCGCAGCAGCATCAGCTATAGAAATGATGACTAGACAAAGCCATGCCAACCAACCTTGACATCCAAGTTTCAAAGCAACTAAACCCACATTCCACTGGCCTCAAAGGAAGAGTTTAGTTTCACTCTTAAACGGCAATTCACCGGAACAGCTTTTTGCTGCTGCCACAACAGCTCCCCAGGCTGCCAATCTCGTCAAGGAGCTCAGGCTGCTGCAGGGAAGAGCTTCCTGCCTGCAGTAACACAGCTGATCCTGCAGCTCTAGGAAACAGGGAGGAAAGCTGCTGACACCTACACCATGGACTCCTACACCATATCCCCTCCTGGCGCCTTGCTGCTGGGAATGTTCAACCCCAGAGCAGAGACAAGCTCAGAAGAGCATCTGCCTAACACAACATTTGCTGCTTTGCACATTCAGCCGAGCTCCGCCTGACTCAACCGTGAGGGAAAAAATAGCGTTTTGTCACTCCAACTGAAAGGAAAACAGTTTCATTGAGAAGCCTTAAGTAGGCCGTGGCAGAGCTGCCAAACAGCCAGTAACATCCATGTACCTCAGCCCTGCGTATCTCCATGCACCTACTTTGACAGAAACTAAAGACAAGTCTTCAGAGTCACCAAACCTGGGTACCACTTTCTGCTCCCACACTGCAGAGTTAGTTTTTCAAGTGGCCTCCTCCACACAACACAGAGCTGCTCACTGCTCTGCCAAGGGGCAGCAGGAGAACCTCTGCTGAGATTTATTTTGAAAGCCCATGCTTTAACCAGAAACAAAGAACAAGCATGAGAAACAGCACAGAACGCCTGAGCTCCCTTCTCCCTTGCCAGCCAGGCCACAGACTTCTTCTTCAATCCTGAGGAAATAATTTCACTGTTGCATCACTTTCTCATCTCATAAAGCTGAGATGCTTGTAAAGGTGCTGAGGTCTATGAACAGGTAAGCATTATAGCTCCAATTACAGGATCAGTTATATGTCAGATTGGGGCAGATGCTTACTTAGTCCTGAGGCAAGTAAGTTCCAACCTTATTCCAGTAACTTTTCCCAGGATCACAAAGCAATACTTCCCTGTCCATGCTGGAAGACTCGGACAGCCATCAACATCTCAGGTACTTTCCAAAGCACACATCACATTTTTCCAATTCAACAGCCCTTAAGTGGTTTTCCACCCATGACCAAGTTTACAAGTTTCAAATTCAAGCAAGCAGTTCTTGTTGACAAAGCCAAACCAAAGGATTGAGAAACACAAAAGGGCAAGTAAAGTAAAGCTGTTCAAAGTGCAAAAGGTAAGTGGAACAGCTGCTGGCAGCTGTTCTACCTCCAACCTTGCAGTACTAACACAGTCACTCACAAACACAGCACGTTACTTCCTGGGCACAAGGAAAGATCCAGGAAAACAGGAATTCAGATTGCAGACAGGCCACACAGACAAGGAGATAAAGAGTACATATCAGAAGAGTCTCATTGACATACACCAGGTTTTTCCCACAATTAGGATATCATGGAGCTTGCTTGACTAGAGAACTGCAAGACACTGGGTAGGCATGCTCAGCACATGGCAGAGAGACTGAAAAAGCATCCCACCATCACAAATACTTCCTGCTACTAGAGCAATCCACTCAAACTGTCACAACTGCTAAAGAAAGGGGAGTATTATGGATCAGAACCATAGACAAAAAAAAAAAAACAACCAAACAAAACCAAAGCCCAAACCCCAAGGAGTGGACAGTAGAGATGGACAAGTGATGGGCTGTAATGAAACCTTCCCTCCAGGCTTTTTTTTTTTTGTTATTAATACAATTTCAAGTGAAACTGTGTTAAAAACACCAATTATGTTGCCAAGTGCTGCTGGCAGGGAGCATCTTTTTGACAGAATCTATCATTAGCAGCGTGGAAACCACCAATTCCCAAAACAAACTATGCAGTAGAACTTAGGATGTGGATACACAAATTTCACAAGGAGATACAGTGCAAAAGGCCACATAACAAACAGACAGAAGAATCTGCCCTTCTTTTCCCTCCTACAGTAATCAATCCACAAAGCTGTAACCAACTCAGTGACAACGTATCTTTACACACCAAGAAACATCTGCAGAAAACACACTTCGAACCATCCAAGGAAGTAGCAGCGTTTCATTACCAGTCACTCCCACTTGCCATCATTCCTGAGCCAGCATCGTGCCCATCTCTTGCCAAATATTGTATTTCCAGCCTGAAAGGTGAGCACAGGGGGTTTATTGTTGTGTATCCACTGACTCGATTAAAACTTGTTAAACAAAGTCCCATCACTCAACAGAGCAAGGAGCTAGAAATAGATGAAATTAAGTCATCCAAGTGATTACCCTCAGCTAACAGGGTGTTTGGTCACACAGCCAACATGTTCTGGAGTGGGTAAAGACTCACTTCAGCAGTCCAGGCAAATCCAAAGCCCTTGGAGGGGCAGATTCCTTACTGATCCACGGACTGCTGAACGCCTGCAGCCAGCTCTGGCGCCTCACTCGCAGCAGTCTTGCACTTACCTGCTAACTTCATTGCCCAGGAAACTCGTAACTAGCTCTGACCTGCAGCAGCACAACCACGGAACCACAAGGAAAAGCCCATGCTACAAATTTCAAAGCATTGTTTCACAAGAATTTGTTAGTGGTGGTGCCAATTTAAACAGCTCACATGCACATATAATGAGATGACTCTGATAGGGAACTAACCCATGTTCAGAACAGCCCTTTTCCCATTGTGCTCTTTTAGACCAGACCAACACCCAGCCCAGTCTACTGTATGCTGTGTTTGTACAACCACTGAGCAGGGCTAGGAAACATCCAGAAGGAGCTGCTTCAGCTTGTTCTTCCCAGAAATGCTTCTCTTTTGTGAAGTATTTATGGCCTCCCTTGTAGCATACTCTGCATCACTTCCCCAGTTTACACACGTGTGGACATTTCTAGAGCCATCCCTTGGACCAGAGCCGGGCCGGGGACCAGAGCCGCGCCGGGGACCAGAGCCGCGCCGGGGACCAGAGCCGCCCCTGGGACCAGAGCCGCGCCTGGGACCAGAGCCGTCCCTTGGACCAGAGCCGCGCCTGGGACCAGAGCCGCGCCTGGGACCAGAGCCGTCCCTGGGACCAGAGCCGCGCCTGGGACCAGAGCCGCGCCTGGGACCAGAGCCGGGCCTTTGTCCACACCTGTGCCGACTCAGGGGCACCCATCTGTGCTGACTCTCCATGCACCCAGCATCTCAACATCTTCCACACCCAGAGCATCCAGCAAGGACCTGTAAGACCTTGATCTGAAAACTTCCAGACACAGTAACCAGTCAAGAGTTTAAAAATCCTGCTGTACACACAGCCATGGAAAATTTGTTACCAAGAGGAAGCCGCCACTGTTCACTTGCACACATTACAAAAACAAGTTACTGAATAACAGGGGCTTGCAGCCAACTGAAAACACCTCCAACTCTGGCCATTTCACCCACCTGCCCTGAGGGACCTCCATCTCATGAAGTGGAAGTGCCACCACTGACAACTGCCACACTGTCCAGAGTTTAATCTTCCCTTAAGGATCAGAATCTCAATCTGATTTTAAACTCTGAAGGTAGGGTGAAACCAGTGTTTCAGGGCAAGGTCCCTTAATGCCCCTTAACATCGTGCACGCAAAGCCTGTAAATGCACTAATGCAAACAGAAAAGGCCTTGGGGCTGTGCAAGCCAATGTAAAACAAGTAACCAATGTAAAACACTGTTATCAAGACTCTTTTTATCACAAATCAAAGGTAGCACCATACAACCTACTATGAAGAAAATTAACTCTATCCCAGCCAAAAAGGTACCAACACAATTATCTGACATATACATCTTCAGTTTTTAAAAAAAAGCTTATTCAGGACAAATAACAGAACGGCCCTGCCACTTCAAAGATAAAAGAGATGGGGGGAAAAAACCAATCAGTGGAACTGTGAAATCACCTGACAGAAGGATCACCTTTCCACCAGCTCAGACAGCAAAAAATACTGATTTCAAGCCTGCCTTAAGATGCATTTGCATATCTTTTGTGCTATGAGAACAGATTACTGTTAAACCCTAGCCTGAGTAAACACTTGCTCTTCTAAAAGACTGCTGAAATGAGGTAACAGTAAATCGCTGCAGTTACAGTTCCCCAAGCCTCTTCCCCAGCAGCAAAGCCACTTCAGAACTCCCTGTCCTCTCCTGCCACAGCTTCCTCTTGCACAAGACATTCACATTTTCTCTGTTGTGTTAATCACTGCTTCTGGGGGTCTAACCCAGGTCAGCAAAGTAACCAAGATAAACAAACCACACACACAGAAAAAGGAAACGTGCCATACATAAGGATATAAATGCAGAGCTTTCTGGTGTATCCAAGGATATCCTGAGTTAGCATTCAATAGTTCAAAACAAACAAAACACTTTTTTGCATACAAGGATGTTTATTTTGTCAATTTACCCAGGTGGTAGGAAGATCCATGTGTGCCATACATGATCAAACCACATCACATCATATCACACACCCACTATGGGTGCCAATAATAAGCTTTAGATAGATGACCTCCTGATGACCTATATGGTACTTCTCTAGTACAACAGTAATTCTTTAGAAACCATTCAGATTAAAATCTTTCAAGGCAAACAGTACAAGACATCTGCCTTGCAAAACCAGATTTCACTTTTTTTGGTCTTCCATCTAGGCCGAAGGGGCTCTGTGTGGGACAGGAGACATTCACCATCTGTCATCAGTCAGGATAAGGTAAGCCCAGCCCGTAAACAGGCAGTGGATTGTTGCTTAACTCAACCAACTGCAATTCAGACAGTAACAAGCTAAAGAGCCGTGAGCGCTGTTACTTACAGAGGGGCTGAGGCCTGGTGGGTGGCTGGGGTTAAGAAGAAACCAGACATTTTACCACATTTTATCACCAAAACATTGAGGCACAGACCTTTCAGCAAATTCGAGGATTTCTTGCTGCTGCAAACAAGGTGAGACGGGCTGAGCATCAGGCCCACCCTCAACCCAACCAGCAGAGAGAAGAGTTTTTCCACCTTTTCTCTCTGCAGGACCTGTAGGCAAGGAAGTTTTCCTACCTGCAGCATCAGTGGGCTCAGTTTAAAAGAACTAACAGCTTCTGACAGGGTGAATATACAGGAATTCTGACTAAACCCAGCACAAACATGGAGTGAGCATTGCAACCCTGACTTACACTGTTATTTTCAGCAAACATTTCAAGCAGCAACTGAAATGGACAGAGGACCTCAAAGCAGTAACAGGCACTTGAGCTACTGAACACCTCAATACTCCTCTCTGCTTGTTACTGACCCCTGTGTGTGTGCCCACGTGCACTTGCATGGGTGTACAAAAGGCATATTAGGAAAAAATAAATTTAAAAGAAAATCAGGCTGTGTTAGTATCAAAAAGAATAGTAGAAATACCATTATTATTCTTTCCAGTAATGTCATAGACATTCTCTGAGACTTTCAGAAGGAATCAGGCACCACCCTCATGTCAAAGAGACAGGACACCACTTTAAGTGATATTCACGTGGCTTACGAATGCAGGATGGCAAAATAACCCACTGTCCTGATACTCTTGACTGATTGTCCAAGGCTGACCCATGCACAGAAGAGATTATACCCAGATTAACTATGATCCAAATGTCCATTTGACAATGATCTTTCATTCATAAAAGTCAGTGGAGTAATTAAGTTTTCAGATGACTGACTGTAAACAAGCAAGATGAACTCCTAACACAAGCATGCAGGGGCACACAAGAACATAAGCTTAAAACTTACTTTAAGCTTAAAATGAGCTTAAATCTGCAAAGATGTAAACCTTGCTTTTAAAAGCAGACAGGAGGATTAAGGATGTGCAGCATGGAGAGAAGAAGCCCATGTGGGAATAAGTTCTGATCTGGAGTTAAAAAGGCAATCAACAGTTGTGGGAATGGGAACAGAAACACAGTTCAACACAGACAAGACAGCGATTTCAACACCCACTGGTTTATTCCTTTAAATTGCAACCTCACTTTTAGACAGACTCCACCCTAGGGAGTCTCTTCCAAGAGAGTATTCTGTAGCTTTGCTCAGTTTTAAGACACTATATTTGGTTATATACCTCAAATTTTATACAATGATCTACTACTCCCAGCTACCCATAGCATTACTGGAGCTGTTCCTTTTGTTGTGGTCTGGGCAAACATGCTTCTTTCTTCTCTTGTCTCCATATTTATTTCCAAAGAACGTAGTTTTACTGTAAGCTATGTATAAAACACACCTACCTACCTACTTAAATCTAAATATCAAGGCTGTCTCTGTAGGAACACAGCAAGCCTTAGCAATCCCTGCCTATGTTTATTGCAAAATGCAGTAATCTTAAACAAATCCAAACAATGCTGTTAGAAAACAGATTTAGGAATTGGAATAATAATAGGAATTCGATATTAGGAGGAAGTCCTTTGCTGTGAGGGTGGTAAGACATTGGAACAGGTTGCCTAGGGAAGTTGGGATGCCCCATCCCTGGAATAGTTCAAGGCCAGGTTGGACAGGGCTGGGAGCAACCTGGTCTAACGAGAGGCATCCCTGCCCATGGAAGAGAGTTGGAAATGGATGAGTCCTTCCAACCCAAACCATTCTACGACTCTTTGAAATAAGTTTTAAATTTCCTACCACTCGGCACAGTTTCTTATTAAACCTCTTTCCAGATGGACTTACAGTTTCACACAGCTTTCCAGGCATGTGAACTGAGGAGGCACCAGGCTTCTTTAATGATTCCTACTGACATACTTGGCAAAGTTTTACCCTCTGAGCAAGTACTGCCAACCAAAAAAACCCATCACCGGATATTCCGAGCATATACGCACTGGATATTCCATCACTGTCCACGCCCAGCATCCACACACACTGAGCCAGCAGGGGAAATGTGTGTTACTTTTAACGTGTGGAGCTCTTTGCAGTCCAAGAACAGGAGCCACAGCGGAGTTAAGCATTACCCTTGCCATCTACACTGCTCCGTGGCCTTGCATGCCCTCACTGGAGATATTCCAGAACCGTCTGGACGCAAACCTGTGCCATGTGCTCCAGGATGACCCTGCTGGAGCAGGGCAGTGGCACCAGGTGACCCAGGGCGGTCCCTTCCAGCCTGACCCACTCTGTGGCTCCGCGGTCCTGCCCCTACTCTCCTCCCCCACAAGCCACAAGCCCATCATCCCTCTGACACAACCCCCCTCCACCCAAATACTTCACCAATGACCGAGCCAAAGCTCCTTTTCCAGGTCATTCGCCACAACCAGCGTGCCCATTGCCCGGTCGGCAGAGACGACCGATCCCGGAGCTCCTTCCCGATCCAAACGATCCCGGGATTCGGCGAAACCAGCGCTGACACACGCACCAGCTTCACTGGGGGCTCATCCCCTCACACCGACCCTTCCCTTCCCCACATAGCGGCCCTTCCCATCCCCTCACACCGACCCTTCCCATCCCCTCACACCGACCCTTCCCATCCCCTCACACCGACCCTTCCC
>JAOXXN010000001.1:115901984-115912004 GCA_026770055.1 Myrmophylax atrothorax | reverse complement strand
GGTCCCCCACCCTCCCGTTTCCCATTCCCATTCCCATTCCCATTCCCATTCCCAGTCCCGCTCCACGGCCGGTGGCGCTCGAAGCCGGGCGAGCTCATTCCCAGGGGATTGGAAGGGGGAGGGCAATGGACCCCCCCCTCCCAACGGCTTTGGTTTGTCCCGGGCCGCGCTGCGCCCCCTGGCGGAGCGGGACGGGAGTTCCGCACGAACCCGCCGCGATTCCCTGCGCGGGATCGGTCCGCGGGATTGACCCCTGGGATTGATCCGCGGGATTGGGGCGGGAGAGGGGCCCACGGCAGCCACAGGCACTGCTTTTGGTCTCTGAGCCCCCCGCACGCTGCTGGTTTGGATCCCGCCTTGTCCCTGATGGGGCGCATCACTCTGTCCTGCCATGCTTCCCCCTCGTGTTTCCATGCCTCTGCATCCCAGAGCTTTCAAAAAACCCTATTTCTCCCCTCAGTTATTGCTCTCAGTCTTCACCCTTCCAATGCTTTCTTGTGGCTCACAGTAGTTTAAACTCGTTCCAGCCAAAATCAACAACAGGACGCAGATCACAGACAAACACGACTGCACTCTCTCCTTGTTCTGGGGCTTCCTTCCTCTCTCCACTTCTTTATTCCTCAGTTTTCCATCCCTCACCCCGATATAAAGGTCTTCTGGCCTATAACGTTCTTTTTTTTTTAATCTTTCAAGCACCATCCATGTCAGAGGGATTGCATGAACTGTATCTGGCTTTTCCTGCTGAGAGCATTTCCCTGTCTGTCCAGGTGTGTTTCCAGCTGCCTTTACACACATCAGGAAAAGATGCTCTCCTGAAATTGCTCTCACCTGACCTGCAGCCAGGGTGAGGTTGGTGAGCCAGCATCACCCTGAGAGGGTTTTGTGGGTGCCTGCAGGGAAGAAACAAACCTCTTTCTTCCCTCCCACTACTTGTAAAGTCATCAGGGATGAAGATGGTGATGCAACTTCTGGCCCAGAAAGTCTCTAAACTGTTGGCTGCCAGAAGCTGGGAAATCTCACAGGAAAGATCACTGTGTGTTGTTATTATACTTTCCAAGGATGCTGTTGGAGAAATGGCAGTAGACTAGATGGCTCTGCTTTCTTCTGTTCCCAGGTACCTGCAGGGTTAGGGCAGGAAGTGTGGGACTCTCTTGTCCCAAGGAACACATTCCTTTGTGATTGAGCACATTGGTTATGGCTGTTCCTGAAAAATAAAACCCACAACACATTAAATGAAAATGTTAAACTTTTCAAGTGGCAGTGGAAATCCCATGCCTATTTTGCTGCCACCAGCTTTCTCCATCCTTCCCCAGACTTTTTTGTCTTTCCAGGAGGAAACAAAACACACAGATTTTTTTTGTTTGCTTTGCTTTTATTCCACCATTTATTTCTTCTGTTTCTCCCTCGGGTTTCCATTCCCGTGCTCGGGACACACATACACATTCTTTAAACGGGCACACAAATGTCTGTATATACAGTAAGGCTCAGTCCCTTTACATACAGATGGGACACTGCTGAGAGAAGAAACAGGGTGCAGGGAATGATTGCAGCCTGCCCTGGCATACAAGCTCTAACAACCAGATTAAAATGGATTCAAAGGTAACAATGCTCCATGGCATGGCTCAAAACGATGTGGAGGTTGTGTTTGCCAACAAGCCCACGCCACGCAGGAGGGTCGATGCCACTGGCTCTCAGCAAATGTCACCTCAGCGCTCTCTCCTGGGAAAAAGAAAGGCAAGGCACAGAGCCTCTTCTTTCTTCATGATTGTAGAGGTGGTGAATACAAAGGGGATATGACACAAAACCCTCAGGAGTGTAACACAACACTGCTGTGTTGCAGAGCCCAGCTGAGGACAGCTGTGTTGTGTGAAATGCTTCTGCCTGCCCAGACAGACAGGGACTATTAAGCCTCTGACCCTGCTCAGCTCAGTGTTGGCTAGGAGGAGCTTTGGGATGGATGAAGAGGGCTGGCTCTGCCCTCAGTCTCTGCAGCTATTTCTTGCTGTCTCCAGTGAGCCCAGGCTTGTCCACAGCTCCACATCACGCTGTGGACACGAGCCCCATGATCTTGAGCCAGGGCAGGTTTTCATTCAGTGTGGCAAACACAGCTTCAAGCACTGCTGGCAGGAAACTGGTCAAGTGTTATCTATCTTTCCCCAAATAACCTATTTCTTGTGGGCAACTAACAGTCTCCAGATATAAGTCCTTTTACTTTTGGTTTGGCAACTGTCAGCCCATGACTTTAACTAGTACCCCAAGAGTGAATGCAAATCTAGTCCAGTGTTAAGTACTGGGGAGGGACTGGCTGTCTGACCTTTGGCAATTCAGTGAGTCAGGCCATACAGCTGGAAACTCAGCCAGATCTCTGACCTGCACAAACTAATTGGCTGTTACCTGTAAGCCAGGATGCTTTTTATCCTGAGTGGCTCTCGGTGGCCCCACACTAAAAGTTTAAAAAAAGATTGGATAGGAAGTGAGAAAGACTGATGGACAGGCAGCCCTTCTAAATCTGAACTGGAGCCTGGAGCCAGATAAGAAAACTTTCCCTGTTGACCCACTCAGCACATCTTTTCTTTGCATCCAACCTGCTGGTTGTCACTTTCCAGCAGCACTAAAACACCCTGAAGCTGAAGCACAGAGAACCTACCAGCCTGTCACAGCTGGCTGTGTGACAGATCAGCCAGCTCACCCCCACTTCAAAGGGATTTTAGGTTGTATGATCAAGGTCCTAGGAGTTTTCCCTGTGTTCAGGGTTCACATTGTCTGCCATACAGCACATACGGAGAAAACATACTGTTTCCTACTGTCAAAACATGATTTGCTGAAGTTTAAAAACCCAAAGTATTTCAAAAGAAGCTACCAAAAAGGCACCATACATGTGTGTATGTAACTGATGAACTTCATCTAAGACCAATGCAGGGGAGAAGAAAAAGACTTTCTGGAGCAGGATGAAGGAGCAGAGGGACCAGGGATGGTGGTGGTGGTTGTTTGCTCCAGGACAGCAGGTACCAGGTCTCTCAGTCCCCAGATATCACTGAGGAACATCAGCCAACTCCTGAGTTTTGAACACTGAAGAGATTGCAAACCAGTCTGTCGTTCCAGCTGTCCCAAAATATGATGGTGCAGAGAGCCAGTGAGTATCCTCTCAGCCCTGTGATGAGTCTGGACCTCAGGGGATATCTGTAATCTACTCCTCTCCTGACACTGAAGGTTTTCCAGCAGCTTCCACCTTGACTGGGTTAGATGCCTCCTATTCACATGTTAAGTCTCCTCTGCCCTGATTGGGTATGTCCTTTTGAGACAGGAAAAGCAAGGAAATAATGAAAAATAATTGTGGTCTAAGTAAATACAGTATGTCCTGGGGTACTTTGGTAGTTTCTGTGCTGGGAGGCAAAGGCAGCTGAGCACCAGCTTCCTTCCTTCAGTTGCTCCTTGCCAAACCAAGGAAGCATTTGAAGAGGAGACAAGTGGTGAGGTGGAGCGAGACATTTCCTCAGGCATCTGTGGCTACGTTATCAGTGGTTACATAAGAAGGTACATGGAATAAGCCCAGCTTTAGCCAGTGGAAATCCTTTTTTATTTCAAGTGGCAAATGTGTTTCCATGCTTCCAGGGCTGACCATGAAACCAGTGTGTGTGCAAACATTATTTTTGCTGGCAAAGCTAACAAGCTAAACACATGGAGAATATACATGTACACATGTCTATACACAACGTGTGCTCACATATAAATATGTGTAAGTGAGGAGGCAGATTGACATAGTATATACATGGCTGCTGCTGGGGAAATGTGCTTTCTACTGTAAGTACTTTCAAATTGCTTTCCAAACAGCGATGGAGCAGAGCCTCTCCATTATACTGCATCCAGAATCAGCTTTGCTTTTTTGCCATCTTCCTCCCTGTAACTCCACCCAGGAGGGCTGGTGGTTTTGAATGTCCTGCCTCGCAGCCCCTGCAGGCCTGGGATTTGAGACTTTTGACATGTGGGGAGCAGCAAAACTGTTGTTGTGCTCTGTCACAGTTGCCATTTCCATTAATAGCAAAACCCTCTGGTGTCTGAGGAGGCCCCATCACGCTGACCCACCTTACCTGTGTGCCACGGTTACGCTGTGTCCTGGTCCTGTGTGGCTGACGTTGAAGGCTCACTGGTAGTCTCTAACCCCACTGCATCCTGCAGTGATTCAGGAGCCAGTGGTGTTTCTTCAGTGTTTGATGTTCTCTGTGTGTCTGTGCTCTCACTGGTTTCCTTTGCTTCAGCTTCTTCCTTCTCCTTGTCCCCCTTTTCCTGTTCACCAGCAGTGCCTTGCTGCTCTTCTCCCTGGGGACCCTCACACACCTCCTTCTTTCCAGAGGGAGGCTGGGAAGAGTTCTCCTTCCCTGGGGCATCATGACACACTTCCTCCTCCTGTGTATCCCCTGTGTTACTCTTGCAAGGAGTCATTTCCTCTGTCTGTTTTTCCCCTTTTTCTTCATCCTCTGATCTGCTGGATCCTCTCCTTGATGGAGGCTTCTCATCAGACACTGCCTGTTTCTCTTGGTCTTTGCTCCCTTTTAATTCATCCTCTGACCTGCTGGATCTTCTCCTTGATGGGGACTTCTCATCAGACTCTGCCTCTTTCTTTTGCTCTTTGCTCCCTGTTTCTGCCTCTTCTGTCTTTCCATTGGGCCCAAAGATCTCATCTTCCTTGGCACCATTTTCTGGAGAGGAGATGTTGACCCCTAAGTCTTCCCCATCTCCGTACTCGGACAGAGACCTTCGGAACCTCCTGGAGGGGGGCCTGCGCTTTATTGACCCTCGTGTCCGCACCTGGGGGGCAGGAAAAGCAGACATGGTGGTACTGGGAAGCAGGAAAGCACAACAGAGGAAAACATGGGCCATTTAATGGATACCCTGGGGACTTCACTTTTCCTGCTCTGCTGAGAGGTAAGGAGAAGATGGTTCTCAGCTGCTGAGAGGCTACTTTGTAGGACAAGCAGCTCCCTAATATAACCCTTCCTTCTGTAAAGATGGTGCCAGAGACCATTGTCTCAATTTACACTGTGACTCCTTGTCCAAGTTAGACCCCTAAACCCAAGGACGCTGCATCCATTACACAGATGCTGGTGACTTTGGATGTCTCAACCTTTTCTCCTCTTGGCAGTTTGGTGTTCAAGGAAGGAATTCTGTACTCCATTTGATCACAGAATCATGGAATTGATTGGGTTGGAAAAGACCTCAGAGATCATCAAGGCCAACCCTTGGGCCAACTCCAGTCCCTTTACCACATCATGGCACTCAGTGCACAGCCAAGCTCAGTTTCAAAACCTCCAGGGATGGGGAATCCACCTCCTCTCTGGGCAGCCCATTCCAATGCCTGAGCACTCTCTCTGGAGAGAATTTGTTTCTGCTCTCCAACTTCAATTTCCCCTGGCAGAGCTTGAGCCCGTGCCCCCTTGTCCTATTGCTGAGTGCCTGGGAGAAGAGACCAACCCCCACCTGGCTAGAACTTCCCTTCAGGTGATGAAGATGAGTGCAGGTTACAGCTCCCCATTTAAGTGCTGAGCACTCTGTGGTGACACCTGACACACCATCGTGCCCCACATGGCTCCCTACGCTGAGCTCCAGCCTGTGGCACCACCTACCCAGCGCTCCCTGCCCAGGTGCCAGCCACCCTGCTAGTGCCACCCTGAAGTGCCTGGATCCTGCCCTGGCATCCCTGCCCTTTACCCACTGGTCCAGGAGGGCTGCTGGCGCTGCTGAACCACGAAGCTCCACGTGCAGGCAGGCAGGGAGGAGCCTCCCTAGAGCTACACTGAAAGGCTGTTTTGAACCTGGTGTACAGATTTCCTCTCTTGGCCACAAATGCCCACTGTTTTGGGAGGACTGAGGGCTCAGCCTCCTCCTCCTCCTCTTTAGGGAGGAAGCAAGCAAGAAATGCCAGCACATGTCCTACCTTGTTGTAGAACTGCAGCTGAGTGCCCTCCGGGGGCTGATCAAAGCTGACTGGCGTCTCGCTCGCCTCGCTGGGCTGGGACTGAGTCCCTGGGCTGCTGGGCGTGGAGGGAGGTGTGCTGAACGGAGAAACCAGGACTTTCAGACCAGGGCTTTTGGGAGACGCTCCCGGCAGCAGAGCAGCTGGAGAAAAAGCCAGATTGGCCTGCAAAGAAAGATCCCCATCATGCTGGTGAGTGACAGCGGCATGTGCTACACGGGCCAGCCACGCAGGGGAACCCTTGCTCTGCCACAGCTCTCAGCTGTCACAGCCCGCAGACCTTCCCGTGTGGGTCTCTCCTGGTGACACTGTCAACAAACAAGTCTGGGCAGAGAAGTTATGACTGGACATTTGTCCTTCCCGGCAGCTGGAACTGAGGACACGTTCTTTTGTCATCCTCAGGCCTTCTGGGATTTTCCAGTGACCCAGCCAAGCCAGCACAGCCTACAGTGGCTGAGCTGGGTGAAAATCTGAACAAGCAGCCAGCAATCACTTTTAAACCAAAGGATTTAAACCAGCTCTGTGGGTGCCCAAGCAGAGCTCACATTTTCCAGCCTGATCTACAGGTCTTCTGAGTGACCTGCACAGTTGTGAGAAAACCATGGAAAAGGGCAAGCTTGTGATTAATTGTGGCAAAACACTTCCTACTAGGAAGCCTGAAAGGCAAATGTCCTTGGGTGCATTAGGAGGGACAGTGCCATGAATAGGATCATTGTGGTGGAGTGGCCTGGAGGTACTGAGCTCTGGAATCACACACACTCCAGGAGCAGTGGCTGGCACAGGCAGGGCACTCTCTCATCAGGCCACTGGGTGCTGAGCTGCCCTTAGCAGTGTGGACCAGCCACCATGGAGATGTCCAAGAAGGGCAGGAAGCACCGGGTGTGTGTTTGAGAGGGAAGTGTGGAGCTTCCCGATGCATGCAGGAACAGCCAGAGCCTGGAGCACAGTCCCCACTACCAGGATTGCCTGTGCTCAAGGCCAGCTCCCCAGCAGAGTGCAGGTGACTCAATCTGAGCTGCAAAAAGCCTCAGTCAGGGTTTCCCTCACTTTCCCTGGAGAGCTGCACTTAAACTGAGGCTCCTGCCCATGCTCCCTGCTTGAGCAGTGTTGCTGCCATGCCCATGCCCAGCCATGGTTCAAATGACCCTGACCCATGCACTGACATCCTTATGAACACACCTGGGGATCACTGGACTGCTTCTTATGCTCGTTACCATTACCAGAGCTGCTCTGCCTTCCTTTTTTATCTCTGGTGGGACTGGGTCCTTATTGGTGAGGCCACTGCCCTGCTCACCCTGCCGTCACTCTTTGCTCCTGGATCCCCTTCCCCTGTGGCTGCTCTGCAAGGGAAGTAGCCATGACAAATGTCTAATTGGCTGGGGAAGCCACGTGGGTTCTTCCAGGACATACCTGCAGCTTTTCAATCATGGGGGAGCTTTTCACCTTGACCTTGGGAATGGGGCAAGCATTTGGAGACCGCTTCTGCAAAACAAAATGAAACATGACATCTTCTCAGTAAAGGAGGTGGAAAAGGGAAATATAATAAAGGCAGAAAACTTGGAACTGATAAGCAGAAAGTGCTGGCCATCCTAGAGCTAGATACATGCACCCTTTTACTGGGAGAAAAGGGGATTGTCTGCTCTCTGAAGCACCTGAGTTAGGTGATGTGCAATGGCTCCGCTTCCACGTTGCTTTCACTAAGTTATCCAGACTATGGCATAGTTTCCCCTGGTATTATTTCAGGGCTAGACAGATTAAAATTCTGCCTCCTAAAGCCTTAATATTGGCAAACATTGTGAAATTCTGTGACGGGAAAGACTTTCTGCCACCGGTTGATTAAGAGAGTTAAAGGATATCCAATTAGTATAGGCAGGAAAGGCCCAAGTGGCAAGAAAGGTAGAGCTCTGAAGGGCTGAAAACAGTTTGAGAAAGGGAAAGCATTGCTATGAGAAGGGGCATGTTGCGTTTTTCAGATCCAAAGGGAAAGGGAGGAATCTAAGATTTTAAAGTTTGCAGCTGCTTTGGCATGTAGCTGACAGATAAGAAGGGCAAAGAACTTTGTTATGGGCAGGTGACAACGTGAAATGTGGTGGGTAGACCTCAGATCATGAAATATAGAAGGACAGAAGTGACCAGAAAGGGCCTGAGCACAAAATGTAGTGAGTAGCAGCCAACCTATTGGGACCTGCCCTCAAGGGTGCTGTATGCAGGGCACCTAGAGACAAGATTCTGTGCCTGTTGCTGACAAACCCCCTCTACACTTTGGATCATTACTTGTTTCTGAAGATGGAAAGTCTCATGAGGAGAACTATTACACCATTTTATTCAAACCTCTACATTTTGTCTGAAGGCAACAAACATCATGGATGCTCCCTGTTCAAATCTAAAAAATTCCAGTGGTTCCTGAGCAGTGCTAATTGGATGGATCCATCAGTGTGCTAAGGGTAAAAACAAACGCAGTAGAAATGGGATGTGTATCCTGCTACAGCACTGGGAAACAGCGTGGAGCTGACTCTGAGGGAGCACATGTGTGTGTGAGCAGGGGGAGCTTGGACTCTGCTTGATTGATGTCTTTTGCTGCACAGCCTGACCTCTCTGCTACCTCCAACTTTGTGTCTCACGAGAGAACAGGTTGCAGAGAGGAAAGACCTTGCCTCTCCATTTAATTGATACTCACTTGCTCATCATTGTCACTTGTCTCAGTTTTGTGGGAAAACAATGGAAGGGAACATGGTGGTTTCCTCCGAGTTGGCTTATGTGGTGGCACCTAAGAGAAGAAAACAACCAACTCAGCTGCAGGCAAATCAGGTTTCTTAAAAAGGAAGTGACACTCAAGCACCAAAGGGCATGCTGTGTGAGTGACCTGCTTGGGTGGCAGGGCTCAGCTTGCCTGCAGGACTCACCCAAAGGCAGCACAAGGTGTTGGCATATGGGCACATGGGCAGCATGCCAGGTGTGCCTGCAGCATTTAGAGCCCAATCCTAGTGTTGGAAGAGTAGTCTGTATCTTTTTCCACAGTATGAGTCACAACACATCAGGTTTTGGGCAAAGGACACTCTTCCAAGCTGTAGAAGCTTTCCCAGAAACTTTGTCTTCAAAGCATCCTGCTGGAGACCTCCTCACACTGGAACAGGTTGTTACTGTTCTCTTTTCCTGTCATTACCAGGGTTTCCTTTTAATTCTCAGCTGCCTACCTGGTTCATGATTTCCTGTTTTGCAATTGATGTACTTTAAGGGAAAAAAGGGGAATTCTGACTCTCTCAGAATTTCCAACCCCTTTTGTTTCTTCTGAATGAAGAAAAGCAGTTCACAGGGACAAGTCCCCAGGTGTAACTTTTAATTTGGCCAAGAAACAGATTCTCCAGGGGAGAAAGAACAAGGCAAGTTAGTGGCAGAGACACTGGTTCCTTCTGAATGTCTTCAGGCTCTCAGAAGTACAAGAGAGCTCCCTGGGAAGGAATTGATGCATAGCACATAACTATTGCTCTGGTTCTGAAGCCAAGCTGTCTCTGTTTTTATGCCAGGTTTGTGGTCTCCTGCCAAGCTGCTAACACACTTTTTATGTGTTAACAGGCAAAATAACTGGATAATATCGTGGCTCTTGGATAGTATCCACAATGAAATATTTGGCCGACTTTGTTACCTTCTCACAAGTTGGCATGTGAAAAGTTGGGTTATGGTGTCTTTGCCCTCCAAGAGCTGGCTGTCTTGGAGGAACTGCAGACTTGATGTCACTTCACTTCTGGTGGTGCTGCATCCAGCCATGGCAATGCTGCTTCGCTGAGCAGTCAAGGGCAGCCCTGCCCTTATCCTTATGCCATGCTAGGAAGCATTTTATGTCTTATTAAAACCCCATAATTTTTTCAGCCATAAAACTCTGCACTGTGCCACAGTGAATCATAGAACCATAGAATTGATTGGGTTGGAAAAGACCTCCGAGATCATCAAGTCCAACCCTTGGGCCAACTCCAATCCCTTTACCAGATCATGGCACTCAGTGCCATGTCCAATCTCAGTTTAAAAATCTCCAGGGATGGTGAATCCACCCC
>JAOXXN010000001.1:115839957-115863942 GCA_026770055.1 Myrmophylax atrothorax | reverse complement strand
CCTGGTGTATCTTGTGTAGCATCTCCCTCTCCACTCCACCTACAGCCTTCTGTTGTCAGAATAACATAAAAATTATGGTATGGACTGTCATGGACGTTTCCCTTGGGAAGGCTCCTCAACACATCCTTGTTTTGCTGTTCCAGAGCACAGACAGTGACATGTGACAGTCACGTGCCAGGGAGAAGGTGCTGAGTAATCCTGAATCAGCTTGTTTTGGTAGTTAAGCAACTTCCCGTCCCTCAGGTGGTGGCTCCTGTTTCCTGACTTCACTGCCACTCTGTGTAGTGTTTGAGTGACTCTTGAGGGTTTCACTTGGACATGAATTTTATTGAAATATCTCAAAGAAGATGAACTTTCCTCACTAGGAAATAATGGACCTCAGGATGTGAATTCTGCCTGTTTTGCACCAACACTTCTCAGGCCATGGTCACCAAGTTAGTTTTAGAAAAACAATCTTTAATTCTTTAATTTTTTCAAGTTAGGTGTTTCTTTTAAGTTTCAAGAGTATTTCAAAAACTCACTTTAAATTTCAAAATTTCAAACCAGCTGACTGGCTTAGGCTTGTTTTGAAGGGAGGAGTTGTTTGCTTTTGTTTTAATTAGTTTTATTAACAGTTGTGAAACTCAGTTAATTTCTCAGTTACTCTTTATCCTTCCAGCAGAATTAATGAAGTTCACACTGTCCTTTTTCTCTGTATTGTCCTGTACTTACATAATTGGAATATGTCATCATTTGAATGTGAAACAGCTCAACTATATATTGAATTTAGAGTTTTGAGGAGTGCTGTTCTGTGGCATTTGCATTTTATGCTAACAAGCTTTAACACACTTCTAAACTGGGCATTCTTTCAGATTCAGAGCTCATCTGAGGAGCTTTCAGGCAGTCAGGAAAAGGTGGTGACAGATTTATTCTTTTATCAGTTATATCAGGAGCTGAATAAAGTACCAGGAGCTGAATAAAGTACCAAGAGCTGAAAATACGTCAGGGATGACATTTTTCTTGCAAAAGTATGTAACCCTCTTATCTTATTTCTTGCATTTCAGGTCAATTCAAATGCCTCCTTAACTGTGTCTCTGGCACAGACTCCTTACTGCAGGAAGCACAAATATGACCCCCAGAACCCCCTCTGTGCCCACATAATCTTTGCTGGGAGTATTGTCAAGGTAAGCAGTTGTCACTGGGCAAAATGAAGTTACCCCTTGCTATTTGCAGGAGCTCTGTTGGCATGTCTTTAACAAGGGATTTGTAAATATAATACTGTAGTGTAGGAAGTCTCCCTCACTCCCCTAGATGTGTCCTGAAACTAAGAATCCTAAGACAACTGTCTTGGAAAAACCTTCCTGTTTCATTCACATCTCTCTGGCTCAGTTAAATACTTTGGTCCACGCAGTGTGACAGACGTGCTTTTGAAACTTTGTTGAAGTAAATATTAGCCTGAGCAATAAAGTTACAGTATTAAAGTTACAGTATTAAAGCAATAAAGCTCCAGTATTAGAGACAAGAAAGGTGCATTGTATTATCTGGTGGCATTGCTGCCAGGACAGTATTCCTTTGTGTACCAGTACTCTGGTGTCTCATAGAGGGAATTTAGAACTGCACGTGATATTCATTGAAGATCTTAATGCCATTATTGAGGTTAATTATTGAGGATGAGAAATAGTCATCATTACTCTCTCTCATATGATAGTCTACATTCTGTTTGGTGTTTTCACACCTCTGATATTTGTACATTGCACTCAGCAGTCTTTCAATTTCTTTTCTGAGTTTCTCATTTGATAATGGAGTTGGGGGTTTTTTAGTTAGTTTTTCTTGTGCCATACCCAGAGCTCTAACTTGTTAATTTAACTCTTTAAACATTTGCACATTTCACACTATATATTAAATGCTGCCACACTTTTCAGCTTCCCTTCTCTGTAGATTCTGCTATACCATCCTTTTTTGGGGTGTGTTTGTGTGTTTGCAAACATCTGAACACAGATCCCTTTGTGTCAGTTTGACTGAGCAGGTAAAATTAGACCTAAGACATCACTTTGTAATAATTGAGCAAGAATCCTGTTTCTCTGTTCTGTGGTTTGTTGAAAAATTTATTCTTACATATGATGAAGTACTTTATTGCTCATGCTAATTTTAGAAGCACCCTTTTGATTTAATGTTCAGATCAACTCCCTTGGAGTGTTTGTGTGTCCTACATACACTTGTACACACACTGAATGAGTGGATTCTCTCACAGTAATGAGCCCACTGAGACAAGGCATGGCCAGACTGCAGCCAGCAGTGGGTTTTCAGCTAAAATTTGTCTTTATGTGGCTATCTTACTGTAATACTTTGCTGGTTTTGTTTAGGTGAATGATTCAGAAGCAGTCCTGGCAAAGAAAGCATTGTTCAGTCGCCACCCTGAAATGGAAACTTGGCCTAAGGATCACAATTGGTTCTTTGCCAAATTCAACATCACCAACATCTGGGTCCTCGACTACTTTGGTGGATTGAAAATTGTGACACCAGAAGAATATTACAGTGTCAAACCTTAGTAAGTACCAGAGGTGTTCATGCCTAACACTTGTTACACTTGAAACCTGTAGAACTTCTCCTTGTTAACAATATGTACTCTATACAACCTGTCTCTGTTTTTTATGTCCATTTATGTCTTTTCCCTAAGTAGTCTACTGGATGCAGTGTCTGAAGTTACAAGATCTGTTAGAGGATCCAGCTATGCAACAATATCAGTGCAGTGTCTGTAGAACTACACATGATTAACTGCACTTGTACCTCAGCTTGTGTAGTTTCTTGGGAGCAGGGACAGTGGGCACAGTCACTGTGCTCTCAATTAATTGCAAAGCAGATGATTATTTGGTCTAATAATTAAAAGCAGTGATGCTATATGACAGTAATGCATTTATGACTCTGTATTAATGAGATTGCAGCAATATTTCTAATATTCTCAAACCAAAATTGCTGTTGGATCTATCATTATGAGACACAGAAATCGTTCTCTATTGTCTACATAAAACTAAATCTTCAAAACTTTCAGATATATTTTAGCAGGTCAGCAGCTGTGCATTCATTTCACTCTTACTCCTGTAGGTGGAAGAAGATCCTTGGTGATGCTGACACGGAAATGAATTACTTTGGCTGTTTATGAAGGATTTATTTTTCTATGTATTGTAGAGCTGAATTGATGATACAGTAAATCAAACACCTCACATTGTTAATAAGCATATAAAGCAGATATAAATTCTCACTAACTTGAATCATGTCATACTAAAAAACCTTTGTGCATAAGCCATAACTGAATTTTATTCACTGGATGTGATTCTGGGAAGGTGTCTGACAGTCTGCATTCACAAATTTACTGGAGTCTAAAGGATGAGTCCAGTTCTCAAGCTTGCAGTGCCTTAGTTAAATAACACCTGTTTGTGAGCACTCTCCAATTCTTTTTTATTTTTAGTACCAGTTTAGTTGAGAATTTTATGGCAAAACACCACAGGATGGCTCAGTGGAATGGAAAGCACTGCTTGTATTACAGTGGTAAATGATGTGCTGAGTTCCCACATCCTGTTAGGAATTTTTTTTGCTTGCCATTGTTTAGTTTTGGTGCCTCCATTGAATGTGCTGTAGAACACAGTTGTATTTATGCAAGCTGTGTGTTTACCTCAGGATAAGCTCTTGGTAACTCTCCAGCTGGCCCTGACCCTTTCAGAGAAGCAGGTTGGTAATACCTCAAGTATCTGACTTGAATACAAGAGTAGTGGCTTGTGGATTCAGTGAGACTGTTTTAAGGGATAAATGTTTCCTGATTAGGATTCTGCAATCTTCAGCTTTGTTAGTCTGACCCAGTGTAGCAGCTTTTATTACCCTCACCAGCAGAACTGAGCAGATTTTGGGGTTTGGGAGCTTTACAGTTTTGGATTAGTAACCCAGGAGTGAAAAAGAAGCAATACAGTATTACACACACGATTCATGATTTGTAGGGAATGAAAATTAGTGAAAGGTGTGCAGAATTAATTCTGTGTTAAATTAAGTTGCACACAAGCACAAAAAATCCAAGTTAACACCTTTTTACATCCTCTCTCACCTGCTGTGTGTTTAGTTCACAAACATTAAAAAGTGTTTATGAACATTTAAGTTGATTTTTATAATGAGCAGATATTACCTAGTTGACCTAGAGTAAAGAGTGTGAGAATTTAGACTCCTTAGAGCCAGATTCATATATAGAACAGTGGGATTTCTCATGTAAAATCCCTGCATCTTAATGTTGTTGTTTTATCACTCCAAATAATGGAATGATTGTGAAAATATTTGTTATGTAACTTATTAAGTTTTCTTTCTCTGCAAGGGGAAGGAAGGTACTTTTTAATGTTTTACTATTTTAAAACTAATTTGGGGTCAAAAAACCCATAGAATATGGAAACAATTTAAGTTAAACAGGTAACACCTGTAGTTAATATGAAATTGAAAAATATTTTTGTATAAGGCATGACAGTTGTGGAAACTCATACGAATCTCTGACATGGACTCAATCCTTACTGTGAGGACACCTGAATGCATTACATGTCACCCTGTAACTTCTCATGTGTGTCTGATGATGCTGGGCTTTTGTTAAAATTAAAGTATTTTTTGACAAGTGGTGTCAAGTGGTTATTTATTGCACTTTAGAGAATCCTTCTCTCCCTCCTGCTCTCTCTCACAGGAGCCCTCTCTGTTCAGCATTCTTGTTTTGTTGTTGCTCTTGAGTCTGTCATGCTTGCAGGGATAAAGGGGGAAACATCCCTATTTACACCTGGATGAAATAAGCATCTTTGTGTTTCCCTCTCTTCCCTGCATCTAACCCTGTGAGATGGAACACAGTAACAGTGGAGTTTGTGAAGGTGAACACAGGGAAGCCTTCCTGGATTATCCTTTCTGGCTGGAGCTCCTGCATTTCAACATGACTGTAGTCAGGTTTTCAGCCATGTCCAGGCAGGCTCCATCCTCACATGTTAACAATTCATGGGAAAGACAAATGCCATAATTCTGAACATTCCTGCTTCCTTCTTCTTCCAGCAGCCTTTGTTGGTGAGCATGACATCCTGTGGCCTGGGATGTTCCTCTGATCAGTTTGGGTCAGCTATTCCAGCTCCTGCATCCCCAGAGTCCTTCCTGGTAGGGCAGGGCCTAAATAATAACTCAGGCACTGGGGTGTTATCAGGGCTGTTTAAAGCACAAATTCAAACCACAGCCCCAAACAACTCCATCCCAGCCAAAACCAGTACAGCACCACTTTCATAAGGCTTTCTTTGTTCCTGGCTGTCTTGTCTCACTAGTCCCAATTCCCAGAGCTTTTCTGATTGTGACTGGAAGGGCTTTTTTTCAGTAACAATCTTACACAGTTTTGGAATGCATTTTATTGGAACAGTTTTAGATCACCCAAATCTCTTCACATTTGGAATTTGAGAGGACCCCAACCAGGTGTTTTTTGGGGGAAGTGGTGCATAACAGAATGCTTAAACTACATGTACAGACCTGGATTTGAGGTTTTGATCAGACAAGAACAACATGAAGTTGTATCTGTCTATCTCATTGAACATTTTTTGTGTGTTTTTATGTGTAGAAGTGGAATACAAGGCAGATTAGGGTATCACTTTCCCCCAGTGATAGGTGTGTAAATGTTAACATTACCATTGCAAGAAAGCCATGAGCTTGTCCTGCTTTTCCTCTCCTCCCTGTGTGCACCTTTGCTCTGTTTGGCTCATTGAGGAATTTGCTTGTGAGCACATTTCCATTTTTCCTAATATCCAAAAGCAAAATAGTGGCCTGGAAGAGAAGAGGGTCAGTATAAAAAGTTGATAAAGCTGTAAACAATAAATCAATGTTTCAACTTCTGGCTGTGTATCCTCTACCATGGCACCTTTGGAGTGTCAGAGCATGTTCTGGATAGCAGGGAGGTCAGCACCATACCTGGGGAGTTAAGTACCTGCATTCATGGATGGGCATCAGACCCAGGATAACTGTGGGCACCTCACTAAGTCACAGGATGTTTGTTAGCTGGGCATCTAATCAGGATAATCACAACCTGTCTCCAATGATAGTCATGCTCCTCCTACTTCCTCCTCCAAGTTCTTCCATCTACTAATTGACATGTTTGTGTTTCTACTTCTTGATTTTCAGTTTCTTTCTTAAGTTTTAATGTAAGTGTTGTGCCCCACAGGTTCTTGCAACATGCTGCACCAGTATAGACTAGATCTTAAGTGTATCAGGTATCCATTTAATCTTTTACTCAGTTCTCTCTGGATTTAAAATCTTACCTATTTAATGTTGTGCCTGTGATCTTCCCAATAAAAGAGAGGTAGCTCAATCAGAGTATTAGAGTAATACAAAAAGTATTAATCATAAGTTAATGGATTAATTTGTTTTCAAAAGGTTTTTCCTGAGTAAAAGCACTGAATGTAGATTAAAAATCCAACAAGCTGATATATTATTGTTGAACACAAGAGGGTGCCATAGACTTGCACTCGGCTTGAGTGTTAAATGTTTAATACTTAAAAGTGGTTACTGAATTCATCATAACTCAAAGACGCTGGAAAAGCAAACGACGGGGGCATAATATGAACAAATTCTTTTTCTACAGTGCTTTACATTATGAATGTTTCCCTCCATAAACACAGCAGCCTGCTGGCTGTGGGAAAAAAGGAAGCATTCATCATCTTTTTGTGTTTTGTAATCATTTTGTGCTATGGAGAGCCAGAAGTAATATCCATGAAAATGATTTAAAGGGTTTTAAATTAAGAAACTCCCGTAAAGGAAATGGAGACAGGTACAGAAAGCCTCAAACATCAGCTGGGAGCAGCCACCTCCAGACTCAACAGTGCTTATTTCTGCCAAGAAATAAGAGCCCAAAGAGAGAGTGTTCATCAGCGTGAAGGTGCTTTGGCTCAGGCTCATTATCAGCTGAATTAAACCACTTGACTCTGATTTGTAATTCCCAACAGCTGATTAATCTTGGATTCTTCAGGTGCCCCCTGGTCCCTCTGCAGTGATTGGGGCTGCCTGTGCTGATGATGTGCAGGTGTTTGGGTGCTGAGGGGGAGCTGGGAAAAGCCTGGAGCTTTACCTCTGTTTGGGGATTGTGCCAGAGCTTGGGTTCTTGCTGCTTGCCTGATTCTACTGACCTGACCTGGCCTCAGACCTGCCTCGGCTGTGGCTGACCCTGCCTGCTGTGACACAACCTGCTCTTATTGTCCAGGTAGTGTGGGATTGTGTGTCTTGGTGTTTAGGCCACTGCTCTGCTCTTCCTGCCAGTCCTTGGTGCTCCCTGTAATGGTGTTTTGCCTGTTGGGAAGCTCAGCCCATGAGCTTCTCGTGCAGGACTCCTGGAGTTGCTCCCAGGGCTTTTTGACTTAAGAATTTTTGTGTCCAGAGGCTTCCTCAAAGTTTCTGAGCTGAGTTACTGTGTAAGACAGTTAGACTGTCAGACCCACTCATCCTGGGTGTAGTGGTTAATGATCTTCATCGCCTGCTTTTCTGTGGAATCAAAGCTTAGGTCACATATTGTCTGGATACTTGTTTTTGTCAGGTTTGGTTTTACTCAGTTGGATTCAGGTTTGAAATGGGAAATCTGACCTTGGAGACACCAAGTCCCTCTAAGTGTCATGACAACTGGGAGCTCAAGAGAGGAAATAAATCCCAGTTCATGTCTATTAAAGTTACAAAAGCCATGAGTTTTAAAAATTTGAATTTCATTAGTTGTGCTGACTGTAGAGCTGGAGTCTTCTGGTTGAGTGCAACCAAATATTCATTTAGTATCTGAACAGGTGAAATTTTGTATTATTTAGTGGATGGTGAGTTTTAATCAAAGAACCTGATGGCTGGAATGATAATTACATTTTATCAATTAAGACAAAATAGTTTTGAACTACTTTTCCCCTCCAGTTCTTAGTATACCACAGAAAATCCTTAACAATTCCCCACTACTATTTGCTTCTGATTCCTGCAGCTGCTGTTAGGATTATTTTGCATGGAATTTCTCCAGCTTAAACAAAAGAGAGACCACATTCATGGCTGTTTCTAGATTGAGAGGCAGCAATTTTTTAGAGATAAGAAACAGAGAAATAATTGCAGTGTATGATTATAAGGACATTGTGCACTCCTTTCCTGTTGTCATTTAGCCAAAAGCAGTTACCTAATCAAGCATGAATTGGATTTTTGATTTGTTTTAAAAGCTTAAATGAATTTCAGTTAATTTGGTTAAGTTTTCCCACAGATGAGCATTTGAAAAGTGCAGTGTTGGGGTGAAGAGGGGAATCAAAAAAAGGAAATTAAGATACTTGTCACAGGCCTTGAAATCTGGCTTCACAATACTTTTATATTCATAAAAGGCATAACCTTACTGATGTGTTACATTCTGTACAGCCAGGCAAGGAAATACTGAAAGTGCTCTACAATTAAAAAGTGTTTCCAGAAGGCATTTAGTGGCAAAGTCCCGGAATTTTTCTATATATGCTGTAATGCAATTGGGGAAATTCACCTGCAATTAACAGGTGAAAATGATGATGCAAGAGAGAATAGTTTGAGTAGCCTAAAGGAAAAGAAGCTCGTTCTTCCTTCATAAGATATGACATAAGCAGTGGTCTCTTGAGTGCATTAAAAAACAAAATACTCCAGAACAGATCATAAAGGCTTCACTGGGGAGGAAAGAATTGGGCAGTACAGATTGAGTAGTCTCAAAATTGAGCAGTCAAAGAGCATATATTTTAACTTTCTACCAACAACTCCTTTATAGGTTTCCAAACCCCTTGTTGCACTGAAAATTTTAAGACCAGGAAACAGCTAGTCACAAAAATCCCAAAATTAATGCACAGCAACTTGTTCTTGCACCACACCAGGGGCTGTTTATTATCTCCCATAGGAAACGTGCTCATGGCTGTGTTTGTGTTTATGGCTCTGCACAGGTGTTCCTTTTCGTGTTTGGTTGGGGTTTTTTAACCCCTTGCTGCACGTGTCAGGGTTTCTGTCTGCAAGGAGTGGTGACAGTCAAGTGGGTTTTCCTTGGATAAGTAGTATTTCCATACACAGAGGGAAGCAGCAAGGCCAACTTCTCTTGCCTCCCTGTTGGGAGCTGCAAAGCCAGACCTGTAATTGGACCCTGCCTTCTTTCCAGCTCTCCCTTTGCAACGCTGGCAAAAGTGCAGGGCAGCGACTAATCCTCTTGGAATGCAGCAATTACCACTAAATAAGTATTAATTGCTGCATTCCAAGGGGATTAGCACAGTTGAACCCAATTACGGCAAATCGAAGCTACAGTGCGAGGCCTCGCAGTGCATTGAAATGCAGTGAAGCAGAGCAGGGCTGTCAGTCTGCAACGTTTTGTCAATAAAAATTGTGGGCTTACACACTATGAACAGCAGACCCTTTCTTTTCAGGGCATTAGTCTCCTGCATGAATGGCAAGCCTGGCTGGAGGCTACAGGTTGCTCACCAGTGAAAATTGTTGCTTATTTAACACCCATTATCCTTGTGTGAGCATTAACACCCATTATCCTTGTGTGAGCATCTCCAACAATGTTTTTACTACCTGTTGAGTTGGTTACGGCGCTGCCCAGTGCCCCTCCCTGCTGGAGCAGGGGCAGATGGCTCTGCAGTCTGCCTGGATTCTCCCACCCCCAGAGCTGGGCAGCTCCTCCATCAGGTGATGTGGGAATTAATTTTGCCTAACTGTATCCAACAGGCTTAGGGGAGCTGCTGATACCGACGTGTTCTCAATCCCAGCAGTCTGCAGTGGTGATTACAGCCGTATCTCTGTGGTAGCAACACAGGAGCCAGAGGGCAGTGTGTAGTTATTTTTTTAATCCTCAGCTTGACTGTGGTGTGGGTTTGTTTTTTAGTTTTCATTTATTTCCTGCTAAAACTGCAAACCCTGCTGCTTTTTTATTTATTTAATTTTTTTAACAGCACAGTCAAAGCATAAGCAGCAAGCATGAAAAGGGAGTGCTTCAGGGGATGAACCAGCCCCTTGCATTAGAGCTGTTCCAGGGTTTCTTGTGTCCAGAGAAAGAATGGCATAAGCATGCACAAAACCAGCTGAATGTGTACCTTGGCTGTTTCATGAAAGACATTATCCTTACAGATAATGAGCTGCACCGTAACCAGCATTAAACACACCGAGTTGTACTTGGGGACCACTTCGGTTCCCTGACCCCATTCTGTTTCAGCAACCACAGATCAAATGTTTGCAGTCTTCCCAGAGCAGGTAATTCTTGAAAATGCACTTTCCTCCACCCGTATGTTTAGATAAAGAGTCAGGTTTAGCTGAGAGCTTTTTCTTTTTTTTTTTAAAACACAGCAGGGAGGGTTTTATGTTTCTGCTGTGGCCTTTTCTGTATTGAGAGAAATAGCTGCTGGTTCAGCTGCACTGAGCTTGGCACTCATTTGTAGCCCAGGGTTAACAAAGTTCTTAGATCTGAGTCAAGTGAGTAAACTGAAACATCAGTATGGTTTAAACTGTAAAAACACACGTGTAAGATTGTCCAACACAGAGTGTGGCAGGAGGTGCTGAAGGGCTTACTGTGCTGTGGAGTTCCTAGAGATACCAACACTAGATAGGCTGGAAAGAAGGTGACTCTCTAAGCAAATAATTCCTCCCTGTGTAATTGCAAGCTGTGTGAACACAGAAAAGCTTTTTCCCAGAGACCACTTCCCCTTTATCTCTTCCTGTACTGCTCGACTGCGTGTGATTTGCATCTCCCATGCCATGCTTGTTGTGTGAATAACTCATCATGCAGGGATGAGTGCTCTTCTGTATACTTCCATTGTATTTAAATCATGATGATCAGCTTGCCTTATTTCAAAAGCTGAGGGATGGGCAGGTGAGAATTTCTAGGGGCACTGCCATGCAAAGCCGTTTTCTGACTCTACCCACACTTCCAACTCAAGTCCATACACTCCATTTCTCTGACCTTTCCCTATCCAGACATCAAAACACACTGGCCCAACTGCTGTTCTCCCAGTGTGCCTGCTGTTGCCATTAATCTCCCTTTCTTACACAGCTCTTCATTTCTTTTCCTTACCTTTGGCCCCAACTCTTTATTCAAAGTGATAATTTGCTGCCTTTCTGCCGAGGGAGAAGCCATGATCAATAACGGGAGGAGACAGGGGTCAGCAGAATAGTGATGAGCAGTGCCACCTGCTCCTCTGGAAATACCCTTACCCAAAAATATCAATAACTCGGATGAGATTATTTTAGCTTTTGGGTAAGGTGTCTGTGAGATTTAGGCAGCCTGCAGTGAGAGCAGGGGTCTTTTTCTGCTCACTAATTCCTTGTTTCAGCCACTCTTCTGTTAGAGGTGGACAGAAAGGGCTTTATCCAGCTTGTGTTGGAATATTGAAGGTGTTCCTGAGCACAGCCATTTCTGGGGCTAATGGCACCTCTTTCAGGTTCAATGCATGGCAGCTCTCATGGGCTGTGCTTTGCTTTCTGCCTGGGGGGCAGAGCCCATCTCCAACCTCTCCTTGTAGCTTTTGGGGCACAAGGGCCACAAAGAAAACCCTCCCCAAGGCTGGGAGAGAGCAGAGGCTCAGCAGTGCTGTCTGGGTGTCATAAATGGCATGCTGGCATTAGGGTTTGAGTGCTGGAGTAACAGTAGTTACTCAGTAGTTAGCTGGGTGGTGTTTTATTACTAGTAATTTTTGCATTGACTGGCACAATACATATAATAATTACTAGATAAAAGACTGATATCAATGTATTAGCTTTCATTACTACAGACAGCAAAGATGACTTTTCCCCCCAATAACTTCAATTTACTTTGCTTTTAAAAGATTTTAAATTCTTTCTTGATGTATATATAATAACTCAGCCTGCCATGCTCTTGGGAAATAGTTATCACCAACCCTGTTCCTGTACCTGCTGGGGATGTATTTTAATGGGAGTGACACTGAACTTTAGGACTTAAGGTTCATCTAAGTCATGTTTTCAAGCTTTTTCTGATTCACAGCTGCTTTAAATGAACTTGTTGCTGTTAATAAAAGTGGAAAACTTTATTTGTCCACATTTGAAAGGAACACAATAATATGAGATTTCTTGCAGAGTGGGAGTTGGCACCACTGTGTCCATTTGTATGATTTTCATGTAAACACCATCATGGTTTGCTGAGAAATGACTTGTCTAATACCTCCTTCTCAGGAAGGTTTCGGAAAAAACTCCAGATTTCACTTTTCTTAGTGAAACACACATGGCATCTTTGTGTTTCCTTTGGTTGCGCTGGGATATTTCTGTGCTCTAAATGAACCCCACAGGGATGACACAGGCTCCAGACAAAACCGGAGCTCTGCAGACGCTGACACCCTTCGGAAACACAAAGATGCCATGGGTTCACATCAGAAGGTGTTTGTGCCAAAGGGAGGTGCTGCTGCAGTGAGCCAGGCAGGGCCAGCCTTGTTGTGTGCAAGGACAGAGCCCAACTCCCCCTGGTCTGTCCCCCCACAGCCACTTCCAGTTCCATTAGATTAGAAATGGAGCTTTACATCCACATCAGTTCAGCCAGTTCAAGAGTGACTACAACTTAAACTGCTGGTTACACCGTGTGCTGCACAGAGGGAAGTGTTTCACAGATCCCTTTTGAAGTCAGGCCAAACTGGATGCCAGACACAGAAATGAGCAGCTGATGACTGGTGGTGACCTGGGAACCATCAGACAAAGTTGGGGGAAGAAAAAAAAAAAGAACAGCCCACTGAAAACCATCTTGCAAAGAGGAAGAGGGTGAATAAAAATACAAAAGGAAACCCCAAACATCACTACCAAGAGCGCAAACCTCAGTGGCAGAGGAAGCCAGCAGGTGGACTCCCAAAGCCCTCGTAGGAGGTGAGCAGCTTCCTGTGGCAGCAGCAGCACACGAGCAGAGCCCGTGGAGGAGCCTCTTCTCCTCCCTGCCTGTGTCCTCCCGCTCCCCCAGCACCATGAAGTGGAGGAGCATCGCCATCCTCGCCGCCCTGCAGGCACAGCTCCCAGCCACAGGTAAGGCAGGCTTTGCTTTTGTGAGGAGCTGCCTCAAAATCCCCTCGAGGAACGCACACGATGCCTCTGGGGTGGATTCACCACCATTTTGGCAGCAGGGGGGTATCTGCAGGAGCACCTCAGCCATGTCTGTCCTCCTCCTCGTGGCTGGAATTGTGGCCTCCTGTGGCCAAGGTGGAGGAACTGCCCTGGGGCTGAGGGATGCTCTGGAGGGCTGGGATGAGCTGCCTTTCTCCTGCTGGAGAGCAGCTCGTGGTTAAATCCGGCTCTCGGCCCTCACCTGGCACCTTCCTTGCAGTTTAGAAGGGGAAATTTTAGACAGCAATGAAAAAGTAGAAACCTGCGCAGGAGAGGCTTTTAATTTTGTTAGGCACGATGAGGGCCGTGCTGGTGGCTGGTTTGCAGCCCTTGGCAGGCGGGAAACAGGGACAGGTGGTGACAAAAAGGGCAGGGACCCTCCTTTTGTGTCCCTGCACCAGGCACGGCACAAAGCAAAGCCATTTTTACCTTGGTGAGTTCCCTCATGTGTGGTGGCCCCACTCGGGCACAAAGGAAAGCAGCTTCTGTGTGCACAAATCTTTGAGAGCCACATTAAGTTTGGGAGGGAGAAATTTACTTCTTAGCACCAGAGGAGATCAAAACAGCAACAAAATTGACAACTGGAGAAGGCGTCAGGCAGAACGTGGAGGAGTCATGGCCTGTTTGAGGATGCATTAAAGCAAACTCCACCGGAAGAGTTTCACCCGTGACCCACACCCCAACTGTGCTGAACAAACTGAGGAGCTTTGGTGACTGCCACAGGCTTTGCTTCAGAGTTTTCTGGAAATGACAAAAGGATTTTGCAGCAATTTAACACCAATTCAGGTAATCTGTGGAGGTTCTGTTTCAAAGGAGCTTTGAGTGGCTCTGTGGCTGCCCCTTCTGATCTCCTCCTATTCCACCTCTGTCCCTTCCTGGCACCCAAATATGATGCTGTACTTGAGCACACTGTGCTGTTTATATCCTGTGCTCTGTGTCTGCAGATGCACACAGGGCTGTAAAGGCACAGAAACTACTTCAGGTCTGGAAAAACACCTTCCTGCCTCTCTCCCCCTTTGGATCTGTCACAACATCAACAGGTCAGGCCCCTGTTTGTAGGTTTTCAGCAGAAAACTTTGACTGAAGAATACATAATATATATTGCAGGTGGGTCAAGCCAACCCCACAGGGTTCACACTCATAAATAATATTGGGGTCACGTTTCTAACCAGATACTGTTGGCACTGGTTTGGAAATGGTTGCCTGTGGATTTGAGGGAAAGCATTTTTGATGGGATACCTGTAATGGCTTGAAGAATAGCAGTGTTTAGCCTGAGAGTGTAGGTAGAACAGAAGAAATATAGGCCAAAACATGTGGAATTGTTGCTACATTAGTGATGCAAAATAGACAGGAACAAAAATGTGAGATTGCCATGGATTTAGTTCAAAGATGAGAGCAAAAAAAAAAAAGGGGGTTCTGCTCAGAGCTGTGAACAGAAACAAAGATTTTTCTGCTGCCTGGAGTGTTTTCAGTGTTCCTTAGGGTTCATTTCTAGAGAAATAAGTTGGGGTTTTTTCATAAAACAAGCTCAGAGTGGACAGATTCAAGGCTGCCTATCATTCCACTTCACTGTGGTGTGTCTGTGCTTATTCCTCAAATGGCTGGCTGAAGATTAGCCAAGATCACCATAATTAGCAGTGATGAACTCACAAAGCCTTTCTTTTTGAGCTTCTCAGTACTGATGTAAATATTTCACACATGAGGAAAAAAAAATGTTTTAAAGTAAGTAATTCTAGAGATGGACCATGAGTTCTGCTGCAGATTTTGAGTTATTGACACCAGGCCACAAATTTCAGAATGCTCAAATTTGACTTTTGAGCAATTACAGAAGAAAGCCCTATCATATACACATTTAATTTTGCTTATTTCCCCCTTCAAAGGCACAAAAGGTACATCTGGAAGTTTAGATGAGGTCCTTCTATAACCTCTGGGTTAAAAAGTGCATAAAAATTAATAATTTGCATTTCTGAGCAGATGACTCTGTTAATCACGTTATTCATTGAGCTATAAGGAGAATATTAAGACTTCTACCCAAATATCACAATTAAAATGGCAAAACCTTCATACCATTTACAGAGCTTTGATAGCAATAAAACACTCCTGTGGGCAATACTGTGGAGTTGCTCCCCTGGTGTTTTTTAGGCTGAGATGGCCCTTTGGTTTGTACAAACACGTAACAACATAATGTATATAAATAGAGTTTAAGAGCAGCCCTTCCCTGTTTTTCACTTCTTTACAAACCCACTTTTCTCAGAACTCTCTGCTGCCCAGAACTGGTCAGTGGCCTGGTTTTTGCTGACTCCATGGAAACTAAATCATGTCGGATATGACTTGCACGGATTATTTTCACAGTATTTTGCTGCTCTGCATGACTGTACCTTCTGCCCACTGGGTGCCATGGTGCCTTTTTTTCAGCCACTTCACGGAAAGGTGATGGGTCTTGCTGTTAATTTGTTCCTTCCCTTCCATCAGAGGGTTTCACTGCTCTACAAACTACAAGATTTTTAAACCAGAAGTTGTTTAGGACCTTGTCTGAGAAATCCAAACAAGTAAATTCAGAATATTTTCACTCCTCTCCCCATGTCCTTTTGTGCTGTCTGAAGTTCCAGCTGATTTCTTGTTACACCCAGGGGAAAAAAATTCAAAGCTTAATTTTACATGTTTTATTTCCTTTTTATGGTGCATGTTCACAATTATTCATTAGTAATTCATGGTGGAAAACCCCATGAAGTGGCACATTAACAAGTGGAAGAGAATGTGGCAACGTGGCCTCTCTCTGCAAAGGGACATTTGTTGAGCTCTTGCAGTGCCATGTCCAATTCTGTAATTCTTGTTACAGAATAAGTGCTTTCTATCACTAACCCTTCTGAGCAAAATTCCTAATTAGTGAAGTAACAAGCTAAGGGTGCATTCCTTTGGGGGTTTAATGTGTGCTGGATGGGAAGGATATACAAAATAGAGAACGCCATCTGCAAAATATATTTATATTTAGGATATACAAAATAGAGAATGCCATCTGCAAAATATATTTATATTTAGGATATACAAAATAGACAAAGCTCTCTGCAAAATATATTTATATTTCTCCTGTTTGGGTCCTGCTTGAGTAACCTATGTGGATAAAACCACAGTGGGGTTAAAAAGGAGGTTCTATGGCAGCCTAAAGCGGGTGAGAATTTAATTTATAAATGAATGTTCATGTGAGAAACATTTTTGACAGCCGTTTTCTGGGGTTTTCCACACTGAGCTTGAATTGTGACTAGCACGATGAGTAAAACCCCAAAGTAAGGAAAAATACATATATAAAAATAAATTAATTGTTTTCTGTCTCCAAACTCTAACCAAACTCCCTTTAAAAAGGAAAGACAAATTAGTTGTTTGCACAATTGCCACCATCAAATCCCCCCCTCCTTCTCCAATTCATCATATATTTGAATGTCTGTATTTACACAGAACTGTAAGATGCATCAGCTATTCTGGCAGGAAAATGGAGTACATTCCTAGGGTGGCATGAACAGAAGACACAACTTCTTAAAAATACTACTTCAAATATATATCCTGTTAAAGGCAGCTGCTCTCTCCGTGCTCATTTGTACTTGTAAGTGTATTGTTGATTTTCACTGTTCTACTGCCAGGACTTCAGCCAACAGATAAATTACAGTTTCACTGCTGTTTCTTCTTAGCATTAAGAAGGAAATTTGTGCTATTCCAGAGTCTGTGAGCAGCTGAAACGTTGCAGATTTTTCTGATTTGCGCCGTTGTATGAGGCAACACTTTAAGACTGGGTTTGAATATTGGTTTCTTGGTCAAATTTGACTCTGGTCCTTTAAAAAATACACAGTGTTTTTAGCTTTTCAACTATGACAGTTCAAACCAGATTTTATTTTTTTTCAGGAAAGCAATGAGTGTGTTTATTTTTACTTTGTGCAACTGATTTATAACTTCATATTTAAGGGATAAAATGTGCAGGCAAATGAAAAGCTCAGTTTGCAGTTCTCGATCCGCTCACTGGAATGCAGCGATCTCGGAGACACTGGAAATTCCTGTATTTACCCACAGACAGGGGATATATCCATCAAAGCCAGACTTACCAATAGGTGGTTCTTTCAGCCCTTTGGCAATTTAGATATTAAAACCAGAAAGCTCCCAAGCCTCAGGGATCGCCACCATGCGAGTTCTGTTTAGGTGACAGAAGCCATCCCAATTTCTGAACTGTGTAAACTGGAAATATTTCATTCCCCACAAATTCCCTCAGAATAAACCACCGACCTTTGGAATTCTTTCATGCATTTTGCTCTCAATCCTTTGTTACGTGTCTGTTAAGTCTTATAAGAGGAAGAGCAGCAAGTTTGGAGTTTTCCATCTTTATTTACTTTCAGTATATGAGTGTGTGTTACATGTTAAACTGTAATTCTGGCAAGGAGTTTGTGGAGCCTCAGGGAATTCTCATATTTCTGGCCCATTTCTTTATGAGATGTATCTGCAGGGAAAATTTCATCTCTATCCCAACTCTTTTCGAGTACCAAAATGTTCTTTTTAGTTCGTTATATTTTTGAGCGAAGGAGAAGCCACAACGATAACACAACTTTCTGAAAGCTTGGATAGTATGGAGGTGAAATCCATTCCAAATTGGAGTTTGATGGAAGCTGACAAGAGAAAATAGCTGGAAACTTTTCAACAAGTTATAGTGTCAGCTGTAGTAGGACAGACTAAGTCCAGGAGGTGGCTCATTACCAACACTTGTGGGGTGAGTTAGTTATTTGTTTGGTTGATTGGTTGGTTATTTATTATTCATTTATTTCTTTAAATTTTTATTTACTTCTCTATATATTTATGTATGAATGAAATCTCACCATGTAGGATTTACTTAAAATTCAAGATATCGTCTCAGCTGGAAATCCTTAATTTCACCATAAATAAACTTTTTTTTTTAGTTTCCTAGTAAAGTTTTATGGATTGTAAAGGAAACCTTGAAAATACAAGCCTGTTGCAGAAACAAGAAAAATAGAGAAAACCTGCTGTGTAACCTGTGGCTTATAATTTATTGGGTTTTTTAAGGCAATTGCTGTTTTGGGGGGTGGCAAGCACTGAAAATAGTTTTCTCATCACACAGAAAGGCACATCAAATATTTTGAACCAGAGGACACTTAAAAAAACTTTTCCCAAGAGCCCCAAAGTTTTTATAATAACAATGAGCAAATTTTATTACTTAAATCAGAGTAATGTCTGAAACACTTTCCTAATGGGCTAAGATGGTGCATCCAGGAAGTTAATGAGGGAAGACTAATTTGGGTGGTGGTTTATTTCAAGTAAGTGTACACTGGTCATTGAATAAAGACATTGTGCTAAAACCCCCCCTTTTTCTGGCTGTTCATCCCAATTTTACAATCAGTGTGTTGCAGCCACGGGTGTTTTGCATTCATTTCTCTCTCAGAATGTTGCGACAACCAAACTTGGAAGAGATGGAGCCAAATATTTATCAAAATTGTGTCCCAAATATTGAACACACCGGTGTGTGTGACACACCACGGGGAATTTGGGTGAGTTTACATCTCCTCACGAGGCAAACTGAGGCTTGGGAAGGGCAGAACAGAAGAATCTCGAGCTGGTGGCCGTGAGATGGGCGGGAACAATCCCTGACACGGGCGGATCGCGGATCTTTGCACGGACAGGTGAGAGCAGGGCCCAGACTCATCAGGTGCTTGGCTTGCAAAGCATTTATTTTTAATTCCTTCATACAGAAACTCAGCTCAAACTAAAATTTAACATCCAATAATTTACTTCTGCCGAGATCAATCTGCAGCAAGAGTCTGGTGTAGTCTGGCAGCGTCGCTTTTGAAATACTCTCCGCAAAAATGTCGTTTCGGTCAGAGATCAACTTCCTAACATTGGATACTGCACATTCCCAGTTAGCAAATGTTTGTGTTGCTGTTCAGAAATAGCTCAATGGCTTGAAGGACTCCTTTAAAAACTGTACATAAACTGGATTCCTTGGTTGGATGGCTGGGACCTTGTAGCTCCCCATTAACGCAGCAGATTTTAAACCTTTGCAAAAAAAAAAAATTGTGACTTGTATCACATTATATGTTACAGCTGGACAATTATTTGTTTGGTCACATATCAGCAAGTTTCAGTCAGAGAACCCAAAGCCAAGTCTTTGGCAGAGGTGATTTCTGTGTTTGGAGAAGCAGTTTCTGCGTTTGAGAAGTAATTTCTGTGTTTGGAGAAGTAATTTCTGGGTTTATCCACTGTCTGTTGTAGCAGTTTATGTTGTTTGCCACCCAGCCATGTGAAAGCAACTTCAGGAAAGAATTCTTGCCAAAATGATGTGGATCCCTCTCTTCCTGCCTCTGTTTCTCTCTCCATGCTGTGAATTTTTAGATTCATTGCTTTGGGCTTTTATCTAAGGTGATTTCAGCAGCACTTTGTGTTTCTAAAGTTTGCAAAAATAGAGTAACACCTTGAAAGTTGGTTCAGAATCACACTGTGAAGGAAGGAAAGTGGAATACAGAGGGAGGGAAATACTCCATCCCTGCTAACTTATAAAAACCTCTACCCAAACTACAGACAGTTTCTAAGAAGCAAATAAACGATTCTGTGAATTACTCTGAGAGCTGTTGCTCTGCTCAGAAAATGTCCTGTAGCAAATTAGTGTCTTTTGATAAGTTTGGAAAGAATGTTATTTAAATTCTACAGATTTCTTTCTAACGACTTGCTGCTAATTTTCAGAGTTCATTTGTTATTTTATGGTCTGTTATTTAGAGGTATGAAACCTGACTCAGTGTCCACAGGTGAGATCATTCTTAAAGCCTTAACCATTATAGACTAAAGTCTGATGAGGGAATTTGTAATGAAACATTTCCGAGGAAGTTTATGAGAGCAATGCTGTACAAAATAAATCAAGTGTGCATTTTTTCTGTTTGATTTTTTTAATTATGATTTTTTTATGTTCATATTCCTCAGGAAATGCAAAAATACTTGAAATTAATACTGGTTCAGTCAGTTGGAATTTGAAGAGTTACAGATGCAACACAAGCAAAGTAATCCATGTGATAATGAACCAACTTTGGAAACTCATAATAGGCATAGATTTGACCTCATTCTTGTTTATTACCTGCCATTTTTTCCCTCATTTTCCTGTAACATGTTTTTCATTAGTAACAAGCTTCTGGTTCTTTCAGTCTCTTTCTGGACATGTCAAATCCCTGCCTAATTTTTTTTTTGAGGGGGTTTCTCTGTTGAATGAATTAGAAGAATGAAATATTTGCAGGTGGTGAGCTTGAAGAGAATTAGTGAAAGTAAATGGGAAAAAACCCCATCATTTTCAACAACTTCCAGAGAAGGAAAAGGAATTACTGCATCCTATCATTAGCTGCCTAATTTTTAACCTCTTGAAGCCATTACATGTAAAATTGAGCATTAATGTGTTGGGGCCATAACAATAATAGTGGTCCAGAGAGTTCACAGATCTGGATTTCAAGCAGAAGGTCAAACACCATTACAGTTGCTCTAAAAAAAAAAAAGAGCAACTCATACAGGCCAGAAAGGTTTTCTGGAGTTCAGCCTCTCAGAGTAAGCACCTAAATAGGAAAGGAAAAAAATATCTATAAACTTTTCAGTGAAATTGGTTTTAATTTTGTGCTCAGGAGGACCCGTTCTCGTTTTATTTGGGGAGCTTTGCCTGCACACGCCCTGTGCTCGATACAGTTTGCTGAGTGTCTTTCTTTTTCCTTGACAAATTAGGAATAATTTTATTGAAAATAGCAGAACATTGTCCATTTGCTTTATACAGAAGTTTTGCAAGAGAACTTGGAGAGGGGTTTTCTGTTCTTTTTTTTTTTTTTGAAGGCAACCATTTCCCAGATAATTAGCAATGTGATCTGAAGGTCTGATGAAAACTGTTTGTAGCTTCAAAATTACAGTCTACTCCCAATCTTCAAGAGTTTTGCTTTTTCTTTCCAAAATGATTTGCCTAAAATATAATGAAATACTCAAAGCTGTGCAAACTGGCCTCATTACTTGACTTTTCTCCATTTCCAAAATGTGATCTGCTTTGATCACACCTCCAAGTGTTTCTCCTTGACTCAAATGCTGGAAAACCACAATTCTCTCACAAAATGACTTCTCTCTAAGAGAAGCAGCTTTAATTTACCTTGCTTTGAATTATCTCTTAAATTTCAGATGTCTCTGGTATTAACTTGAACTAGGCAGAACTGCAATTTTCCATATTCTGTCTATTCATGCAACTAAAATAATCTCTTTTTTTCCTAATAACTCAGATGTTATTTTATTCCCAGACTCAACCCCAGCAGTGCTAATTTTCAGGCCTTCAGACAATTTTTTTCTTCTTCTTCTTTTTAGAACCATCTTAAAGAAGTTATAGATACGAACCTTCAGCCCTATCTTGTTGTAGCATCTTTTCCAGGTTGTTTTTATCAGATTTTATCTGTCTCAGCTGCGAAGAGGTAGCGAACAGGTTTGTCCCTTTTCTTTCTTGCTCTTCTTTTTTCATCTTGGGCCAAATATCTATTTGTGAGACACGGTGGCTTTAGCAGAACAAATACCAGGTTTAAAATAGAGCTGAAAGGGAAGCAAAGTTCTGCAAGACCTTGAAATATTTTAATACTTCTCCCCCCCTTTTTTCCATCCAAAGTATTTTTGTGAGACACCGAACAGTCTGTCAGCAATTAGTGCTCTGCATTTTGGGAAGAGGAAACCCAGATGAACTCCCGTTTCTGTCTGATTTGGAGCAGGAGCTGGAATGGGACTGACCTGTGCTAAGCCACCTGAGAGATGGTGAGAAATATTTTGGTGAGAAATTCCAATGCAGTCCAGAAATATTCCCCAGAATTTGTACTGGGAAATGCTCCTGATGACCTTGACAACCCGATATTTAAAAAGATTTGGCGAGTGGAAACTTGCTGCCTACGTGGGGATGGTCATTAATTTCTGTCGAGTTTCCCCCTCTTAATTAGGTCCCGTCAGTGTTTTAGTAAATGCCATTCATTTCAACATAGCTAATTAACAACTAATTTGGCTGTCTTGTTGAAGCAGTGGTGTCGGCAGAGTTTTGTTTTGAGGTTTTCATCTCTCTTTAACTCCTCATTATCTTGTTTTGTTGTAGTTCTGATTATTTGTAAAGTATCTTCTGGTGCTTTTGAATCAGATTAGGAAGATTGCTATTAAGATACTAAGAAAAAATCAATATGAATGGAATGTAACATTTTTAAATTGGACAGTTTGAACTTTGGGATCCTTTCTGAAGGATTTGTAGATAATTCTGACTATTCCAATCATCCTCAGTGCTCTGCAAGGTCGTTCTCCCCTCGGTGAAACGGTGCTGGTTTTTAGATAAAGCAAGAAAATGGAAAAGTGGGGATGCAGGTTTTGTACTTTTACTTGTGACTGATTTGTTGTGTGATCTTTAGAAACCCACTGGAATATACCTGGGCTTTCCAATAAACCAGTGTCCAAGCCTAATCAAGATGAACCATCCTCTTGGCTTTTTTTTTGTTAACTCTACATTACTAATCCGGTTGTTGATACACAAATAACGCTTAGGAAGTGTTAACGCTCCTCATCCTGAAGGCTCCATCCTATTTCAGTACCAACACACAGGTTTGTTTGTCTTTTTAATGATGGTGTTTTGAAAACTGAGCTTATCAAGCATCCTTTAGAACCTCCAATGTAATATATTTATATGGAGGGAATAAAATAGGAAATTTATATGTGGGAAATTAAAATAGTGCCTGCATCCAATTTGCTGCTACACTGACACGTACGGTGACTCTTACAGCCTTCACTTGCCTTGGGAAAATGGCCAACCTTTTCCCTCCCCACTCTTTAAAAAGCCTGGGATGGTCTGTAAGTCCATGGGCCTTCCCTGTTTTCTGTGTCATGTGTGTGAATCAGAGGGGTGGGATCTTCTCTGAAAGCTACTTCATATTTTTTTTTCCCCCAAAGCCTTTCGGTCTTGGGGTCTCAAACTGAGAAGTGTGAAATATTTGGCAGTAGAGCCCTTAAATCAAGTGCCACTTTGAGTGGGGTTTATATATAATTATCCAAAAAGTTGCCTCTCCAACATCTGTATGTAGCAAGTAAAAGAGCACCCGCTTGAGCATTGATGCAGGAATTGAGATGAGCTCAGTTGGTTAAAACTTGGCTGTAATAATGCCAAGGTCGTGGGTTCAATCCCCTGTGTGGGCCACTGACCTAAGAGTTGGACTTGATGGTCCTTGTGGGTCCCTTCCAACTGAGAATAGTCTGGGATTCTGTGACTTGAGGCAGGTGGTGGTTGCTGTGTAAATGCACTGGGGGAGAGAAGATTAAATGAAAATATGAACAACTTTTATATATATTTATATAAAAACCCCAACATAGTTCAATGTTTGCTGAATCACCTCAAGAGGATCAAAAGAAATATTCACACCATCGTTTTGACATACATTATTGTCAGGGCAAAGGGGATAAACCCCAAATTCTTATTTGGGAGCACTTTAAGTTTAAGGAATGGGCTTTTTCAGATGGTTGGTTGGAGGAACAAAAGTTTGCCAGGGAGAGCTTCCAAATGTGTAAATTAGACACAGAACTTCAGGAGGTGCAATAATAGCAATGTCTGATCAATGACATTATAGACATATTTATGCTATACAAGTTAATGGCTACATACAAACAGCTGCTTTTGGTGTTGCACAAATGTATGTGCAGAGAGCAGGGCAGAGATGTTTGTCCTGCAGGTGTTTGTGTGTGTGTGTTACAAGCAGATCTGTGTGAAACTATGAAGTTTTCGGGTGCTGTTTGGTGAAAATGTTTCACCTCCATTACTGAAGCCCTTTTTAAGTGTATCGAATCATAGAATGGATTGGGTTGGAAAAGCCCTCTGAGATCATCAAGTCCAACCCTTGGGCCAACTCCAGTCCCTTT
>JAOXXN010000001.1:115799812-115824983 GCA_026770055.1 Myrmophylax atrothorax | reverse complement strand
GACTGGAGTTGGCCCAAGGGTTGGACTTGATGATCTTGGAGGTCTTTTCCAACCCAATCAATTCTGTGATTCTGTGATTGCTTCTCAGGGCATGTGATTTTTACTGCAGTCCTAGAGCAGTTCTTTCCACAGGTTGTACATGCTGTGTGACATGCAAACACATGTGGTCTTTCTTGTGTTCCTCCTTAAGTCTTCATAAAAAAGCTTATATTCATCTATGGAATCAACAGAATAACTGATGAAATCAAATTTTTCTGTCTTAATTGAATCTCAAGTCTTCTGGATAGGCAGATAGTGAAAGAACAAGGGGCACTGGTTTTGAACTGCCAGAGGGCAGGGTTGGATGGGATCTTAGGAAGGAATTCTTGGCTGTGAGGGTGGGCAGGCCCTGGCACAGGTTGCCCAGAGCAGCTGTGGCTGCCCCATCCCTGGAAGTTTCCCAAGCCAGGCTGGACAGGGCTTGGAGCAGCCTGGGATAGTGGGAGGTGTCCCTGCCCATGGCAGGAGGGTGGGAGTGGATAATGTTTAAGGTCCCTTCCAACCCCAACTATTCTGGGATTCTGTGACTCCATAACTCTGTTTTGCACTTCTCATATTTCCTGTCTACATGCAGTGGAGTGTCCTTGGGCCACAATTCCAGTTCCAGTTAACACAGAAGATAACAAGTAAACGTGACAAATATGTCTCCTTTTTTAACATGCAAAGCATTTGTTGCTTCTAAGAAGCTTTTCCTACAGGTATGGTTGCAGACATGGGTGCTTAAGAGCATTTCTGCAAGAGTGGAAAATGGTTTTAAAAACTGGGCCAAGGAAATAAATTTTAGGCTTGGCCTGGGTTTTCCAACCAGTGTGATGAAAATTTGTATTTTTCTTTTCCCTGTCAACTTTCTCTTGTTTATCAGGAGGACAACACCTAGGGAGAACTCCTGGGAATTGAAGAAAGCCAGGGAATCCTTATGCCAATCTTTGAGTCAGAATTGAGGGTCTCCTGTGTCTTCAGGTCTAAATGACACTTTGCCATCCATCCCTGCTGCTCCCAGGATGTTTGTCTAGAGGGAGTGGCCTTGCAGCAGGCTGATGGAGAGCTGAATTCTTTTGAAGTCAAAAGAAAGGGGAACAAGTGCACATTCTTTAATGAATCTTCAAAAACTTCTTTGGATGTTTCTTGAAGCCCCACATAATCTTGCTGTGCCTTTTCATCAAAAGTCACACCTGTAATGTGTGTTCAATGTGTGATGTGCAGGAGGAAAGCCAAGGAGCTGCACAAGTTGAGACTGTGAGACCCCGAGTTATTCTTGTGAGAAGGATGTCTGAAGAGATGCACCAAGAAGGTAAATGATGTCAGTAATCAAACAGTTCTCTCAGTGAAGCACATCACTTTTGAGTGTTGCATACTGATGTATAATGAAGTTTTAAAAATTTTTTAAAATTTGGTTTTCATTACTACAGAATTTCCAAGCTTTTATTTATACATAGTGTATGTGTGTGTACATAGTTATGGTATTGTTGGGGTGCACTGAAAGGGTTGGAAAGTCAGCCTAGAGAGGAGAAGGCTCTGGGGAGACCTGAGAACACCTTCCAGTGGCTAAAGGGGCTCCAAGAGAGCTGGAGAGGAGCTTTGGACAAGGGATGGAGGGACAGGACAAGGGGGAATGGCTTCCCACTGCCAGAGGGCAGGGTTAGATGGGATATTGGGACGGAATTCTTGGCTGTGAGGGTGGGCAGGCCCTGGCACAGGTTGGGCAGAGAAGCTGTGGCTGCTCCATCCCTGGAAGAGTTCAGGGATGGGTTGGATGGGGCTTGGAGCAACCTGGGATAGTGGGAGGTGTCCCTGCCCATGGCAGGGGTTGGAACAAGGTGATCTTTAAGGTCCCTTCCAACCCAAACCGTTCTGGGATTTTCTGATTCTATGAAATGTATTTGTATGTAAGTCATGAGAATCCTTGTAATTAAGTATTTATTTAAATTTGTTTTTGCCAGGAACTTCACAATGTGCACTTTATGTAGTCAACTGAATCTTAATTGCTTTTTAGAATGCTGTTCAGCACACGAGATATTTATAATGTGATAGAAGGGAGTGGTTCCTGCGCATGAGAAAGTGCAGGGGTGCTACACAAGAACTGATAGTCTAAGATAAGATCATGCAAATGTGGGAAAAAATGCAGATTTTCCATGTTAAAATGACCTGGTTTGAGCTGAGCTTCAAGCTGGTGTGTAAGAGATAATGATTTTATTTAGTGAGGGACACTGGGTGTTATCTGTGCTATTTTTGGAGATTACTTAACAGTGTTTGTTAAAAGTGTTAAAGCTGATGAAAGAGATGGAGAGAATCTCTTTTGTTTATTGTAGTTCAAGTCAGTGTTGGAATAGCATAAACTGCACCTTACTGACATGTTTAATTTTTTCAGCAGATAAGAAGTTTGTGGAGGTGCTGGAGTGAGATATGCACCATTTTAATCTTACATGTTAAGGACTGGAATCTAAAAACCTGCGTGTCTACAATTATAATTGCTCCACCCTAGCACAGACAAATTCTTCCTTCAAGCCCTTTTAAAAATAATTCTTTGAACTTCTTCCATTTAATTTTTTTAAAAAAACATCTCTTCGAATTAGAATTCCGAGGGAATTATTTTGCTTCAAATATTTATAAGTGGCAAGAAAAGCCCTAGGCCAGTGTTGTTGGAACCTAATTTAAAAACCACGGTTTGCATGTGAAGAAAGTTATGAATAATGTAAAAATTATCTATGGACAATCAGTATAAAAGCTTACAGAACTGAAGTGGCACAACTTAGTGCATGTCTGCTCCTTCCCGATAAATTTCCCTAAATTATAACACAAGGAATTTGGGCACAGTCCAACTGTGTCTGTGTGTCAGCTGAAAACGTGACCAGGAGATGGCAGTAGTCAATTTTCTTTGAGAGGATCAAAAAAAAAAAGGGCGATTTATATACCAGAATCGTTTAAATCTCATTCAAAGTATACATATTTAATGAGCCAATAAAAGTCTAGAGCATTTGCAAATGGAAACAACTGTCTGTCAGTGTTAACCAGAAGGTCTTGTCTCAGCACAGAGAACTTAATCAGGCAAAAAGTTGAGGGTAAAAATTAATAAGAAGCATTTGAAAGGAAAAAGAAAGCTTGCAACATGATAAGTGTAGGTGGGTTTAAGTAAATACAACATTTTAAAATCAAGCACATCTGTTGCTGTAAGTTCAAAGCACCCTGTTTATAAAAGCTCCATGTCAGATGGTGGCCTTCCCTGGGACAGCAGGGGACGAGGAATACTTGCCTGGAAACGGAGCAGCATTTCAGAGACAGGACCATTTAGGCAGTTTTTCAGAGTTTAAAGGGTAAGTGGTTGGATTGGTAGAGTTAAGAAATGTAAAGCCCTGAGATGAAGTGTGAATTCAGTGTTGGGAAAAAAGGGAAATGGCTTTGGACTCAGAGTTGGATGTTAAAAAAAAAGTGCCATTTTTACTTAAATGATAAATACATGCCAAAATTTGATTCATCTTTCTATGGCCATGAATATACATACGATAGGGCTTTCTTTTGTTGTTGAAAAATGTCTTGTGGTCTACCCTGAACATGTGTTTTTACTGAGGGAAAGTTGATTGATGGCTTCTAATGAAAGCTGAAGTTCAGTAGGACTGCTACAATATCATGCCTGAAAGGGTAAAGTCTTCTGAAAGTTACAACTGAAAATCAAGCCTGAATGTATTATTAATTGAAATGTGGGCCTTCTCTAGACATGGTGGAGACAGTGGTTTGAAAACATATAGTTGTAGTACATAATATACATGCATTTGTATTTTTGGCTTTATAATACCCTTTAATCTTTGTACCATTCTTTCATACATCTTCATACATTTAATATGATAGTAATTGTTGTGGTTGGTGGATGCTCATATTTCCAGAATTTAAGCATTTTCAGACTTACATTTAAAGGGATCCAGGATTTTTTAAATGAAAGAACAGGTGGCAATGTTTGACTGCAGAGCATTTTTAAATTTTAATATGAGCAGCTCAGAACTAGAGGTGGATGTTTCTTCACTTAATTATGTTTTTCTTCAAAATGTGGCCTAGAGAGGCACAACTTCATGATGGTAATTCCTTTTTATCTCCAACTGGTGAATTATACTCAGGCAGCCTTAAGTGGATGTGCAAGTAATATTGGGACACTAAGGAATTGGCTTTGTTGCCACAGAGATGTTGCACAATTGTTTGTGGAGGAGATAATCTGTGCAATATAAGAATAAGACAAGAAACCCTTAAAACAATCTCTATAAAAAGTAAAGCTTCCATAGTCCTTGTTCAGTACTGAAAATAGGCTACTTCTGTGTCAACATGGACAGGATGCTGGACTGAGAGCTGTAACACTGAAAATATGGCTATAGCTAAAGACTTCTTTTTCTCTCTTCTTTAGCCAGGAATGTCTCTGAGTTAGGTTTATGCATTATTTTTTCTTAAAACTATTGTGGCGTGAGGCAAATCTCTACCAGATGCTCCAAGGAAGGAAGAAGATTAGGATAAGGCTAAAGGTCTTTTTCTTAGAACTGGAACTGTTTTGGTCAAACTCAATGACTATTCTGCTGAAAGTTTACTTTTTCCTTAATATCCTGCTGTTTCTTTTTTTGGCCTGAATTTCACTGAAGGCTTTTGCTGAGGACTCTCCATCCCACCCTGGAAACAGCAGCTGGTGAAGCAAAACAGAGCTGTTCCTTCAGACTGGGGAGAGAACCACCACAACCTGAGGGGCAGAAAGAGTTTGTGGAGCCTTCACTGCTGCTTGACTTTCCTGATTTCTGAGAGCAAATCTTGGAAATCGAAGTAATGGGATCACTTAGCTATAATTACAGCATTTTTCTAGCGAGTGTCCTGTTAGAGGTTTGTGTAAGTTTTTCTGTGCTGCTTCCGAGTTTGAATCACAGAGTGGTTTATGTTGGAAGAGACCTTAAAGGTCATCCAATTCTAACCCTCTGCCATGGGCTGGGACACCTTCCACTATCCCAGGTTACTCCAAGCCCCATCCAAACCAACTTGGAGCACTTCCAGGGATGTTTCTGGACTATTTTGCCTCTGGTTTTCCCATCCAGTTACCTCTCTGTGCTATCAGGTGGCTCACTGACATTATTCAGTTAATCTATTTTACATTTGGGCAAGTCAGGAAACACAGAGCAGTGTTTCCCACAGAAACTGTCTTTTCTGTAAGTAGCCAGTAGCTTTTAGGTGCTCCAGGTGGTTTAGAACACCAGTTCTCAAGGAGTTTTTGTTTATTCTGCACATGTCCATAGGAGCTGCACAACAGCCCACGCAGTAGAAAACACATCTGGACAATAAGTGTGCATTTTGCATAATATTCCACATAAAATCCTCAGTAGCCACACTTGAGAGTTTCCAATTTGAGTTACTGTAAGTCAATATTTAGCTGTATTACAGCACATTTGGAGCAGGAGTTTTTAATTTCTTAGCTTTTTAAAATGTTGTTTATCTATTTACAAGTGTCTTTTATATCTGTGGTTGCTTCTTTTACCACTGAGTTACTTCAGTTATTTTTCAGACAAAATGTTGAAACAGGAGTGTGATTTTTCATAGCTCAGGGCAGAGTCCTGTGTGGAATTGTTGCTGTGGACAGTAATGTCCACAGTGATGTCCTGCTGCCCTGGGTGTTGTGCTGCTTCGGGCTGGGGCCTGAGGAGCCAAACCCCAGGAGCTGCTGTGGATTTCATGGCACTGTGCACACCTTTGTACCCATTTCCAAAAGGTCTCTTCCTGGAAAATGATCCTCTGGTCTCAGTTATTTTTTCCCCTCACTTATTTGTGCTAAAGTTGTGAAGAATGGGAACTACAAGCGTGTGAAGCACAGCTCCCTCTGGTCATGCTGAGAGCCTAAATTGCTATTTCCACTCTAGTAGTCGTTTTTTAGACTCCTACAATGTAATTTGATTTTTTTAGGCATCTAAATGAATTGAAATTCCCAGGCACTCAGCAATAGGACAAGGGGGCACGGGCTCAAGCTCTGCCAGGGGAAATTGAAGTTGGAGATCACAAAAAAATTCTTTGCAGAGAGAGTGCTCAGGCCTTGGAATGGGCTGCCCAGAGAGGGGGTGGATTCCCCATCCCTGGAGGTTTTTCAACTGAGCTTGGCCGTGGCCCTGAGTGCCATGATGTGGTAAAGGGACTGGAGTTGGCCCAAGGGTTGGACTTGATGATCTCGGAGGTCTTTTCCAGCCTATTCTATTCTATTCTATTCTATTCTATTCTACATTTGGCTTGTGGGAGCTTAGGCAACAGTTTGGTGAAATAAAATCATCTGAGGTCTGTGCAGTTTTATTTATTATTTTCCTGTTTAAATTTTATTCATTGGTTTTTTTCTGGCATACGGAATATTTAATTTAAATCATTTAATTTAAAAGAATGTTTGCTCTGTAGCTGCATCTACATCGCTATGCATGTATTAATTTAGATAAAAACCTCACTGTGTGACAGCAGATGCCTTCACAGTCTACAGATTTCGGATGGAATCTGTTAGCAGTGACTTCTTCAGTCATGTCCAAGCAGAAACTTGACTGACAGGACAAATACACAGTGAATTTTTACTCATTGTTTTCTATCCTGAGCAGTATCAGGGAGAGCAGGAAACAACCCCAAACTTCCCTGGTTTCATGTACATGGATTTTTCCCTTAGACCTCTGTATCTTGTGCATGTTCTGGGCTCTTCTTCAGAGTTAAATAGACATATTTGGTCCTGTGCAATGAGCTGAACCCTCCAGTCCCTCCTGACTCTTTTGCCTTGTAGTAAATCACTCTGATGTAGCTCTTGCAATGGACTTGGAGTAAATCATTGGTAATTTTTGTTGATAAAGTAGAAATGCAACTTTGGGGATGTATCTCTAGAAAAATAGTGCTGTTTAAATTGAAGGAGTAGAAATGCAACTTTGGGATGTATCTCTAGAAAAATAATGCTGTTTAAATTGAAGGGTTCTGAGGCAACTATTTTTTTGCTGTGAAAATGAATTGCAGAAGAACAACCTGCTCTGAAAGCAGAGTGGAATTCAGTGGATCTGAAGAGTAATGAAAAGTTTTATTTTCCAGAAAAAATACTGTAGCATCATACTCACCAAACTTCAATTTGATACAGTAAGTAAAGATTTCTTGGGTAATTTTTTTGGATGAAAAAACATTTGCTTTTCTCCTTTAATTATTGAGCATCCCTCCCCTTTCTTGTGTGTCCTTGAGGGTGTGTGTGAGTGTCCTTTCTGACTGACCTCAGTGGCCTGTGCTGACTTGTGTTGAAATCAGTGGTGTGGAGAATGAATTCCCCCCACTGCTAAATCTGATCTTTAGTGGAAAGAGAGTTGGGCCATTTATTTACTCTCACTTGTGTTTATTCCTCCATTTAAACCTCAGTATAACCCTCCTGAGTGCTGTCAGTTTGAACAGCTTGACTTTTTTTTTTGTCTATAAAACCAGGGCACCTTCTCCAAACAGCTGTCAAGGGGTAGATTGAGATAATTAATGCACGTGTGATGGCTAATTTTATGGGATAACACTTGGCTTAATGGGATTAAATCCAGGCTTGCATATGCATGAAACTCCTGGAGGCAAAAAGGAGGCCACGGCACCTCAAAGTGATTTTTTGTCCCCAGTACATGCCCTTTCTCACACTGGGAACACGCTCCAAGCCCAGATGTGAATGAATTATGGATTAATCCAAGCCAATCTCAGAAAAGCATTTGTATTAAGGGAGGAAAGTGTTTTGGTCTATACAAGCCCATGCATTATCTGGGCAGCCCAGCTTTGTGTTCAGTATTTTGGGTGGTACAAAATACAATAAATGGTTCTGTGGCAAGAAGGAATTGTAATGGATAGAAGTAAAAGAAAGATTTTCATAGAGAGCACACAGCAAAAGTAAATGAAATGCTGAGAATCCTTTTCACATTTAGGAGAAAATTTATTTTCTGTGGACATTTGATCAGTGGGCAATTTTTCACACAATCCAGCAGTTCTGTGACTGCACTTCCCAACACTGTGCTTTGAAAAGAGCTTACCTAAGCTCCCAGTGCTGTGAAAAATGGAGCTCATATAAATTTCCTTTGCATTGTAACTCCATCTCAGCTGCACACAGAAAGCAAACAAACCCAGTTTCCACGCAGCCTTTTTATCTCCCTGCTCATCTCAGAGGCTTCCCAGTTTGTGGCGAGACGGGAGGTGTTTAAAGTCAACATCATTTCAGAATTTTCATCCATTTTAGAAGCAGCATTAAAGGCCTTAAGAGGAACATGTTTTATGAGAGTGACAAGCAATTAGATGAGTGCAGTGCATGGTTCTACACTGACAAAATTAGTCAGAGACAACATAATATCCCATCTCAAGTGGCTGCTTCAGGTCGGTGCTCTCAGACTTGAAGGTATGAATGGAATTGCTCTGTAAAATACATCTGTTAAGTGGCTGAGAGCTACTTGTCTACATTGGTGCAAAGAATAAACACAAGGAATCTGAATCCTCTGAAATAGCTGTGACATTCCTCCAGGAAAACTAAACTAAATCCAGCCATAAGCAATGAATTGGGATTTCTGTGTGCAGAACTTCTACAAAACTTTCTAATGAAAAATTCAGAAGGAAAGACAGTAGGATAAAATTAGTGCTGTGGATGAAATTAGTTTAAATCGCTCACGATAGCTCGGCTAGCCAGGTTTCCAGGGCACATACTGATTACTGGAATTAACTTGCTAAATGTTTATATTAGTTGCATGCAGTGTAAATATGGGTAAACCATAATTGTTCCATCTCAGCTGCAAACTCTGACATAGGATGGTTTGAACTCCTACTGTAAATATAGAGGAAATTTTCTTTGTGTTGAAAGATCGGAGTCCTCTGTGTTTTTATTTTTCTTTTTTTCCCCAAGTCTGTCTTGAGAGCAATTAAGAAGGTACCAGCTTCTCATGTCCGAGGTTTTGAGAGCACTTCAACATATCTGACAGTTAACACACCATTTGTTGTCTTATGGTGGTGATATAAAGGTATTGCATAGTCGTCAATGATAAGGAAATTCTTTCCTCCTGTTTCCCCCACCCCGCACAGGAATGTATTGCTTTTTAACAACCTTTAATTCAGTCAAAATTTATATAGACATTCTTCCTATTTGCTGTTTCCTACCTATGGATGAGAAGGTATGTTTCAAAATAAAGGATTTGCCCCCCTTTACACTGTAATGCCATCGGAGAAGATTTTCTAAAATTGAGAGTAGTCCCTCAGGTGGTTTGTAATAAAATGCATTGATGGAGGTGCAGCAGCCCCAGTTTTATCCCCTGACAGAAGAGCAGAGGCCTCAGCAGTGAGGTGTTAATGGGGATAAACAAACCCTGTGCCCTCCTTGCAGGTCCACGAGCAAAGCCCTTTCTCTTCCGCAGCGTTTCACTTCGCGTAAAACTTTAGCTGGGTAGTTGCCACATGCCCTGAAAATGGGAGTGCCCCAAATCAGGGGAAGAACTTTACACAGGTGGAACAAGAAATTCCTCCTTTAGTCAAGTGGGATTCGTGAGGGTCCATGGAGACAGTTTTTTCTGAAGGACTCCATGGGGGACCCAGACAAGGTTTGTCGCGATATTTCCATTTTGTGACAGGTCGTCCATTGGCTCTTTTTTTATGAGGCCCATGAAACGCTTCATGTTCAGAGTGCAATATTCCCCAGTATTCTTATTATTGTTGCCAAGCTTTGGTGAGGAATGCTGCAAAAGGAATAGGCAGGGAATTAATATTATACCAGATCCTTACTCAACCCTTCCCTTTACTCGGTACAAAATGTGGCGTGGTGGGCTTTTTATCTGTGCATCTTGTCCCAGAGGCAGGACATGACACCCACAGCTCTCCACTAAGTGGGTCAGCAACAGGGGCTGCTCCCAACCCTCTCCCTCCCTGGTGTGTGTAGCTACTACAGGGTGTAGAGCCACAGCCGTTGGGGATGGTCTAACCTTCTTCCTGCCCGAGAACCCGAGGCTGCTGCCGCTGCCTCTGTAGATGATTTAACTGTTTCTCTGCCTCACACCAAAGCTTCACCAATACTTTCTTCACCCCCAGAAGCCTTCTTGCAAGTGGATGTCTATACAGGGACCACAATGAAAACACCTTGAGGCTTTGGAACTCTTAGAACAGGTAGCTCCTACTTGCCCAGCTAAAGTAAATCTCTCAACCTTTCCACAGCTTTTCCTGTGACTGCCTTCCTTATGATTTACTCATGATATTTATTTGGTGAAACACATTTTATGAGGAATAGGTTGAAAGCCTTGGATGACACGAGTTTTGACAAATGTTGCTATAGGCCTAACCTGAAAATGTGGATGGGTTTCATTATTGGGGGTTTGGAGCCCTTCCTGACTCTGGTTCTTCTGGCATTGATCAGATCAGGTGCTGGCAGTGAGTTTAGGAGGAAATTCATCCTGGAGAAAGGAAAGGAAAGGAAAATTGGTTCCATTCCAGTAGGATTAGCTGTCATGAGTGTACAGTCGTGGTTTCAGCCCTACCTCCTGTGACTGTCCCAGCTTTGGTCCGTGTTGGCAGCAGGGGAAGGAACTGCTCATGGGCTGACTCTTCTCTGTAAAAACAGCCTTGTAGCTGCAATTCTCCCTCCAGCACCTCCACCCTCAGCTCCCAACATTGTCATGGATTTCTTACCTTTCTTCTCTGCTTGCAGCAAATCAAGGGAGTTGCAACTGAGCCCAGTCTGAGACAAAACAGCCTTGCTGAGGGTCCTGTTGGGCTTGTGCATCTCTACACTTAGTTTGACATGAGCCGTGAAATCAGAGCAGTCCCTCCTTTCACTAACACTGAGACAAGAAGAAAACACACTGATGTGTCTGTGCTTGCTGGCAGACTGAATATTTTGGGCATGGATATTTCTATTACTGTATTACCCAGCTGTTAGAAAGCCATTTCCCACCAATAATAATTGGTGGGAAATAATGACTTTTAGAAGTCTGAAACTAGGATAAAAGGGAGTGGGGATGCCTTTTAAATCTCCTGGTTGGGAATTTGCTTCATGTTATCAGTGTGTTTGATTACTGGAGCCATTGGCACTGAGTGAGCTGCAAGCTGTTTAGCATCACCCCCCTTCCAGTGCTTGCTGTAAAGTCTAACTTCAAAGTGCTAATTTAAAATGCTTAGAGAAACGTCTGCCACGTCTCACTGAACAGAGAAAACACATCTGATTGTGATCAGCAGCATCTTGTGTCTGACTTGGTGTCTGTCCCTTCAGCCTTGCAGTGTGCAGTCTCTCTGGGAGTCCCAGTGAGATGTGTGGGCTGAATTCTTTTAAGTATTCCTTCATCATAAGCACTGGGTTGTAGGAGCTAAACATGAAAAGGGCACCTGGTAGTAAATCAGTCTGGGGGGAGTTACTGCTGTGGGACACGATTGGTAGGGGCAGGAAAGGGCTAAGAAACAACCATTTGTATAATAAGTCTTTGCCTCTTTCTACACTTCACACCAGATTGGATTAGTCAACAGAAAATTTACAGCAGAACACACCTTTTGTATTAACTAGATTAAACTTTTGCTGTCCCTGATGAAGATGGGTTTGTAAAAGCACATGTGTCTAATCCAAACCCCTCCAAAAGAGCTGCACATCCTTCACCTGAGCTCATTAATATCCAGGTTCTGCATCACCCCACGCAGGGTTTGCTGTCCCTGGGAGGCAACAGCAGGTTTGCTTCAGGAAAGCCCTTTGCACCGAGTTCTTGCTAAACTGAGAAGTGAAAGCAGTTGCTTTTTCTGAGAATGACTGACTGTTTTGATGAAGCAAGGAGTCCCCTTCCAGAGATGAGCAAGGCACTGCCCTCCTTTCTGTTTCTGAGGAGGCTCTGGAAGGATTTGGAGGGTGAAAGATTGCCTTATTTAATTATATAGTCCAAGTTAATCTTCTTCATCTTCAGGCTGACAAGGTGGATCATTTATGGTTGTTTTCTGCACACATGGATCCCTCTTCCCACAAATCAAACAGCTGTTGGAGATCTGCCTGTCTTGTCCCTGTTACAGTACCCTGGACTTTTTATTAGTCTTTATTCCATGATGTGCCAGAAAAACATGGAATAGTTTGGGTTGGAAGGGACCTTAAAGATCACATAATTCTAATCCCCCTGCCATGGGCACAGGTACCAATGTTTGGCCCTTTGTAGCATTATAGTATTTTCCTTCTTTTGAGTCTCTTTCGTCAGATAAATCAGAGGGAGACTTGGATTATTTGAGTTTTGTGGTAGGACCTCCCTGAAAGGGTTCCTAACATGCTTTTGGGCCACATTGTGTTTCATAAATTTTATAAATGTATCATGGAGTATTGATGACAAAGACAAGAGTTTTCCTCAGCACTAATGGAAATGGTGATGAGGAAAAACAAACAAAGAAACAACCCAGTAATGTAAATACTTTTTAGCCTTTTTTGCACAGGCAAGTGGCTGGTATGAGAAGACAACCCTAGAAATCTTTTCAGGCATCAAATTCAATGCTGTTTTGCTGTGGTGGAGTTATTGTATCTTTCTGATGGCTTTCCTTGAGTGCAGGTTGGTTTTGCAGTTTTGGTAGTGGGGAAGTTTTATGTTGAAAGTCTTATTTGACCCTGTGTTCTTAATATAATTTAGTGATCAGCAGGACTATCTTTTGTCCCTCCTGACTTCACATGCTGGGTTTGAGGCAAGGGACACCTTTGCATTCACTTATTTCTCTTAACTAATGCACATCAGAGCTGTTAATACCCCATGCCTGCTGTAATCCAGCCTTTTTCTTCTCTCAGTTGTTTTTGCTCAGATTTTTCCATCAATATGCCCAAACAATGGTGGAGGAGCCTGTTCCTTCTGTGACTGAAGGAGGAATTGGCCTCTTCAGTCTTGGAGTGTCCCACGTTGGTTTGTTATTTATGAGTAAGAACCATAGAAACAGATAAACAAAACCCAGGATAGACACATTCCATATGAACAGGATTCTTTCATAGTTTTATCTGGCTGAGTTTCAGGCATTTGTCTGGGCTGTCAGGTGGTGGCATCACCCTGGTGTGTGGCTGTGGCATCTCTTGGCTATTGGGAGAAGGCACTGCGGGATCTGCAGTTAAACACCTTTTTAGGGAACCACAGTTGCATCCATAAATCTCCTGTGCAGGGATTGGTTCTCACAGGCTTTGCTGAGAAACTCCGTTTTTGGGAAGATAAAATGCTTCATTTATAGCTGTGTTACTGAATTGTGGTAACCCCCAAAAGTAAAACTCTTAAATGAATCGCTTAATGAGGGCCATGGGAGACAGAAAATTTTATGGTGGATGGATTTGATCTTGGATTTACGAGTAGTTCAGCTTTTACAGGATCTCTTAAACTATCACCAGGAATCACGGCCTGACTCAATCCAGATGCACACTAAAAAAGGTTGGAGGGGGAAAATCCTATTAAAAAGAAATGTTTCGAGGCTCCAGGCCACGTTTCAGGGCTTCACTTCAGGTGATGCCCATGCAGTGGGACCAGCCCAGCATCCCTGCCCCGGGCCGTGTTTGGGAGCGGGGCAGGTGTGTCTGGATGGGGATGTTGGCACTCCCCGGCTCTCTCCAAGCCTGGAGAAGGGGGTGGCCAGTGGTGCACACAGGTGGGCACGTGGCTGAAGGTACACCCAGGGCCACGTGCAGGAGAGCTGTTGCTGGGGGGCCGAAGCTGCTCTGAAACCACAGCAGGCAGGGCTGCTCTCTCCCCGCCCCGGGGCTTCCTCTGCCTCGGCTCCCAGCGCTGCTGCTCGTGTCCTGCTACAGGGGCTTTTCTCACCTCCCTCTGATAAGTGAAAGGCGCCGCAAAATTAGCAGCTAACAGAAAGTTTTGAATTCTAATAGCAGCAAAGTATTTATTGACAACGTTGGAGGCACAGCCAGTTCATGCTGGGCAAAAACTTGCCTATCCTGTTTGTGTAAAATAAGCCATTTATAGCCTTAAGTTCATAGTTAACACCCTCTAATTTCCATATTAATGACTGGGCGAAATCTTGGGCGGAGCTTTCGTTTTGGCTTTGAGTTTGGGTGGTGGTCTCTTGACTTCATCCCTCGAGGTGGTCTTGAAGCGTCTTCATCACTGTTGGACTTCTGCCTTTTCTTTGTTCAGTGACATGACCTGTCAAACTTGTAAAACCTTGACTCTAATGGTACAAAATCTTGGATCTTTATCATTTCATCCTATTGAAATATCTAGCTTAGTTTAATGTATGACTTCTAACCCATGGTACACTAGTTTCTATAATTACTAGACAATTTGTACCAGAACAAAGTGGCTCTTGCACTTCATGCTGTTCAGCAGTTGTGCTGTGCAAACAACATTTTTGAAAAGCAGAATTAGAAATGTCACAAAACTAGGGTTTTTTGGTCTCTTTTCTCTTTCAGGCTATAGAAGAATGCCTGGAAAAAATAATTTTCTTCAGGTTTGTGACAGGCAGAATTATGATTTAACTATCATACTAAAAAATAAAATATATTCTAAGTTGGCAAATACTCTTCAGTGTCAAAGTTATCTTAAAGCTTTTCTGTCAATAAACCTTTTCATTAGGAAATTAAAGAATGAAAATAAAGGAGGTATAACACCCTCATGCAATTAAATGACTGTTAAAAATTATATTTTGCCCAATAACATTTCAGAAACACTTTAGAAACATCAGAACCCCAAAGCTAATTGGAAATTCTCACAGATTCTCAGATTGTCACAGATTCTCACCTAGTAATGTGTTCTTTACTAAAATATTTATACAAAAAAGGGATAAAATTCCCTAGTTTGGACTCTGTTCTAGGAAAATAAGCAGTTATTTTCAGAACAGGTTATTTATTACATTGACCAAAGGTCAGTTAGTCTTTACTTCTTTCATAAATCAACTGCAGAACTTCCTTACTCAAGTTGGAAGAAATCTCATCTTTTTCTTTGGTCTTGGTTGAGAAAAAAATCTTTAAAATCATTTAAGAAATACTTAAAATGTTGGGAAAAAATACCTAGAGACACAGTTATTTTCTATTTATCTAATATTGTCATATGATGTTTAAACATAATTGCCTATGGCACTTCTGGTATCTGTAAATAAACAACTGAGGATGGAGATATGGTCCTTATAAACAAAAAGGAAAGGTATTTGGCATGAAAAGACATGTTCATTTAAGCTGTAAGGAATATATTTTGTTTGAGTTTACTTGAGTCTCTGCTGCTTAGTTCTGAGTCATTGGGAGAACGTGGATTGGAATTTAATTTTGATTGGCAAATGGACTCCCACTGAGGGAACACTGGAAAGTGCTGAGGAGGCAACATCCCATGTGAGCAAGCTGTTTTTGTGGTTTTACTTGTGATAACTAGGATAACTAAAAGCAGATTAGAGGATCACACAATACTCCAGTCAGTCAGGTTAGGGTACCCAAAGATCCCCTGCCAGCTTCTAAAGAACACTCAGATGTTGCTATCCTATTGGAGCCATAAGGTGGCGGGGTTTGGGAAGGCTAAGTTCAATTTAAAGGTTTCCAAACACAGAAGTTTCTCTGTATGTTCCCTTCTCCTGAGGTTCTGCTGATGCACAGTGTAACTGCCAGCACGGGGTAGGGGTTTGAGAGCAAATGAACAATGAGGTCCCATGGATTTGACACAAATCCATGAGGAAACAGGCATTTACCTGCAGAAATGAATGTGCATTTGTCTCTGTGGAAAAAGACCTTGTGTCCGTGTGGCTCACATGATGTGGTGGATGGACTTCCTTTTGGCAGGACAGCTTTAATGACTTAGACACCTCCAGTTGTTCCTCCACAGGAAGCCTTTATAAAATGTGCTGAAGCAAGTTACCACAACCCAGGACAGTTTTCTATGAATGTGTGAGTCCATAACAGAAAAAAATGAACATGAACAGTGTTGATAACGTCTTTATTTACTGATGAATTTTGAGGTGCGTATTCTTACATCTTCAGATTTGATACAGCAGGTAGCAATCTTGGAGCAGTGGAAGATGCTTGAGAAGAGCAAATAGACAAGAGATTTTTCAGTTATATATATTTGTGTATATAGGTTGGTTTTTCTGTGTTTGTAGCCTTGCTATATTATTTTTCAGTATTTTTGAAGGGAAAATGCCATCACATTAAGGAGCTATGGAATTCTCTGTGCTCTGCTTGGCAGGCATTCATACAGCAACTTGAACCCATCTAAATTCAGTCTATCTTTAACATAAATCATTCAAAGGGCTTCAGAAAGACACAAGCTATTGAAAATACACAAAGTGCTCTTTTCCCACTAAACTCAAACATAGCTCCTGCTGTTTTGTTGTTTGTTTCTTTTTTATTATTATTCTGTGGATGCAATGATTTAACTAGTTGCAATATGGATTGTATTTATTTAGTTCATATTCTATTTTTAGCAATTATTTCAATAGCTATAGGAAATATCTGAATTTACACTTTGTACTTTACGTTTTTTTCCCCAGTCAACTGCATGAAGAAAAATTATGACCTGTGATACCATTGTCCAAGAATATTCCATAGGAAACTGAAAAATATGCTCTGTCCACCACATTTTTAAATTTATTTAATAGGATATTGATATTTAGCAACAATTTATATTCTGATTTCTCAGAGAAAACAGAAATTAGGGGCACTATTTTATATACATATTAGTAGAAAACTAGTTTATGTAATTAGTGGCATTAATGGACATCTGAAATCCAAAATCAGAGTTGACATTTACTTCACCTGATTTCTGTGGAAACGGTGGGTTCTTTCGTAGTTATCTCTTCCCAAATAACTGCAGGGAAAGGTGGACTTCACTTTAAAAGTGGGTCATTCATCTGTAAGGTTATCACACAATTCCTTACATGAAATGCCAGACACTTGCAGTGAGACTATAGAAGCCATTTACAGTCATTCATAGCAGATCAAATTGCATCTGTAACTATTTCATATGCTAAGTATAGGGAACACTGCATGTGCTACAGCCAAGGTAAGCACATATCTAGGATACTGTAGAGGTTCAGTTTTAGTGGAATACATTTTGGCAAAAGTAGCTGTTTGCCTTTGGAAGGAGGTCAGCTTTTTGTAGCTCCATCATGGTTAGTTGTCTGGATTTCCCATGGACTTACTTAGAATAGATCCTGGAGGGATACTGTTGTGTAGTCTAAGATGCATTCCAGCTGTGGGCTCAGTTTCAGAGGCAAATGGGAAACAAAAAGCAAGGAGCAGCAAGCAGTTGAAGCTTAGGTTATTTCTAACACCGAAATACAATAAGCAATTGTATTCTGCCTTCTTAAAGAGATCAAACTGTAATTTAGTACCCTGTGTTTGCACAGCTAATGTAAGCTATTGTAGTGCATTAACATTCCTTAGTTAGTTGTACATTGATAAATGGTCAACTAGGACTGTATCCCTCCAATTTTTTTAAGTTGTTGGAAAATGGATTAATTTGACTTCACACTATATTTCTAATCCATTGGTTTTGTTGTGGCAATGGACTATCCAGAAGTTAATTAGTACTTATGGGCATTGCTACTGCTATTTGATCATTCCCTGAGAAACAAAGTTGGGAAGATTTGAATAATTAGTTCTTATAAACATCCTTGAGAAGACACTCCCATAAGGCAAACCTGGGACTTCAACTTTGGTTATGAGTTGGCTCAATTCATGCGTGTCTTGGTTTCATTCTGGTTTCCCAGCCCATGAGCTGCCTCTCTTTCTCTCTCTGTTCCTAAAAATGGGGAGAAGAAAAAGGGGAAAAAAAACTTGAAAAAAACTAAGTTAAGTCAGGATATATATCTATATTTCTAAACTTTTACAATTATATGTATACAATCTGCACCTACAATCGGAAAAGGGGAAAGGAAGGGAAAAGGTAAGGGGGAAACATGGACAACAAAGAGAGAAAACAGAACTAATAGGTACTAAAACCCTTCACCCACCCTCTAAGTAAACTAGTACAATCCTACTAACCACTCTCAGAAGAAAGCTAGCCCCCTCTCTCACGCCCTCTCACTCAGGTCTTCTCTCCGATCTTCTGAGTGGCTCTGATAAGTGACCAAGAGCAGCAAAACTCCTTGCTCCCAACCCTCGCTGGAGACAGAAGAATAAACTATTTCTTATCTCCTTGTCTCTTATCTTCCCTTCTCTCATGGGAGGGGGAAAAATAACCAGTGAGGAACACTTAACAAGCCTCTCCCTAGTTACGTCTGGTTACCAGGGAAGGCCTGGATCAAACCACCACATTCTTCACCCCTTATTCCACACTTTTTTTTTCCAAGCAACACTTACATCCTGAGCTTGCCTATTCTCCGTGCATGTATATACATATATGTATAGTCCTTATGTAGTCTTTTGAGGCAAATGTCTTGTTATCAAGGATCAGCACCAACATCAGTTCAATTTGGATCCTTTGCTTTCTTGGTTACAGTCACAGTTCTGGGTTTAGGACTGGTTCACGGGTTTCGGCTGTCTTATTGTTGGACATCATGGGATACCGATATCAGCTTTGTTTGGGTCTTTCTCATCTGGTGTCTGGTTTCCTGCAAAACACACCTCGAAGCACATAATTAGTTTTTCTCCAAGGCTAAGTTGCTTTGGGGCACACACTGGATCTCTCCATGTCTCTCATTACCCACCAGGTATTTCTGGGCCTTTGAGCGAAAACAATCCCACAAATGGGTTTGTCTTGGCCTGAGGGAGGAGTAATCTAAACAGATTTCCCTAACATGCCTCTCAGATGAATCACTGGAACTTTGTCTCCATCTACTGTATGGAGGGATTCTGCCTGGGCAGGACTAGCTCGATTGACAGAGCATCTAGTGTTAACTAGCCAGGTGGCTTTGGCTAAATACTTATCCCAATTCTTGAAAGAACCTCCACCTAGTGTCTTCAGAGTTGTTTTTAGCAGTCCATTGCACTTTTAAACTTTTCCAGCAGCGGGTTCATGATATGGAATGTGATATACCCATTCAATACCATGCTCCTGTGCCCAAGTGGCCACTAGATTATTTTTAAAATGGGTCCCATTTTCTGACTCAATGTGATCTGGAGTACTATGCCTCCACAAGACCTGTTTCTCAAGGCCCAGAATGGTATTCCAGGCTGTGGCATGTGATACTGAATATGTCTCTAACCATCCAGTAATTGCTTCCACCATGGTAAGCACATAGAGTTTACCATGGTGAGTCTGTGGCAATGTGATGTAGTCAACCTGCCAGGCTTCTCCATATCTATATTTCTCCCAGCGTCTACTATACCAGAGGGGCTTCAACGTCTTTGCCTGTTTAATAGCTGTACAGGTTTCACAACTGTGGATAACCTGGGAGATAGTGTCCATGGTTAAATCCACCTCCTGGTCTCGTGCCCACCTATAGGTGGCATCTCGGCCCTGATGGCCTAAAGCATCATGGGCCTGTCAAGCTAGGAACAATTCTTCTTTTTGCTGCCAGTCTAGGTCTACTTGTGACACCTCAACCTGTACAGCTTGGTCTGCCTGTTTGTTATTATCATGTTCCCAGCCCAGAAACCATGCAATGCTGCCTCCAGCTTTGGGGTCCCCACACAGGAAGGACATAAAATTCTTGGAACAAGTCCAGAGGAGGCTGCCCAGATGATCAGAGGGATGGAGCACCATTGCTATGAGGAAAGGCTGAGAGAATTGGGTTTGTTCGGACTGGAGAAGAGAAGGCTTCAGGGTGACCTAATTATGGCTTTCCAGTACCTGAAGGGAGACAACAAGAAAGATGGGCTATTTACAAGGGGCCTGTAGTGACAGATCAAGGGGTAATGGAATAAAACTGAAAGATAGTAGGTTTAGAATAGGTATGAGGATGAAATTCTTCCCTGTGAGAGTGGTGAGGGGCTGGCACGGGTTGGCCAGAGAAGCTGTGGATCTCTTGTCCCTGGAAGTGTTCAAGACCAGGTTGGATGGGTCTCTGAGCAACCTGGTCTAGTGGAAGGTGTCTCTGCCCATGGTAGAGGGGGTGGGAACTGCACAATCTTTAAAGTCCCTTCCAACCCAAGCTATTCTATGATTCTATGATGTTGTGATTCAACAGGCCTCTCTCAACTGGCAATAACATTATGTATCCTTTGAATTTATTACAAAAACAGGAACAAACCCTTTGGTGTTGGTGTCAGCTCTTGAAACAGAATCAGGGACATGATCAGAGCCGTTATTTGTTGCCAGTGATGCCTCTCCCCATGAGTAACTCGCACTGGGGTTTCTGGTTTAGTATCTTTTCTTTCCCAAACCTTTCAACTATTACACAGTGTCATGGTTTCATCCAAGCTGGCAACTAAGCACCTCCCAGCTGCTTACTCCCTCCCTCACCAATGGACTTAAGTTGCTCATTCGAGTTGCATTCCTGTCTTCAGTAAGAAAACACCTGTATAAACCCAGGCTCTAGTCCCACACTCTATGAGATACTTCTGTGCTGCATTTGCCTGAACCAGGAACTCTACAGTCCCATTTACCATTTCCAGTGTTTCTAGCACTCATTCCACACAGCATTTAGGGTTTTTTACTTAGTATTCAACACATGATGAGGACATATATGTAGACCTCTTGTTACCAACATTACTATTACTACAAAGTTAGTGTTGTGCTGGTTTTGGCTGAAGTAGAATTAATTTTCTTCACAGTAGCCGGTATGGGGCTGGTTTTGGTTTGTGCTGGAAACAGTGTTGATAATGCAGGTATGTTTTATTTCTTGCTGAGCAGCACTTACACAGTCAGGTCATTTTTTGCTTCTCATGCCACCCAACCAGTGAGCAGGCTGGGTGTTCAGAAGCTGGGAGGAGATATAGCAGAAGAGGTGACCCCAACTCACCAAAGCAATATTCCACATGATAACACATCATGCCCAGTATATAAAGCTGTGGACATTTGGAGTGATGATGTTTGGCACTGCTTACCTGGGGATGGCTGAACACCTGCCTGCCCATGGGAACCAGTGAATTCCATGGTTTGCTTTCCTTTTGTATGTGGCTTTTACTTTCCCTATTAAACTGTCTTTATCTCAATCCATGAGTTTTCTTACATTTGTCCTTCTGTTTTTCTTCCCCATACCACTGGTATGATATTATTTATTAGTTATTATATTTACTTATACCCTCAAACAATCCCCTGAAAATAAACATACAATTTTCTATGGTTTTAATAAGCATATGTCTATACAATCACCTATCAAGGAAAGTACTTATTTTTATAAAAAATGTGTGTATGTACATATGCACACAAAGGATCTCAGTATACACTTTTGTCAAGAAACACACTGCTATTTGTTTATTGGAGTGCTAATTATAGAAATGCTAATTATAGAAAAAACATTTTAAGTACCTTGAAGATACACATAAACACAGTCATGACAGTAAGTACAATTTAAAAAAAAAGAAAGGAAAAAGATGAGAGTAACAGCTGTAATGGGAAGTTCAGGGTAAGGTCTATACATTAAGTTTGTTTTGCAATTGTTGAATATGAATGTGGATATGTATTTACAAAATACATACATTGTCCTTTTTTAGATACTGCATATTATGTTAATTTGCTTTTCAATACTTAACAACCTTGTTTTTAAAATTAGCTAGGATATATGCTAGTCCAGTCATGAAATCAAGTTATTGAAATTTGGTACTGAAATACAAAAAGAGTGTCTAACTTTATCATTCTTTGCATGAGTATAATGTTTATTAATTACTCTCTGAACCAGTAAGGAATTTAATCACATTTCCTCTAGACTGAAAGACAGGGTCATTAAAATCTAACTGATTGAATGGACCTTTGATATCTTCCAGATGAGAGCAAGGTGCTTGCATAACTTTAGGAATATGGTTTGCTCAAAATGTTCTGTTCAACTTCATGCATACTTCAAAAAACACATATGAGGATAACACTCCTTCCATAAGGAACAAGTCCTTTCAAGCAACACTCCGACCCCAGAAGAGTTCATGTACTTGATTTTATGCAACTGCAAGTAGTTTTGCTGATTTCAGCAGAACAATGCAGAGATTTAGATTTATGTGGTCAAGCACAAAGTAAATAAAGAACTGAACACAAAGAATATGCAGATTTAGGAGGACAAAAAGGTTCAATGACTTGAATAAGGGCAAAATTTTGTTCCAAAACCTTCTTCTGAATCACTTGGGATGGTCTCCTCACTGCCACCTATAAAGGTATAGTCTACTAACAATCTCAGGAATTCCTATAATATTTTTGTTTTGCCATTTTCTAAGTTCCAGATTAGTAATAAACACAATGAAAAGTTTGAATAGTACTAATGAATGGAACAATCTGTGTTGTACTCAGTCAAACCTAAACCAGGAAAATCTAATCTGATTTCAGTAGACAGAAGAGTTTGTTTAGGATTAGAAGTGTTCAGAAGTACCTCTGTTAAATTTACATGCTAATAATATGTTTCCTGAAAGAATATCTGCAAACATTGGTGTTTTCAGGCTAGCAAGGTGACTTTTAATCTACAGCCCGCTGTGGACTGACATTGTCTCAGTTTTGTGGCTGGGTAACATGAGATGCAATAGGAAGACGCAGACTGTACTGGATAACTGGTTACATCTTGGACACATACCTAAGCAGTACAGATGAGTATCGAGTTTAGAAATACTGCTTAATAATTAACAATATACTTCTTTATTCTTTTAATAGAAAAATAATTAATATCACTCTTTGAGATATCAAGAAATAAAGTTTAAAAAGAAGAATTGAAAGAATAGAGTTTTCCATCATCAGTGAAGCTCAAAAAATTAATTTGATATGTTGCATATGCTGTCATATTTACGTAGAGTTCTATGCATGTATTGACTTTCACTAAATGAGTAGCACTGCTTGTACCAGTGCTAAACATCTGCATGAATCTTTCCACAATTAATACCAAGCCATTCACACACAAAGTTCATTTTCCCTAACATAAATGGCTATGATTCTCTAACATCACAAACAAAATTAAAGGAAATAATTTGCAAGATAAGATGTTAAAAATTAAGGTTTCTTGGCAAATCCACTGCACTTGGGACAATCTGGTACATTGTCTTTATTATCATTTAGGGGAACTGGTTTTATGTTTTTAATAAAATGTATTGATAAAAACTAGGACTCCCTGCCCCACTTTCAGAGAACTCAGTAATTCTTTTGTGGGTTTTTTCCTCCATCTTTACTGTTAGAAAAATAAATAGCTTTTTAAATCTTTTATTTAAGTCAACAAACCTATTTTCAACCACTCCTGCTCTGTCTTTTATTATCTCCCTCCTGTTGCCTCAGGCAACCTATTTTTGTATTCATATTTAACATCATAATAGATCTTATCTAACTGTTTTCTTAAGGAACTTTTATGTGGCATCTGTTAGGCTGGAATGTTCGAAAATACTTCTGAAAGAAGTGCCAGCACTTATTTAATGCCCCAAGGGAACCAGCCTTTCTCTCTTTGGGGCACTCTGAACACACCACCTGTGGATGCCATTTCCTGGTGCTTTGCTGAGTGCACTGTGCAGGTGTACACTTACATATCTTTTATTCTGAGAGTCAACTTCTAAAATGTCTTCCTCTGCAATTCTTTTCATAGTAGTCTTCTGATCCCGCTCTGTCACTATGCATGAACCAAGCTTTACACTGACTTCAGCCAGACTACCCTACGCTTAAAATTGTTAATTAACACACTTTCCAAGATTAGAAATTTGATTTCAGTGATTTTACTAGATGTGGTAGATTTGCAGACACAAAAGAAATGTTCTAATAAAGTATTTAAGTAGAACTTTTACATAGTGAATGAAGATAACAGCACTAGAGCAGATTTTTCTTCTTTGGACAACACTCTCTGGTTTCAGAATTTGTGTAGTATTTGTCAATAACAGACATGTTGAAAACCCAGCCATAAATTACAGAGTGTTAATTAAAGAAGGAGGCTTTAGCACATTTCCTAATATTAGAAAATACAATTCCAAATATTGAATTTAAATCAACTCTAAATGGTTAATGTAATATCAGAGGTAATAAAAGTAATGAATCATGTCTGCTAAAGTCATCAAGGCTGTAGTATTAAAAACATAGAGTGCAAAAATATTCACACTTTAGTCTTTTTTATTATATTATGCATAACATTTTGATGAACTACATGGCAGCTGATTAAGTGCTAATGGAACTTAAAAGTTCAACACTCTACTTCTTCTTTATTAAAGCTCACTCCAATCAATTTTAATGCAATATAAAGATTTTCAGGATGATACTCCATTTGACAAAGAAGCCAGAAAAGAAAGAGAAAAGGGCTGCAACATGACATTTAAAAGTAGTGAAGATTTATGCAGACAAAATGATTTTCAGTAATACTGTGCAGGAAAAAAATAACAGAGAAGACTTGTACTAAAGAGTATACAACAGGGAGACACACATTTGGAAAAGCTTTAAAAAATAAATCTAAAATATCATAAATACAAAATACAAAAGAAGTGAGAAACACGTTTTAACTATTCACCCTGAGCTATTAGAAACTGCTTTTAATAAATTCTGTAAATTTTCCAAATTCTGTAGATCTTTGACCTTTTAAGATCATGTAACTGGTAACTTCACAAAATATATCTACTGTAAAGAAATAAAAGAAGAATCAAGATGATATTTTTTGCTAGAAATCCCCTGCAACAAATGTTGAGCATTCATTTCACCTGTAGCACTGTTGTAGTATCCAAGTTTAAAAAGTGCAAATATTTCATGTGTTCAGCAGATTTACATTTTTTTTTTAACTTGGGCACTTTTAATAATTTCTGAGAAATATAAGTACTTCATTGAAATGTTTTGATTCTGTTGATATTCAAATATTGTATCTGTATTTTCAACTATTCTCTTTCAATATTTAAAAAATAATTCTTACATGTTCAAAACATAGAGTTATAGAACATAATAGTCATAGGATCGCCACAGAAACTTAAAATGGTTTGGATTGAAAGGGGCTTCATAAATCATTCCGTTTCACCCCCCTGCCATGTGCAGGGACACCTTCCACTTGACCAGGTTTCTCAGATCCCCATCCAACCTGGCATTAAACAGTTCCAGGGATGGGCTAGCCCCAGCATCTCTGGGCAACCTGTGCCAGTGCCTCACCACCCTCACCGGGAAGAATTTCTTCCTCATCTGTCATAATCTAAACCTACTCTCTTTCAGTTTGAATATTGCACCATGTTTGTGGA
>JAOXXN010000001.1:115760515-115779128 GCA_026770055.1 Myrmophylax atrothorax | reverse complement strand
GAGGTCACCTCTGAGCCTCCTCTTCTCCAGGCTAAACACCCCCAGCTCCCTCAGCCTCTCCCCACAGCACTTGTGCTGCAGTCCCTTCACCAGCCTTGTTGCTCTTCTCATAGAAGATGTTGTCTCATCATAGGTTGTTTTGGTTTGTTTTTTTTTTTAAATAACAATCAGACAAGCCCTTGCAGATACTAAAATGCCTCTGTTGTTTGCTCCTAAAGTAATCCCATTGTGCCTTTCTTCAGATCTTTAAGCACAACAGTGGTCTCTGTTTCCTGCCACAGAGAGCTTGTACATTCAGGCAACTTGCACTGGAAAGGGTTGGGAAGAGTGTCCCTGTGCAGTGACAGCTCCCACTGGAAAGAGTTGGGAAGAGTGTCCCTGTGCAGTGACAGCTCCCACAAGGTGAAGAAGGTCATGGAACCTTGAGTGTAACATTTTGAATGCTGACATATAACCAACCACTGTTAGAACTTATTCTCCCCTGTCTACAGTGCTCAGTCTGCCTTAGATTATGATCTCCTAAATTTATCTCTGACACTTTATGGCAGGGTTCTTTCTTGTAACCTGGAAACAAGATTTGTTCAGCTACTTTAGGGGATATTTGAACACACAGGGTAGGCACCAGTACTATGACAGGCTATGACTGAGAACAACTGGCTGAAGTCAGTGGTAGCTTCTGGTCATGTCTGGCACTCTCAAATTTCTGGTCTTCTAAATGAGGATTTATGTATTTAAAGTTCTACATAATGACTTTAGGAGGCAGGATGTTTGTCATAGGTTCTTTTTAAATATATATGAGGGTAACAATTCAGGATCAAGACTTGCTGAGAACTGCCCTCTTGACAGATCTAAGAATGGTGCAAGTCTGCTCAAGCAGACTAGAGAAGAGCTAAAAAGCAGATCTCTAATCTGCTAGACATACAGGCCAATGAGGAGAGGATAACAAAATAAATTCAGATCACATTCAGTATTTTAAATGCCTCCTGTAAATCACTCTAAGATCACACACAGTTCTGATCCCCAATCTGTAGTTGTACCTGCTCTTATCTCTGTGATACACAAAATGTATTTGCTCATTTAAATTTTGTAAAACCTTTACTCCTATAAAATTTATGTCCAGTGCTGAGGAGTCTGTGTTCTTCCTTGGTAGAGAAAAACAAAACACATAAACTGAAGCTGTATGAGGGAGATGCATTAATAGGAACACTACTGACCTTGAATAGTTGCCAGTGTACTGTTGCTCATCAGGGCTGGGCTGAGAGCACCACCTAATGTCCCTGGATTGAGACTGAGTAAGGCACCTCTGCAGGAAGCAGGATCATGGAAGAAGGGGAAAAGAGAAAGAGAGTTTTAAGAAAAGGTTATCACTGTTCAGAAATACACTATCATATTTAAAATTTTTTAAAAATTTTTCAGAGGGGCAGGGATGAAAGGAAGACCAGAGACTAAGGGCTATTTTTAGTTGGTTTTAGTTCTTGCTCCATTAATGGTTAGTGACAAGTACAGGCAATGCAAATACATGACTTGTATTGTTTCTATAAAATATTTTTGTAAAGTATTTTGGGGAAAGTCATTTGTTAGAGAGCTATCATCCGCTCTCAAATTCGCATGAAAAACATGTAAACCAAGAGGAATTAAAGAGACAAAGAGCCATCTGTCTGAGCAACATTTTTAAAACTTCAACTTCAACAACACATCATCATGCATCTTTTTACAATTTCTTGCTCGTGACAAAGAAATGAATGCAGAGGAATAAAGTGGGTCTAGGCTCTCTCTGCACTTTGCAGTTAGTTGGACAGATTCTATGACTCAGTGGTAAGTTTCAGCTCTTAAGTCAAGCTCTGCAGTGGGATGAATGACTTGTCAAATAACAACGTTGTTGCAATGCAGCTTTTTTACTTTTCAAGTGAACACAGTGTTTGTGTACGTTGGTGGGAACAGCCAATTACCATCTATGAGTAAACCTTCATAATTTGAGATGAATGGCACTAGAATCACCAAAAACCAGTGACGCATAAAATCAATTTACCCCAAGAAACATCCTCCCCTCTTCCATTCACCTCACCCAGAAGGGTGTGCAGAACTCCTCCTTACCCAGCTGCAAACTGTGAGGATGCCATCAAGCCTGGGTTCAGTCCTGCTGCAGCAGCCATGGCAGCGAGACTGGCATTTGCAGGCAACTGTGCAGCTCCTTGTAACGCAGCTGCCGCCGCTGTTTGCAACCCTGATGCCGTTACCATCACCTGGCTGGTCCCAAGAGGGGAGGACAAGGGAGTGGAGGTTGTCTGTGTTGTGCTGGTCTCACTGGCACTGGATGCCTCTGAAGTGGAGGCTGAGGCAGAAGGGGAAGGACTCAGGGAGGGTGATGTCACTGCTGAAGAAGCTGGAGGTGCTGTTGAAATTACTGTTGCCGTGTTGTTAGAGGTGGTTTCTGTTGTGCCTGGAAGATTGACTCTGGTTAGAACAGACAGGGCTGCAGAGAAACCCCCTGCCCACCTGAACTGAACTGCACACCCAGCTGAGAGAGGCACAAATACATTTCTGCAGTCCCAAGAAGCACCAAGGGCTCAAATGAAAAGCCTGGACTACAATGGAGTGGCATTCCCAGCAGAAGGCCGAGGAGCTCTAGAAGCCAGAAGTGGAACACAGTGTATTTCTGTTCAGCATCACCTGTGGTTTATGCCCAGAAAAATCACCTCAGTGGTCACAAAGAGCAGAGTAACAAGGAACAACGACAAGGATGTCCTGGGACACCAGTGCCCAACACTGAACGAGTTTTTTAAGAATAAAAAGGGGAAAGTGATAGAGGTTGATGCAGTGTCAGGAGCAATCAGCCCTTACCTGTGACTGACAGACTGGTTACAGCAGGACTGGCCAGCGGGAGCACGGGGTTGACAGTCAGGGTTGTAGCTGCACTGCTCGTCACAAGGCTTGGTGTGGTTGCCACCTGGAGGTCAAAGACGAATAAAACTGCTCAGCTGCTCAGAGTTAGCTATTGGACCTGAATTTCTTTCTTCCCAACCTCAGCTGAGGAAGTTAGCAAGGAAAACACTGCACATAAACTGACTTTTTAGTAATTCCATTATTTTATCATTCAGTGGAACAACCATAATACCTTCTCTAATTACCAGCAACATCTTTATTCTTCATAAATCAGTATTTGAAAGGAGATATATCCATATTGCCTCAAGACTGCAAGTTCTCTCTCTCTGCCTCCCCTTGAAGAGAGCACCTTGTTTTAATGGTGTCACTCTTACAGAGTTACAAAATATACTATTTCTGCATGGCTTTTTTTCTTGTTTAAACATTTTTTCAGCTCCACATCTCTTTCTTTGATAAAATTATGTAAATGCCCCAGCATTACCTAAGGTATTTAGGGTAATGTGTTTACATGGAGAAGCAGAATAACATTTCACTATAAGCTTTACTTTGATAAGTTTCCTTGGGCCAGAGGAAGGATCTCTGAATTATAAACCACACAAATGCAATTTTCATTTGTGGATGGCTTATTACAAGAAAGCTGCAGTAAACTGAAGATGTTACAGATAAACACCAAAGATTTAAGGCTGGAGAAACCAGCTTATGGGGGAAAATGAAATATAAGGAGAGAAAGGACTTTTTATGGACAAGAAATGGTGTCCAACAGTAGTATTTGAAGGCTGTTATACATCAGTGAGCGAAATGAATGCTTTAGAGTTGCCCAAGAGAACGTAGCCAAGGATATAGCCTAAAACATTCTTCCTTTCCCCTCTCTTACCTGAAGTTTATTATCAGAGAAATATCTCTCATGCTGCATATCCTGTTATAGGGAGTCAAATGCTTCATGCATTTTAAACAAGACTGGGGCAACTGGGACAGACCTGAAAGCTTCCTGCCTGTCTGGGATGGTGTGTGAGATAAAGAGGAGTGGATCCACAGCACAGCCCCCACTAAGGCAGTGCAGACGCCACATCTGTCATCTGTCCAGCCAGCAGCTAAGGCCAAGGTCACAATCCATATTTCAGGGCAGTGAATGACCCAGAATTAATACAGCTCACCCAGTGGTCACAGTGAGTGCCTTCAGCCAATGCAAACCCAGGCTGCCAGCAGAAGGAGCCTCCCCCTCCAATCCTGCTCCAGAGCCCTGGCCCTCGTGCAGCCAGGCTGCAAGGGACACTGGTTATCCAGCCACATGGAAAATTCATCACTGTTCCTCACATGGCTAATTTGCAGTCAAACTAGGAAACTGAGCCCAAGCATCCCATGGACACAATCTCCAGAGCTGACACAAGGAATCAACAAAGCACACACTCAGTGAAGGCTGGGGCAGCAGGGCTGAAACATCCATTCCAGTGGTAGCACAGACTTAAGAGAAGCTTACAATGAGTGAAAATGCTTAGGGACACTGTGGGTAACACCTCCATTTCTTACAGACAATGGCAGATTGTAATAACAGGGACATTTCTGTAGGGAAGCTTCTTTAAGTTGCAGTCCAAGTGGACTTGCACAGTTACTAGAACACACTCATAAATCTCACTGTGTTCTGCTGTGGCAGCAAGGCAAGCAACCTTGCTTTGCAATTGGGGGAAAATAAACAGTAATAGGAAAAAAGACTAAGTACATTTAACACATCCCTTCCCCTGAAACAAAAGGCTGCATGCACACACCCTGAGACAAGGACAGGGGAAAGAATAACAAATCACCAAAATTAATGGTTTAATGAAGTACTGGAAGGTATTAGCTACTACAGTGATGAAGGTGGAATAAATACTACAAAAGGACAGCTACAGGCTACATAAATTCCACCACATTCCTATTAGCATAGCTACTATGAAATCTAATAGCTACTGTTTCTATTTATGAAAACAGACCTCCATGGACATTGGTAGCAAAGGTGCTGAAGGAACCTTGATGCATGTGTTTTGTTACTCTTATTTTCATGAAGTTTGTGTTTACCTGAGGCAAATACAAGTGTGGGAAATTAATTACATGAGTATTGGCTAAGTTGTTTCTATGTTCCATGCCTTTTTTTAATATAAATACTTTCTGACTAAAAGTGACAACAGTGGTATCATTGGATTTGCACCCTCTAAGTCCTCAAATGATGTAGTATCACAGAATGGGTCAGGCTGGAAGGGACCACAGAGCACAGCAGGGTCATCCCAGAGCACATGGCCCAGGATTGTGCCCAGACAGTTCTGGAATTTCTCCAGTGAGGGAGACTCCACAACTTCTCTGGCCAACCTGTTCCAGTGCATGGCACATTTTACAGCTGCTCATTGACTTATGAGAGCAGCCAAAGTAGGAGGGGAGGGTGCAGCTGTTAAACCTTTTTTATTACTATTATTTTGCAAAAAACAGTTCAGGTAAGAGGGAAAGTCCAGACATAAACCAGAGGTACTACCTGAAATGAGTTCAAAGAAATAAACCCAAGTGCAAATTTGCTAGTCAGAATATTTGTCTAAATAAAACACTCACACTGAAGGCCTGACTAGTGCCTGATTTCTATGTATTATCTTACACAGTATGCAAGTGGAATATTTAAAATGCCAGTAAAATAGAAACATGCGAGAACAAATCTGCTACAAAGAAGGTGCCGCCCAGCTCGTGTCACTTCCACAGTGAGCACAGCAGGACTATCCCTTCAAGTGAATTTGTCACCACAGTTCTTAACTCTTACCAGTGAGGTTGGGCAGGGGAAAATTGCTTTGATGGGCGAGCTGCTGGTTCCACCACTGCTGGGTGGGTTGATCCTTTTCTCCTTCTGGCGCCGGTTACAGAACCAAACGCGGATCACCTCCTTCTCCATGTTTAGCTGGTCAGCTATCATGGTGATCTCATCCGAGGTAGGCTTTTGGTTCTGAGGAAAGGAAAAGTACTTGAAAAGCTGGGAAATTACCTTCTCAAGCTTCACACTGTAGCTGATTCTTTGGTGGGCAGGAATCTGGATGAGTGATTTAGATCCAGAACCTGATCAGTGGTACAGCAGAGACAAACCATATTGGGTGCTCCTGCCCTCCAGTTAGAAACCTCACATTATGTGTGTTTAGACTGTTGCCCCATTTATCCATCCTCAGAAGGGATAATGTTTTGATCTACAGCTCAGGATACTGGAATGCAAAATCACAGAGTCAGTGAACTTCAAGAACCAGTGAGTTTGTTGGAAGGAGTTTGGGATTGTTTGGTTTTTTTTTAAAGTAGACATTGACATGTATTTCTTAGCACAGCTTTTGTATTCACCTTGTTTAGTGCTAACACTTTCCTAAGTAGCACAGTAATGGGCTCATTCTAACAGATCTAACTGCTAAGTTTCTTCATTTCTTCAAAGGCTGAGCACAGCTCCAGGACCACTGACCTCCAGGAAACTCTTCTCTAAGGCCACACGTATGTTGGTCTCTATGCTGGTGCGTTTCTTCCTCCTACGGTTCAAGCCTTCAATCCCTTGCCCTGGAGAATTCAGGGCACTTGGGCTGGAGAGAGTTGAATCAGATGAGAGGTTTTCTGAAAAAGAAGAAAGTAACACAAATCAGGAGATTTTATCTGAATGCAGTGCAGTCTAATGCACGTGTTCTTCATCTGTGCAAGGTATGCTAAGACCCGCTCTGTATCTACTCCAAAGACACAGATTTCTGAAGATGACATGCATTAATCATTGTATTTAAAACATCTACTTGAATCTGAAAAGCTGCAGGTAAGCCCAGAGGGTGCTCTCTGCTCCTGTATGCTACCACGGTATCCCTTTTATAATACCTATGCCCAGTGTGTCTCCCATATCTCAATCCACTCCATGCTCACTCACTGCAAGTCCCAGTTGAAATAAAAAAAGCAGTAACTGATATCCACCAGTCACAGCTGAAAGTCACAGGCAATTATAAAAAAAAATCTGAGCAGTCTCAACTTTCTTTTACCCACTCTGCAGTACACTAGAATAAGAGAAGTTCACAGGCAGCTTCACAGTGTTCTCTCTCTTCTCTCTGGATATCTTAGCAGGTATTCAGTGCTACCAAACAGTCTACACAGTGAGCAGCTCCCCCTCCTTAGCTTCACCAGGGCTCTACCTGCTAACCCCTAATCCTGTCTTCTTGGCTTCACAGAGGAGCAAAGGCAAAACACTTAACTCCACTCTGTAGCAGGAAGTGCAATATAACCAACAGGCAAGTTCCAGCAGGGAATTTAAACAAAATCATTAATTATGGCTGGAGTTCCCTCCCTGCACTGGGGTTTGTGGGTGGTGGGCAGATGTCAAAGCTCACAATGTCTAACATCATTTTGGTAGACTCAAATGGGCAAGTATTTTTACCCAGTAATGGTACCCACAAATGTGCTGAAACCCTTCCTCAGACTGACAACCCACAGAACAAGCTGAGGTCTGTGGCAATAAATTCTACAACACTCCCATGTAGCGTAAAGGAAGGAACCATCAGCAGGCTTCTCCTGCCTGCTTTGACCTAAAGTAGCCTTTGAAGTCATCTGAATCTTTTTTCCAAACATTTTCATGAAACTGAGTCAGAACCAAAGACAATGGTTCCCCACTTCCAAGCTGTGAAGGACTCTAACACTCTTCAGAGTCCTTAACTTAACTTTACAGATCCAAGTGTTTTTTCAGGCTAGCAGGAAAAGCAAACTATGAATTTCTTGCAGGACTGGACTCATCCAGTGTTGCTGGAAGGTTTGGGGATCACTGGCCTGTGGATCAGAGCACACAGTGCGGAGATACTTATGTTTTCTATCACATATACCTAAAGATAAGCCCTGTCAGCACAACAGAATGACACTTCCTTTGCTCCATGCAGGACAAATTTTCAGCACTGCATGCAATTACTTTCAAAATTGCAGAGAACACTGTAGGCACAAGCATCAAGCTCTCTCCATTTAGGTAAAAATAGGAAGGCACACACCATCCCTGCCATCTGTTTAACATATCCATCAGTTTTATACTTTGTGCAGTAGCAGACTTGGAGGAAAAAACCGGCTGACAGAACTCCTGAACGCTTTCTATCCTAACACCTAGCACCACCATATAAGCTCCTTTAGCTGGTGGGAGATAAAAAAAAAATCACTACCAACATTGGCATAATTAACTTACATACCAGGAAAAAAAAATAATACGGAAGGAAAACCAAAACCTAACCCACAAAAAACTCTTCCTGTGGGGAGAAAGAGAGTATTGATATGGACCCTTGGAGAGAGATGAAAAGAATGCACATAGAGGTGTGGAAGAGATGGATGCAATAAGCTCTGCCTACTGAAACAACAAATCATGCAAACCTCTCTCTACTACACATCTGCAAAAGAAAGCTGGAAGAGGATTAGAAGTTACATGCATTAACATACATGAAAGAGGGAATCCATGACACATATTGTACCTCATCCCATGCAATTATTCATCTGTCTGCAGAACACGCTTCTGGAAGTTCAGACTGGAACTATTTTGGATGCATGCAGGGAAAGGGAAGCATGGACCTTTATTTCTACCCCTTTATAGTCCCATGGACAGCTACGGTGGCTTCATAAAACCGTAAGGGCACAAACGAAGCAGCTTTTCACAATGCTACTGATTTTGGTAGGCTGGTGAAGAAACACACAGACTCATTCACCTGCATCATTGAGCCACTTTTCCAGAAGTGGCTTTAACTTGCACATGTTCTTAAAGCTGAGGTTCAAGGCTTCAAAGCGAGAGATGGTAGTTTGGCTGAAGTCATTTCCATAGAGTTTGCCCATAGCGAGCCCAACATCACCCTGGACAAAGAAAGAGAAAAAAGGGATTCACTGACATAGGCACTTCCAAAGCAAGGAATCCTGACACATTCCTGTGTTCTCTCAGTGACTCCACTGCTGTGTGGGATTTCAGTTTCACAGCAGCTTTCTCAGTGCTACCAAGATTCATGCTAAAGCAATAATCATAGAGAAATGTCAATCCTCAGTCAGTTTAACCAGGTAACTCTTTCCAGGAAATCCCTGATGCTTTGTCTTCTTAGCATTATCACTGAGCAGCACATTCCACTGAATATGAACTTGTAATCTTTTTCTTACTTCTTTAAAATAAAATAAAGGCCAAGCTCTCTTTAGGAGCAGGTTTGAGTTTCTGCATATTTCACACAGAAGAAGGAAAGTTCAAAAAAGCAGAAATGCAGTGAATTCATGTTCTCAAATTACCAGAAAACACTCTTGGAAAAAAAGATCTCTGCAAACATATATCACAGCTAAATAGATGCAGAAGTATTCTCATCTGGACTTTGAGTATCTTCTAAGGTTCAAGCCAAACTTCTCCCCAACAGAGACACATTTCAAAGCAGACAAGAAGTCGAACCATTTCAAATAATGATTAACTGTAGTCTTGACTATCATTACCCATCTGCCAAAAAGCTATCCAGGAGATTTACAGACAGATGCTCATCTTTTTATATCTCCTATTGCTTTTCAAAACTCAGTTTTACCTAGCTATCAGACATTCTGCTTATGCTAATAAATATTCACATATATAGTATATACTTTGAAAGTCTTGTTTAAAAAAAAAATCAACCTGTTGTTGATTGTGGCCATTAAAAACACCACAGCATTTTCTTGCTTTGTTTTAAAGCTGGAATGTCCTGCCCTTTGAAAAAAGTCTGTTGATATTTCAAGTACACTATTTTGTCTAAAGTAGTTTTACTTAGATTTTAATTTTTTAGCACAAAAACCAGCATGAAAAGTCTAGAGGAAGAGACTGAGAAGCTTGAGCACAGGTAGTGGAGTTTAATTGCGAATGGGTTAGTTGGGTTGTGCATAAAGCTGCTTTCCTTTGAGCTCAGACCCACAACCACAGCTGGGTGTGAGTGCACTGACAGCATGCAGAGTGGCCACACACAAGTGAGGAGAAAACCTTAGTGAATTGTGCAGGTTGTGCAAAGAAAACCATTTTCTTCCTAGAAGAGGACCAGAACAATTGGTTTGTGTGCCCTTCAATCAGAGGAAACACATGGGAACTCAACATTTGTACCTCTAATCATATGCCAGGATTCTGTGCATTTTAATAACTCATAAATCATTCCAAGAGGAGTAACATGGATAATCTACTGGGTTTATGAAGAAGAAAACCTGGCTATGTAAACCATTTTAGAGATCAGTTGATTTATATCTTGGCAGGAAAGAGTCATGAAATTTGCTCCAGTCCTCCAACTAAATTTAATTCTGGTATTTATGTTGTTCTTACTAACATTTGCCATTTGATTTAAAATGAATAGTTGGCCATTTCTTTGTCAACGCCAAAAGGTGGCAGCATTTCAGCTGCAGGCCAAGGAATTTACATACAACAGGCATGAGAATTTCATATACTGGGAAGGACCACTGAAAGGATGGATGGAACAGAGCATAAAGGCACTGTGTATACACATCTGAGCTACTCTGGAGGCTGAATGAAGCCCTGGTAATGAACTAGAACTGATTATAATGTACATCACTGTTGTGTGTACTGGTCTGTTGAGAAGCTCAGACAGACTAGCAGAAGTAATATCTTTTAAAGAATAAAAATAACATTGTCTAAAATGTGCACTCACAGAGCTTAAATCTGTACCAAACACTTAGTCACAGGCCTGCAATAATGCTAAGATGCAGAATGCTCAATGTGTCTCTGCATGTCAAACATGGACATATTTCTAAGGAAGACAAACAGAAGGGATTTAAATCCATCACCCAATTTCAGGGTGGGAGAAGAGACAGAACCGCTGAAATTCAAAACCTGTTATATTGTTCACATGACAGAGTGTTGTAAGTGATTAGTTTGCAATGCAAACTAAATCTCACAATTATTTTTGAAATGCAGGGGTGGTGAGTCTGAAAAGCTTGCAGTGCCACTGGAAATACACTTCTTTTATCCTCTGAAAGGCAGTCTATTTATCCTAACTATAGGAAACCAAAGTAATCAGGGTCTCTAATTATCATCCAATTATGCAATTAGGTAGAAGTTATTAGAACAGCCTAATTACACACATAGCAACTCGGAGTAGGACAGGAATGACCAAATGCAATTTTTATCACATTCTCAAGATTCCCCCTTTTTAATCTCAAAGGCAAATACTGAAATGTGAGCCTGAGCAGTTGTGTTCGTTTTTCCTCACCATGAAAATTCACAGCAAGGTCAATCAAGAAGGGTTGAGATACAACTGAAAAAGTCTAGTTGAGCCTTTATAATCATCTCACAGGAGGGCATATTAAACACAATAACGAGAGATCTCCATGAACCTCCTCGGCCAGGCCATGGCAAAGCTATTGTACTTTATTTTATTCTGTTCTGCTCTGTTCGAGCTTTTGTGTGTGTCCACCACTTGCATTTCTGTGCCTCCCTCTAGTGGAAAGGATGGAGGGAAGGAGCCACACATGCCAGCAAAGGCACCTCATTTGACTAAGAACATTCTGTTCTGGAGTTATAATTAAGATGCTGCCAGGAACTTTCATTATGAACTTTGAGATTTCAAACATTTAAGATTTTGCCAGAAAAGTAAATCTGACTTCAGCACATACTTTCAGTTAGAGTAGATTTACTTATTCCAGGGGGAGAACAAATCACCTAAGTTGGATTGACTGCTCTGAGCTTAGACTTTTAAATACTTTTGTATGCTCTTTCTTTTAGGTAAAACATGCTTATGCATAAGCACAGACCCTTGCCAAAATTAACTGTTTACCTGGACAGATATTTTAATTTTGCTGGGGGAAAAAACCTCATTTTGATATTAATGAGAAAGGACTCTTGGATTCCAGCTGCTTTTCCCTTCAACAGAGTAACAGAATACATAAATGCACTTTGTACTTTTAATTGTACTCTTCATTCAGTCCTTTTTGGCTATGTACAAGATTACTTTTCTTCTGCTCTATGGGTATTTCTGAGCTTTTAAACAAATGAAAACAAACCACACCTTCAGTTCACCTCTGTAAGGAGAAAACTTCAAAGGTGACAGTCCTTTCAGGTTTTGTTTAGGAACCTTAGCAAAAGCATTAAATACAGAAATCATTGATGTTTAATAGGAAAATACACTTGAGAGAGAAAAACCCTTTGACATCCAAAGCAACTGCACAGATGTGATACACTTTTTAAACACACGGAGCAGCTAATTGTGCTGTATGATTTTTGGAACTTTGTACTTCTGAAGGCAGCTTTAAAGCGCTTTGTCCCATTCATGTCACATCCTATAGAATGAATAGTCCACATGCAATGACATCTGGAGCTGGTAAATGCCCGTTTTCCCCTGCTGGGAAAATGGCTATGCTTTAAAACCAACAGGGAAGTAAGATGGATGTATGGCTTTTTCTGTTATTCCTTAGAAATCCCCTACATAAAGGCCAGAGCATAACCCTATTGAAGCAGGTTCTCCCAGGAAAAGATGGAACTGTAGCCTCCCTCCAGGCTTGAAAGATGAGCCCTGAGGTTGCCCACTGGCAGGCACTCAGGTACGCAGTCTCACCTGAGTGAATCCAAGTTTGATCCGTCTTTGTTTGAAAGTCTTGGCAAACTGCTCAAGCTCCTCAAGGTCACTGGGCTCCTCCAAGCTGGGAGTGTCGATGCGCTTTGGTGTCGACTGGCTCTGTGGAAGTGGCTGAATGGGGGTCGCTGCTATTGTGCGTGTTGGGGTTGCTGGCTATTGGGAGGGCAAGGGAAAGGTGAAAATCAGACTTTAAAAACAAAATCATCAGCAAAAATTAAAATTCAAAAAATGGCGTGGGATGCTCTCGCGAGAAAGATCAATGTCCAAGTTCCTCCAATTTATTTACATTCCTCTCCAGAACAAGCAATCATAATCCAGAAAACTGTATTAGTATGACAGCCTTTTAAAGGCTCTGTCATAACCAATTACAGAAAAGTAAGAGATGTTCAATCACAGCCAACAACTTTGATTTGCTGCAGAAGCTGTTCAAAGAAAGGCTGAACACTCTTACTTGATATACTTCTATCATTTATAGACAGCTTGGCATTCATCCCTTTTTAAGCATTTTAAAATTGAGTTTACTGCTCGTGTGAGGTGGCAGATTCTCATCAGCCCAAAAGATTGAAGTCTCGTGTTTAATCCTGGAAGAATGAGCACACACAGGTGCAGCAAACATGGCAAGTTTTCTCTCATGCCATCTCATCTCTTGTGATCAACTCAACTCTTCCAGTAAAAACACACCAGATCTAACCCTTCTATTGATATAAGAATGAACGTACTGGTGACATGAGGAATTAAGCAAAGGCAATGTGCAGAGAAGAATTCCTTTTAGGTTACAATTTTTGCTCTATAAAAGGCTAATTTTCCAGCAGTCCACATGAGGTTCACTATTCCTGAGCACTGGCATACTAGAGCATTTTGCTATGCAACAACAAAAGTATCTGGAAAAAAAAGGAGCACTGTAGAAAACAGTAACAGGTGAACAAAATATCTGGTAGTGCACAGTTCAGGCTTTATGTGCAACAGGAGCACTGGAAACAGATTTTGAATGCATAACTCTACCTTCTTACATGCCATGATGAACTGAGACACAGAGACAAATCCTTTACTCTGGGTGAATTCTATACAGTTCAGCTGAGGCTCCTCAGTAAAGGAGATTTCATGCCTTTATGTCCTATGCCCAGCTCTGGAACTACAGACTCCCTCAGGCCAAATAGGAACAGCCTCAGGTCTGTGCAGCACTGCAGTGTTATGCAAAGTCTACGCAAAGGTACAGAAGAGGCTCTTCTAAAAGAAATGGCCAACATTGAGCTGAGTCTCTTGTGTCGTTTTTCTCCTGGGTTAGTGCAGCGGTTTGCAGTGCACAGCAGATGGTAGAGGGAGGTCAAGATCCATAATTCCATTGCTTGAGAAATAACGTAATCATATATGATCTTTCTAGGATTGCAGATATATGTGTCACACTTGAAGGTTTTTAGTATGTTTTTATTTTACATTAATCATAGTGGGTAATTACTGCAATATGTCTTTACTGATTTCACCCACATTACGTAATTTATTTTTTATTAGTATTTTAATAATTCTTTTTAAATCCAATTCTAATTTTTAGTAGGGAATCATGCTGCTAACTGAGGTATGAACTACAGATGTGAGACAAATTCCATTTTCCATGAGGCATGAAAAATACTACAGGTGGTATAATAGAAAATATAGTTTTCTAAGACTCTGATAGACTCAGACATGTTATTGCAGACTAGAAAATTCTTATATGGAACCAAGTTAGCAGGAAGATACTGTATGATATAACGTGGTATTTGAGAAACAGCATGCAGTCATGAAACTAAACTGCACAGTAAAACCCAGAGCAAAGCACAACCAAATTTACAGGCATGTGCAACCTTAAATTGCTTTTCTTACAGTCTCAAAGCTTAACCATAGAGCTCTATTATTTTAATTCTAACAGAATATTTTAATATTTTATTTCTACCAATCTCTTCACTTTCACAGATGGTAATTGGCAAGACCGGCAGTGACTTAGCAATGATATCAGAATAACTGCACTATAATAAAGATAGATCATCACTGCAATCTTCAGAAAGGTACTTGTCAATAATCCTCTTTCTGAGCTCTTAGGTAGCCCACACCTTGCTCCTCTGAATTTCACAAATTTGTCTGACACATTTCCTAACAGGAAACCAAACAATGCTCTAGTGCCATTAGCTCAAGGCATCAATCATGCAAATTTCCAGCTAAAAATAAAAATTTAGAACATTAAAGCCTGAAACAGGCACATTAGGGTGGGAACTAAAGACAAATTTACTATTGCAGCTACAACATCTATTCAGGTAACTAATCCAAAGGGTCCATCCACTTGCCATAGTTTAAATCCCCCCCAAAAGCAACTCATGAGCTGCAGGAACGAGCCTGACCTGCGAGGCAAGGGTGATGCTTGGCTGAGACTGCAGGAGGTTGGCTTGGCTTTGCTGAGGTAGTTGCGTTAAGAGATTCTGCGCTTGCAGGAGACCTGGGGAGAGAAAAGCGTGGGTTTGGTTCGTCATTTGACAAGACTAAAACATGAAATGAGGTGAAACAAGGCTCTTGCTGAATGATGAGAAGTTACAAAACATGTGAGATGCAAGCTTTCATTTCATCCCTGCACAGACAGCTGCAGACTCTGGACTTGGCAGCCCGAAATCCCCTTGTGTTTTCTTGAAGTACATGTGGTGATAGAAGGGTAAGACAGAGAAGTCTGTACCAGTCTCCTCTGCAGAAAGAGTTTGTGATGGTCTGTGTGCAGGAATTATTTACTGTCCCCTTCAGCACCCAGATTTGGGATACACCCCTTGCGATAACCAACAGCTGACCAAGAATTACAGAGACATTTAAAAACACTGAGCTCCAATTAGGTCAAATTCAACAACTGAATACTAAGCAAAGCCACAAATTTGGGTTCTTGATCACCCTCCTTCCTCTCTGTGTCACCTTATGCCTAACAAGAAGGAAACTTCCTCAGGCAACCTTAAGCAGACCACACCAGAAGACACAACAAGCCTGGGTAACTTCCTCCTGGGTCAAACAAAGTAGACACCTTTGGGAAAACAACTGGAATTAAAGTTTGGGTAAGATACTGAGCACTGCTGCTCAGTTTGAACCAACAGAATAAACACTACACTGAATATATGAAAGCCCTGCTACTATGAAAAGGTGAGAACATTGAAGAAAAGCTGCAACTGATAGAATCAATATACACAATACTGTGTCAGCCTAAAAATAAATTCTCCATCAGTCCACTATTTGCATAGTTTATTAAATTTCTGAGGAAATTGAAATATATGCTTGTATCTATATATTTTAACCAGAATCTATATGATTTTTTTTTTCAGTTTTAATACAAAAATGTATATATTTTTAAGAGATAGAATCTTGACAAAAACATAACTATAGTTAGTCAAGTCCCTCAATCTTATTGTGAAAAATATTAACTTTTATTTTTTAGGTAACTCCTGGCTATGACTATCAATTTCCACTATAATACTTCAAGAATTTCACTAATTAAACTTACACTTCATAGGCACCTTCAGTAAACCAAGTTCCTAAAATCAAGGGGGAACAATCACAGATGGATGGTATGCCACTCAGAGGACAGAACACCAACTAAATACCACTTAAATGCAATACCATCATAGCAGAATACAGGTAGGGGATACAGCAATTTAGGACTTGTAAAATACTGAGTGAGAAACTGGATGTTTTATGCAAGGTTAAGGGTGTAGAAGGCATGAAAAGAGGGACTACCATGGGTAGGAGGGAGAAAATGAATCCTCAGTAAGGGACACACAACTACAGGATTGTCTTCTGACAGTGATACTTGTTTTTTGTTTAACAAAGAGTTATGTATTTTAAATAGAATGTGTTGCTATCAGAATGCCCAAGACTGAGTGAATACAACCAACTGCTTATGCAACGTAATAGCACAGCACACACAACTATGTAAATTTGCTTCGCACCACATAATCAACATGTTCCAGCTGTGTTTTGGAAAAGCCACAGCGAGGAAAAAGAGCTGCTTAAGGAACTTCTAAGACTGTTACCTACCACAGTTCCACAGTGCAAGTATCTGTTCACTTAAAAGGTGATTTTACCTGCCTAAATCTAAATACTCATTAGTGAACAGTCACCTCTAAGTGAGGAGGTTTTGACCTTCCTCTAGTGACAGTGAATTTTAATTGACAGCTTGAACTAGAAAGGGGCAAACCCATCACACTGACACTGCAGAGTGTCTGAGCAACAGAGAGACAAACACGAGGCAGCTGACAGGGACCACATCTGAGCTCTGGTCCACTGGTAACACAATCGATTACAAGTTACTGACCTGTCTTACGACTGCAATCAGAGTAATTAGGACTGTCTTTTGTGACTTTTTGTCTTCAGAGAAACCCCAGAGGATGTTGTTCTGGCAGTAACACTTTTGCTGAAGAGCACAGAATGACTACACTCTTCCTAATTTTATTCTCACTCATACCTTCTGAAGTAATTAGCACAGAATGACAGTATAAAGTAATCTGAACATGTTTCATCTGCTGTGTTTTTACATCATTTTATCCTGTTTGAGAGATACTGACACAAGGTGTCTCGGGCAGAAACTGAGGACAGAACAAGTTAGTTCAACCTGCAGCTGACCAAAGCAGGGATCAGGGGAGAGGGAAAGCAGCTGCACTGTTTAGGCAAAGCAGGAGTCCCTTCCCCTGATTTCAGCCTCCTTAGGCAGCTGCCAGGCACACACTTCAGGCACGTGGTTTTCCTTGGTGGGCAGCTGCAGTTTTGCTCCTTACAGACATGACTTGAACTAGTCTAAGCTTCACCTTCAATTCTTTACTGAGAAGAAACCACTGGTCCTCGCTGCTTTCCAAGGTAACTTCAGCGATGACTTAACTCACAGGACACACAGCACAGCCTTTTACTCACAGTGTGAGTCCAAGCCTGCACCTTTGGGGCACCTGCTGAGATCCTGGTGTTTCAGACAATGCAGTTTCTTCAGGGACTCACAGTGGCACCAGCACTGCTCAACACCCAGGAGGGCGGTGGTGGCAGCAGTTCCCACAGGGAGGGCACAGGACCCTTCTGGCTCCTGGTGGTGGGTTGTGTGTTAGAGGTGGGTGTGGTGGGGTTCTTTTGGTTTGTTTTTTCCTTTTGCTTCAGTTTCCAACAGTAAGACAGGTCATCCTCAGGACATCTTGCCTCCTGAGCTGGCAGACGGGGATGAGGAACTGAATAGCTTCCCTGTAACCCAGGAGGAAGCAGCTGGTGACCTGTTGAGATGCTCACAAGTCTATGGGGGCAGAGGGGATCCATCCTGGGGGGATGAGGGAGCTGGAGGAAGAGCTTGCCAAAGTCCTGTCCATCACTTACCATCAGCCCTGGCTCACTGGGGAGGTCCCAGATGGCTGAAGTTGGCCAGTGTGATGCCAATCCATTAGAAGGGCTACAAGGAGGACCTGGGGAACTCCAGGCCTCTCAGCCTGACCTCAGTGCCCAGCAAGATTGCAGAACAATCATCTTGAGTGTGATCACACTGCACTTACAGGATGGATGGGGGAATCAGACCCAGCCAGCACAGACTTAGGAGGGGCAGGTCCTGCCTGGCCAACCTGATCTCCTTTTATGACCAGGTGACCCGCCTGGTGGATGAGGGGAAGGCTGTGGATGTGTCTCCCCAGCCTTCAGCAAAGCCTTTGACACTGTCTCCCATGGCACAGCCCTGGAAAAGCTGCAGCCCATGGCTTGGACAGGGGCACTCTCTGCTGGGTTAAGAGCTGGCTGATGGCTGGGCCCAGAGAGTGGTGGGGAATGGGGCTGCACCCAGTTGGCATCTGGGCATTGGTGGTGTCCCCAGGGATCAGTGCTGGGCCCAGTCCTCTTTAGTATCTTTACTGATGGTCTGGATGAGGGAGGGGATCGAGGCCACCATCAGCAAATTTGCAGATGACACCAAACTGGGGGGAGTGTCCATCTGCCAGAAGGCAGGAGGGCTCTCAGAGGGTCCTGGACAGGCTGGATTGATGGGTTCTGCACTTTGGCCACAACAATCCCATGGAGCACTACAGGCTGGGCACAGAGGGCAGGACAAGGCCAAGCAGAAAGGGACGTGGGGGTTCTGACCGACAGCAGCTGGACATGAGCAGAGTGTGCCCAGGTGGCCAAGAAGGCCAAAGGCATCCTGGCCTGGATCAGCAATA